>CM053742.1:85219770-85262850 GCA_028658305.1 Pachyuromys duprasi | reverse complement strand
AAAAGAAGATAATAGGCTGGGAAACTTCTAGGATCTACTTCAACTGGCCCTGGCAGCCTAATGGAAATAAAAAGATAATAATTCTTTTGTCTAAGAATAGTTGGGTAACAACTTCCTTGTAATAAATTCCCACCTTGTGATATTCTGGATCTTACTTGGATCACTAAGCTGTAAAAACAGCTTGAACTAACACGTTTCAAGGTATAACAGAAACTTTGTTGAAACACTTTGTGCCTTAAAAATCATAAATCTTAAACAACTTTGCTTTCTGAAATCATATTAGTCAAAACTGGAAATGTCAGATCTGTTCAGAGAAGCTACAACTCCACCAGATTACAGGTACAATTTCTTAGATCAGAAGACTTCCAGTGAGGAGACACATTGACTTTATACATTTACTTTGATTATCAAAGACAGTACATTGTACCACTTATGTGCCTAGGCTTGATGTTAGCCATATACTCACTACCTCACTTTTCTTCTACCTATTAAAACACTACATCCTCCTTCCCCTATTCCTCAGAATAGTGGCACACCCCTATCTAGACACACCAGCTCATCTACTCACATGAGGACTTGGGTTCATTTTCCTCTCCTCTGGCTTGGTAGGGAAGTCCCATCAGGAGGAAGTGATCCAGAATCAGGCAACATTGTCTGTGTCAAAGATATCCCCACTAACTAGTGGGTCAACATAAAGCCTAAGATGGCCATCGAACTTATCTTTTTGGAGTCTGTGCATTGCAGTATGTCTGTCCTGTACTATATGACTAAATTCTGCTTATAAGTGAGTATATACAATGTGTTTCTTTCTGGATCTGTGTTACCTCACTCAGGATGATCTTTTCTAGTTCCATTCATTTGCCTGCAAATTTCATGATTTCCTTGTTTTTAATGGCTGAGCAGTATTCTATTGTGTAAATGTACCACAATTTCTTTATCCATTCTTCAGTTGAGGGACATCTAGCTTGTTTCCAGATTCTGGCCATTACAAATAAAGCTTATGAACATAGTACAAATGTCATTGCTGTATGGTGGAGCATCTTGGCCACTTTTGGTGGCCAAGAGTGGTATTCTCAATTTTCTGAGAAAGTGACAGATTGATTTCCAAAATGCTGGAGCAAGTTTGTACTCCCACCAGCAATGGAGTAGTGTTTCCCTTTCTCCAATCCTCTCCAGCATGTATTATCACTTGAGATTTTATCTTGTCTATTCTGATGTGTGTAAGATGGAATCTCAGATTTGTTTGATTTGCATTTCACTGATGACTATGGACATTGAGCATTTCTTAACATGCTTCTCCATCATTTGATATTCCTCTGTTGAGAATTATGTGTTTAGCTCTGTACCCATTTTTAATTGGATTATTTGGTTTGTTGGTGTTTAATCTCTTGTATTCTTTATATATTCTGGATATTAGCCCATTGTCAGAAATAGGGTTGGTAAAGATCTTATCCCAATCTGTAAACTGCTGTTTTGTTGTATTGATAGTATCAGATAGCCAATATCAAACTAAATGGAGAGAAACTCAAAGCAATCCCACTAAAATCAGGGACAAAACCAGGTTGCCCACTCTCATCATATCTCAACATAGTACTAGAAGTTGTATCCAGCGTAATAAGACAACGAAAGGAGATCAAATCTGAAAAGAAGTTAAAGCATCACTATTTGCAGATGACATGATAGTATACACAAGCGACCCTAAGAATTCTACGAGAGAATTCCTGCAGCTGATACACTTCTGCAGTAGCTCTTCTGTATAAAAATGACAAATGGGCTGAGAAAGAAATTAGGGAAACCACACTCTTCACAATAGTCACAAATAATATAAAATATCTAGGGGTAACTCTAACCAAAGAAGTAAAAGACCTGAAAAAAGACCTGAATGATAAGAACTTCAAGTCTCTAAAGAAAGAAATTAAAGAAGATGCCAGAAGACTGAAAGATCTCCCATGCTCATGCATTGGTAAGACTAACATAGCAAAAAATGGTCATTTTATGAAACGACATCTACATATTCAGTGCAATTCCCATGAAAATACCAACACAATTTTTCACAGGCCTTGAAAGAACAATTCTAAACTTCCTATGGAAAAACAACAACAAAAAATCAGAATAGTGAGAACAATCCTATACAATAATAGAACTTCTGGAGATATCTCCATACCTATAGATCAATAGTAATAAAACTCCTGCAGTAATAAAAATAGTAATAAAAACTGAATGGTACTAGCATAGACATAGGCTGGTTGATCAATGGAATCAAATCAAAGACCCAGAAATAAACCCTATGCACAACTAAGTTTTGACAAATGCGCCAAAGCCACAATAGAAAAAAGACAGCATCTTCAAAAATGGTGCTGGTCTAACTGGATGTCTACAAGGAAAAATGAAAATAGATCCATATTTATCACTCTGCACATAACTCAAATCCAAGTGGATCAAAGACCTCAACATAAAACCAGATACACTAACTCTGCTAGAGGAGAAAGTGGGTAAGAGCTTTGAACTCACTGGCACAGGAGACAACTTCCTTAAAAGAGAACACCAACAGCTCAGGCTCTAAGGTCTAGAATGAATGAACGGGACCACTTGAAACTGAAAAGCTTCTGTAAGGCAAAGGACGCATCTATGTTTTTCTTTCTTGAAGCTTCTCATTTACTTGTTTCTCCTTCAGAGGAGCAAGTTCAGTTTTTGTTCCCCTATTTGAATGATGCATTGACATGTGATATGCAAAGCATTTATGAGTTTTAATATATATGGTACTTTTAAAATTCCCTAAAAAGTTTTATGATCATCTTACATTTACAATATAGTTTAATAGCTCAAAATCCTTTTGTCAACTACGTTTTTTATATGAATGAAAGATCCAATTGACTTTGCAGCTTTGCTATGTATTTCCTCCTCATCTCTTTTTATAAAATTAAGTTTTGCCAAATTAATACTTGCTCATTTAATAATAGTAATATAATGTAGTCACAAAGGCCATAGTCTCATCTCTGTGATGTGATCATATTTCTGGGTATTGAATACTCTTATATGACTAACTGGTTTTTGTCTCTTTAATGATCTTTATTTAGTTATTTGAAGCAGGGTCTCACTATGTCACCTTGGCTGTGTACTCACTAGGTAGACCAGGATGGTTTCAAATCACAGAGACTGCCTGTCCTCTCAAAAACTGGCATTAGGAGAAAGTGCTACCATGCCTAGACTGTTTAATGATTAAAAAAAAACTCATTGTTTTGGAATTTCTGTCTTTGAAGTGGTCATGCCTTGATGTCAGTTTCATTTCAGAAACAAATATAGGTATTAATCAAAATGTAACCTTACTGTAGTTGAAATGCTATAGTTTAGTTGCTATAGGTGAAATATTTTCTTAGCAGTGTTGAAAGTGTGGCTCTACTTACATCATTCAGAATCTCAGACATGTTTTATTTTTCAACTTTTTTATTATATTGGCTATTATGAAACTCAAAACATTTTTAATCTTCTCATTTTCATTCTTGGAATTCTACTTTAATAGTATACATATTGTTATTATTTATAGTTACAGTAAAATGAATAAGAATACCAGAACTTATTTTTCATATCTAGTTGTAACTTAATGCCTATTGATCAAGGTTTTATTTTAACCATTTTTCTATCCTTGTACTCTCCCAGCCTTTGGTAACTACTATCTTAGATTATGTGACATCAGTTTCTGTTTGCAAGTTTGTAAATGGTTGATATCACACGATATTTCTCAATATCTACTTCATCCACATTGACAGACATATGTTTTAGCTCACATGCTACACAGTGTAGGAACTCAACAAAAAAGCAAAAGATCTTGATACTTTCCATGTGTTAAGATTGAATGGTTTGTCATAGGAATAAATGAAGTGAAAATATGACCATATTTTAAATACAAAGATTGTTTATGGTGCAAAAACTGTAGAGTTCTTTTCTGTTACTGGGTTGATTAGAGGAAATAATATTTTCCATGTTGTTGTTATTTTCAATAATCTTTCTAATAAGGTTCAAAGTGATATTAAATAACAAAGAGAGCTTTCCTTCTGAAAGAGTTGTTTCTACTGTTTACCCACACTTGCACAGGTATTTTCAATTTCTTTGTCTTCAGGACATGTGTGGGCAAATTCTTCATGGGCATAGGCATTGTGAAGATGAGCGCCATACTCCTGAGAATTCTGCTGGAATGTCAAAGTCACCACACTTCTTTGCAGCAACCTATGGTTTTAAAAAGAAATGAGAAAAATTGATAATAAAATATATCAGTTATGTTCTAATATGTAGAAACACACATCAACAGCCAAATACTGCAAAATAAACTATAAAATAAGCATAAAGAATATTATATTTACTATTTTAATGTTTTGTCTACAAAAGTAGACAAAGACACATTTTCACTTACTAGAAGGTCACTGTGTTATCTACTACAAACTGATAAGCCCCTCACAATATACAGCTACTTACTGATACTCAAACTTACTTTAATAATGTTCAGTTTGGGCAGCAAACTGCAGTCAGCCAGTGTTAGTTGATTCCCATCCAAGAACAATCTTCTGGAAACTATATGTGCCTTGGCACTATCTGGATCAGTTTCATACAGAAGTGGAGTATTTAAGTAGTCATCCAGACATTTAAATTCTCTAAGCAGAGACTTTTCAAAATCTGAGGCAATGACATAATAAGTTTACTTATAAATATTATAAGCATTATCTTAATAATTAATCATATGCTTAATAAACATCCATGGTTTGCACACTGATTGAACTGGATCTTTTCCACTAATACACTAATGACACAGGGTCAGCTCAAATGGTGAGTGGAAATATTTTGGACCTTTCTTTAGGAGAAACACAATGGTAGGAAAGTCAAAGAAAGAAAGAAAAATCAGTATACATTATCTAACACACAAGAGTCAAAAAGTGAGAGGGGAGACTATTTTTTTAAATCAGAGGAAAACAAACTTACTGAAGAATGTTTA
The DNA here is from genome assembly GCA_028658305.1 of Pachyuromys duprasi. NCBI lineage: Eukaryota > Metazoa > Chordata > Mammalia > Rodentia > Muridae > Pachyuromys > Pachyuromys duprasi. The sequence continues at coordinate 85,257,866 of CM053742.1, read as the reverse complement.
TTGGAGATGCTAGGTCCTTCAATTAAAGAATTGCAAAGGCATAGTTCTGCACTTAGTTCACAGCTGGGCCACAAATGCTCTATTTGAACTATTCTGGTACTTGATATATTAAATCTTGGATTCTAAACACAATAAAACTCAATGTCAGGGAATTTCAGAGGACAGAACAGGGAAGTGGGTTGGTCTCCAAAATGTACTATGTATTTGTGAAAATTCTGTTTTAGTTGAGTAACAATGGAACAATGAGCAGGTAACTTAGGAAAAATAGAGATTTAAAAACATTCTTAAAAAAAAACATTCTTAATCTCATTTGCTTCCTCTTGTGCATTCTTAATGTATGTAGAAAACTTGAAAAACACATTACAGCCCACATCAAAAGATTCCTTTTACTTGGGACTTAGGTAAGGATACCTTAAAAAGAAACACAGGTGACTATTATTCCCATACTGTATCACAGCTATCACGTTGTCCAAACCTTTACTGTACAAAGAATAGAAATTTTAGGAAATTATGCTGAAAATTGAGGGTATTCAGAAACCACTCAGTAGAAATATATTTTTCCTCAAACCGAGAATATTTTCATTTCTAAAATTCAGTTGAAATTATACCTGGAATATAAAACTTATGTATCTATAAGAATGCTTTAGATTTTAGCTTATGTACCTATTTGGTGCAAGGAACAAAAGCAATACATTTTCAGTAAGTAGTAGGGAAACAAGCAGGTAAAATATCTTGTTTGTAGACTCAAGCACATAAAAAGCATGATCATTGTTTTTAGACACAGAAAAGACTCTTGGCAAAAATCCAACATACCTTTATTATTAAAGTCTTAGAGAGACTAGAGATAGAAGGGACGTATCTTAACACAATAAAGATAATTTACAGCAAGCCCATAACCAACATCATATTAAGTAGAGAAAAACTCAGAGCATTTTATTCAGCAAAGTAGATGAATACAAAAGTAACACACAAAAGACAGTAACCTTTCTATATACAAGTGACAAACACACTGAGAAAGGAATCAATGGAAAAATACCAGTTAAAATAGTCTCAAAAATAGTGTATCTTAAAGTATATCTAACCAAACTAAACAGCTCAGTACACCTGTGAGAGATTTTTCTTCATTAAATGATTTGAAGTAGGAAGAGCCACATTTAATCCAGATCGTTGAGGTGGGAAAATCCACTTTTAATCTGGGCAACACCTTCTGGTGGCAGCCTGTAGTTAAGAATTTTAGTTTCTTTCTTTCTTTTCTTTTTTTTTTCATTTTTTTGTTACAGTTTATTCCCTTTGTATCCCAGCTGTAGCCCCCTCACCTATCCCCTCCCAATCCCACCATTCCTCCCTCTTTTCTCCTATGCCCTTCCCCCAGCCCAATGATAGGGGAGGCCCTCCTCCTCTTCCATCTGACCACAGTCTATCAGGTCTCATCAGCACTGGCTTCTTTGTCTTCTTCTGTGGACTGGTAAGGATGCTCCCACCTCAGGTGGAAGTGATCAAAGAGCAACCCATGAGTTCATGTCAGAGATGGTCCCTGGTCCTATTATTGGGGAACCCTCTTGGATATTGAGCTGCATTGGGCTACTTCTGTGCAAGGGTTCTAAGTTATCTCCATGCATGGTCCTTGTTTGGAGTATCAGTCTCAGAAAAGACTCTAGGACCAGAGTTTTTGGTTCTGTTGCTCTCCTGTGGAGCTGCTGTTCCTTCGAGGTCTTTCTATCTCTCCCTTCTTTCATAAGATTCCCTGCACTCTGCCCAAAGTTTGACTATGCATCTAAGCATATGCTTTGATACACTGCTGGGTGGAATATTTCAGAGGCCCTCTGTGATAGGCTCCTGTCACTTTCCCTGTTTTCACTCTCTTCCAATGTCTGTCTCATTTGCCTTTCTGAATGAAGATTGAGCATCTTACTTAGGGTCCTCCTTCTTGATTAACTTCCTTAGGTGTACAGATTTTACTATGATTATCCTGTATTATAGGTCTAATATTCACTTATAAGTGACTATATACCATGTGTGTCTCTCTGCATCTGAGATACCTCAGTCAGGATGATCTTTGCTAGATCCCACCATTTGCCTGCAAACTTCGTGATTTCTTTGTTTTTAATTTCTGAGTAGTATTCCATTGTACAAATGTACCACAATTTCTGTATCCATCACTCAACTGAGGGGTATCTGGGTTGTTTCCAGCTTCTGGCTATTACAGATAAAGCTGCTATGAACATGGTTGAGCAAATGTCCTTGTTGTATAGTTGAGCATCCTTTGGATATATGTTTAGGAGTGGTATAGCTGGGTCTTGAGGTAACACTATTCTTATTTGTCTGATAAAGTGCCAGATTGATTTACAAATTGGTTGTGCAAGTTTACATTTCCACTAGCAATGGAGTAGGGTTCGTCTTTCCTCACATCTTCTCCAGCATTTGTTGTCACTTGAGTTTTTGATTTTAGCCATTGTGATGTGTGTAAGGTGAAACCTCAGCGTCTTTTTGATTTGCGTTTCCCTGATGACTAAGGATGTTGAGCATTTCTTTACGTGTTTCTCTGCCATTCAACGTTCCTCTATTGAGAATTCTCTGTTTAGCTCTGTACCCGATTTTTTAATGGGGCTAATGGATTTGTTGCTGTTTAACTTCTTAGGTTCTTTATTTATTCTGGATATTAGCCCTCTGTCAGATATAGGGTTGGTGAAGATCCTTTCCTAATCTGTAGGCAGTCGTTTTGTTCTGACCACGGTGTCCTTGGCTTTACAGAAGCTTTTCAGTTTCATGAGGTCCTATTTTAGAGCCTATGCTGTTGGTGTTTTGTTCAGGAAGTTGTCTCCTATGCCAATGAGGTCCAGGCTTTTGCCCACTTTTTCTGCTAATAGGTTTAGTGTGTCTGTTTCTATATTGAGGTCTTTGATCCACTTGGACTTTAGTTTTGTGCAGGGTGATAAGTATGGATCTATTTGCATTTTTCTAGATGTAGACATCCAGTTAGACCAGCACCATTTGTTGAAGATGCTATCTTTTTTTCCATTTTACGGTTTTGGCTTCTTTGTCAAATATCAGGTGTCAAAAGTACATGGGTTTATTTCTGGGTCTTTTATTCGATTCCATTCATCCACCATTGTGTTTCTATGCCAGAACCATGCAGTTTTTATTACTGCTGCTCTACACTACAGCTTGAGCTCAGAGATAGAGAACCTCCAGAAGATCTATTATTGTAGAGGATTGTTTTAGTGATTCTGGGTTTCTTATTATTGCATATGAAGTTGAGAATTGTTCTTTCAAGGTCTGTAAAGAATTGTGCTGGTAATTTTATGGGAATTGCATTGAGTCTGTAGGTTGCTTTTGGTAAAATGGCCATTTTTACTATGTTAATCCTGCCAAGCCATGAGCATGGGAGATCTTTCCACCTTCTGATATCTATTTCTATTTCTTTCTTCAGAGACTGAAAATTCTTTTTCATACAAGTCTTTGACTTGCTTGGTTAGAGTTACACCAATGTACTTTATGTCCTTTGTGGCTGTTGTGAAGAAAGAAAGAAATGTTTCCCTAATTTCTTTCTCAGCCTGTTTGTCTTCTGTATACAGGAGGGCTACTGATTATTTTGAGTTGATTTTTTATCCAGCCACTTGGCTGAAGGTGTTTATCAGCTGTAGAACTTCTCTGGTAGAATTTTTGTGGTCACTCATGTATACTATCATATCATCTCCAAATAGTGATACTTTGACTTCTTCCTTTCAGAACTGAATCCCCTTGATCTCCTTGAATTGTCTTATTGCTTTACCAAGGACTTCAAAGTTATGTTAAAGAGGTATGGAGAGAGTGGGCAGCCTTGCCTTGTCCCTGATTTCCATGCGATTGCTTTAAGTTTCTCTCCATTTAGTTTGATGTGGGCTATAGGCTTGCTGTATATTGTCTTTACTATGTTTAGGGAAGTGCCTTGTATCCCTGATCTCTCCAAGACTTTAAACATAAATTAATGTTGGATTTTCTCAAATGCTTTTTCAGGATCTAAGGAGATTATCATGTGGTCTTTTTCTTTCAGTTTGTTTATATGTTGGATTACATTGATGGATTTCCGAATATTAAACCACCCATGCAAGCCTGGGATGAGGCCTACTCGGTCATAGTGGATGATATCTTTGATGTGTTCTTGGATTCGTTTTTGAGTATTTTATTGAGTATTTTTGCATCAATGTTCATAAGAGCGATAGTTCTGAAGTTCTCTTTTTTTGTTGGGTCTTTGTAAAGTTTAGGTATCAATGTGACTGTGGCTTCATAGAATGAGTTTGGTAAAGTTCCTTCTGTTTCTATTTTGTGGAGTAGTTTGAAGAATATTGGTGTTAGCCCTTTTTTGAAAGTCTGGTAGAATTTGTACTGAAACCATCTGGTTTTGGGCTTTTTTTTGGATGGGAGACTTTTGATGACAGCTTCTATTTCCTTAGTAGATTATGATTTACCTGTTCTTGATTCAGCTTTGGCAAGTGGACTTGATCAAGAAAATTGTCAATTTCATTTAGATTTTCAAATTTTGTGGGATATAGGCTTTTGAAGTAAGACCTAATGATTGTTGGGATTTCCTCAGTGTCTGTTTTTATGTCCCCCTTTTTATTTCAGATTATGCTGATTTGGATGATGTCTCTCTGCCTTTTAATTACTTTGACTAAGGGTTTGTCTATCTTGTTAATTTTTTTCAAAGAACCAGCTCTTGGTTCCATTGTTTCTTTGAATTGTTTTATTTGTCTCTAATTTATTGATTACAGCCCCGAGTTTGATTGTTTCCATACCAATATGGAAGTGTCTGCTTCTTTTTTTCTAGGGCTTTTAGGTGAGCCTTTAAGTTGCTTGTATGAAATGTTTCAAATTTATTCTTGGAAGCACTTAGTGGCTATGAATTTTCCTCTTAGTACTGCTTTCATTGTGTCCAATAAGTTTGGCTATGTCGTGCCTTCATTTTCATTCAATTCCAGGAAGTGTTTGATTTCTTTCTTTATTTCTTCCCTGACCCAGCTGTCATCGAATAGTGAGTTTTTCGGTTTCCATGTGTGGGTAGGCTTTTTGCTATTTCTGTAGTTGTTGAGGTCCCGCTTTAGACCATGGTAGTCAGATAGGATAAATGGAATCATTTCAATCTTCTTGCATCTGTTGAGGCTTGTTTTGTGACCAACTATATGTTCTATTTTGGAGAAGGTTCCATGAGGTGCTGAGAAGAAGGTAAATTCTTTTGTGTTTGGATTAAAGGTTCTGTAGATGTTTGTTAGGTCTATGTCTGTGAGGATCTATGTATGGTTTAGGTTTTATTAATGTTTCTTTTACAAATGTGGGTGCTCTTGTATTTGGGGTATAGATGCTCAGAATTGTGATGTCTTCTTGGTGGAATTTTCCTTTGATGATTATGAAGTGACCTTCCCCATCTCTTTTTATTAATTTTGGTTGAAAATCTATTTTATTAGATATCAGAATGGCTATTCCTGCTTACTTCTTGGATGCATTTGCTTGGAAAACAGTCTTCCAGCCCTTTACTCTCAGGTAATGTCTATCTTTGTGACTTAGGTGTGTTTCTTTTATGTAACAGATTGTTTTCGTATTCTGTTAGTCTGTGTCTTTTTATTGGAGTGTTGAGTCCATGGATGTTGAGGGAAATTAATGACCAGTGGCTGTCAGATCCTTTGATATTGATGTGATTGTTGTAGTGTGTTTGTGTGCTTGGCTACTTTTAGTTTTGCTGAAGTGAGGCTATTTATTTCCTGGGTTTTCCTGAGTGTAGTTAGCTTTCCTGGGTTTTATTTTTCCTTCTAGTATCTTCTGTAATGCTGGATTTGTGGGTAGGTATTCTTTAAATTTGTTTTTGTTGTTGAATAGCTTGTTTTCTCCATCTATGAGGACTGAGAGTTTTGCTGGGTGTAGTAGCCTGGGATGACATCTGTGTTCTCTTAGGACCTTCATGATATCCGTTCATGCCCTTCTGGTTTTCATAGTTTCTCTTGAGAAGCCAGGTGTGATTCTGATGGGTTTACCATTATATGTTACATGTCTTTTTTCCCTTTTAGCTGTTAGTATTTTTTTCTTTGTTCTGTATACTTACTGTTTTGATTATTATGTGGTGGGAGGGTTTTCTTTTCTAGTCTAATTTATTAGATGTTCTGTAGGCCGCTTGTATGCTTATAGGCCTCTCCTATAAATTGGGGAAATATTTTCTGGACCTTGGGGAAATCTTCTTTTTCCTCTATTCCTATTATTCTTATGTTTTGTCATTTCATGTTGTCTTAGATTTCTGTGTCAGGAATTTTTTAGATTTAACATTTTCTTTGAAGGATACATCTATTTCTTCCATTGTATCTTCCACATCTGAGATTTTTTCTTCCATCTCTTATAGACTATTGGTGATACTTATCTCTGTAGTTACTGTTTTCTTCCCTAAGTTCTTTCTCTCCATGATTTCCTCTGTTTGTGTTTTCTTTAATTTTTCCAATTCTATCTTCAGATCTTGAGCCGTTTTGTTGATTTCCTTCACCTGTCTGACTGTATTTTCCTTCAATTCCTTCAGCTGTTTGTTTGAACATTCCTCTGTTTCTTTTATTCCTTTCAGTGATTTAAGTATTTCTTCTCTGAAGCCCACAAACTTTTTGACTGCATCTTCCTGTATTTCTTTACAAATGGCCATAATCTGCTTATCTTTATCTTCCTCCACTTATTTACTGATGGCCATAATCTGTTTGACTTATCTTCCTCTAGTTCTTTGTGCATTTTATTTTTTTCCTCTATTATCCTCTTCATAAGCATAGATGTAAGGTCATTTTCTTCAATTTCATTTATGCTGGGGTTTCCCTGGCTGCTTGACCCTGGATTACTGGGTTCTGGAGATGGCATATTACTCTGTTTTTTATTGGTTGAGCTTTTGTGCTGGTCTCTACCCATTGGGCTATCTTAGGTGTTGGGTGTTAGTTTCTGGTGCTTCCTGCAATCCTGTGGTGGGGAGAGTCCCCTTGGCAGGAAGATAACTTTTCCTGAAGGAAGCCTCCTCAGCTTTTTGGGTATGGCCAGTGTTTTTCAGGAATTTCCACAGCTCAGCTTAGGCATGTAGACCTGAATTGTAAGTATGGCCTTTGTTATTAAAGGGGGCTCTTCCTCTCTCCCGGAGAAGTCCTGGAGACAGCTGCTATGCTTCTGGGTTTCTTGCTGTAAATTTAGTGAGCTGTTGCTGTAACCTGGGTGCCGCCCAGTTTGGTCAGTTTACTTAGGGATAACTGGTTGTCCCTTGGAGCAGTATCTGGGGACTGATCTTGGGGATCCCAGGTTTCTGTAGATCTGAGGTTGGAGTTCTGTGCCCCACTACCCAAGTGGTAATCAGTGGTAGGTGAGCACAGCTCTCATGCATGCAGCTGGAGGCTAGAGCCTGGAGCCTGCAGGTACCCTGAAACATTTCCAGAGCTGGGTGTCCTGAGGTAAGGCTAGATGTTTCTCCCACCATGGGGTTTCCTCCCAAAAGGGAGAGCCATTCTGTGGTGTTTGGGGTGGCTTGTAGAGCTCACAGGCACTGGCGAGTGGTGGCTCCAAGCTGGCAACTAGGCGCCTGCAAGAACCTGGAAAATTCCGGAGAACTTTTCCGTGTGTGGTGGTGGTCGGCTGAGTGCTCTAAGCTCGGACCTGCAGTTTCCCTTGCTGTGGGACTTTCTCCTGACAGGGAAAACCAATGTCTGGTGCTCTGTAGCACACAGTTCTGTCTGTGACGGAGAGTTGGGCGTGCAGCAGGTCTCTGGGCTGGCGCTGGTGCCCTGCTCTGAGATGGCAGCTATGGGCCAGCTGGTCCCCAAGACTTTTTCCAGGGATATAGTGGGTGACCTGAGGTCAGTTCTGTTTGCTTCCTTCCCTGTGGTGTTTTCTCGTGACTGAGAATCCCAGTCTCTGGTGTTTTGGTGCCCACATTTCAGCCTGGGAAGATGTTCAGGACACGAGGGCATGTGGCTCTGGTCTGGTGATTGAATGCCTGCTGGGACCCGAGAACTCTTCCGGGTTTTAGCTGGGTGAATGGACCCAATTGTTTTGCACACTTTGGGCTTTCCTCTCACTTGGGAAACATGATCGCTGGTATTTCAGGGCCCAGAGTTCAGTCTCTTGGTCGCTGTACCAACACTGCCGTCCTGCTCCTCAGACAGTGTCCTCCTAGTGCCACCATCTTGGAACTCGAATTTTGGTTTCTTTAAAAACTCAGTTATGTTATGTGAACGTGTTTTGTTTTAATCCCAGGTATGAGGTATGGGGTTGTTTCAGCTCATCCAGAGCAGCTAACTGAAATATGTCTCATGCTCTGGCAGAGTCATGTTATTTTATTTTATTTTTGTCAGTTACAGATAGTTTAATTCTGGTGACTCTGGAGAGGGTATAAATGGAAGATCTCCCAGAGGGCCTTTGGTGGTTACTGCTCCCCTTGCTGTTTCCCCTGATGCTGATGGTTCCTGCTATTGTTAGTCCCTGTTGCTGCATTTATTATTGCTGGTTTGCTGCATTGCAAGATTGCTGGATATTCTGATGGAGAAGATTGGACTTGCCACTAGGAACCCAATGACCTTAAGCAGCAGGAAGTACTCTATGTCCCCCTTTCCCTCTAACCTTCTTTCTACCCTACCTAGTGTTGGGAGTTTAGGAGGCATTGGGGTGTGGAAGGATGGTAGATATAAGAACTCAATAAAATAGCTAAAATATGCATATATTAGCCTATATAAAGGATACAGATGAAGGAAGCTTTTGATTCTTTTTTCCTGCTTGCCCACACTCTCACTTGCTCTCATTCCTTCACTGGCATTAGAGCCTACTATACTCTGGGATTTTGGCATATACTAAAAGCCAACTGAGACAGCTGACTTTGTGGATGAGACAACTAACATTGTGGACTGAAAAGTATTGGATTCTTGGACTTTTCTTTGGTATAAAGCCATTGTTGGACTAGATGAACTACCAGGTGCAAGCTACTCTAATAAATTCTATATACAATCATTCTGTCAGTTTTTTTCCTCTAGAGAACCCTGATTAATACACCCCTGAATAATCTATTGTTTTGCCTCTGTTAGCTCTTTCTGCTTAGCTAATGAATATATTCAAGACTAGTTAAACCCAAAATCGTACTCTCCTCCTCCAACATCCTCTTTTAAAGCACCATTGTGTCTTGATAGAGTACCTCTCTCTCTTCTTTCTCTGCTCATTCTCCTTAGCTGATTCCAGCCATTTTCACAAAAACAGTAACTGTGACACTTTTTTGTCATCTATTCCCAAGGTGCTTCCAACATCTCTAGTTTAATGCATATATCCCAACTGCTATGAACCAGCCAGCCTTCCTCATGCTCCCTTTTGTTGCTGGATACACATTCCTAGGTCATGCCATTGTACATGTTGCCTAGGTCATGCCATTTTGTCACAATGATAGAAAACTAATTAAAATGGGGGAAATTCATATAGAGAAAAATGGAGAAACGTTAAGTAACATAAAATATTTGGAAAAGCCACGGGGGAAACCTATTGTATTGTAAGGTACTTAAAAACATTTATTCTACATGTTAGGGTAATGTCCCCCTAGGAACAATGGACTACCTAACAAAAATGTCTGTGCCAGGCAGATGATACCTCTGTTCAACTTGTTGGTGACAGGAGCCTAAGAAACTGTCCTAAGCAAAAGGCTATTGCCAATGCTTTTGATTGCCAGCCACACCCAATCTTGACTAGCTCTAATGAATTAATTATACAGAATTAGTATTCTAGCTCTCCACTTCCACCCCATGAGTTCTTTATTTAAAATTTATCTTGTTTTAAAATATGTTATGAATTTAAAGATTATTTAGACCATTATATCTCTAGTGTATTTGAAGTTGAAGGAGGAGGTTTATGTTTGTGTATTATTGTAGGAAAAGATTCCCAACGCACTTTCAAATTAGCAAGAATTGCCAGTCTGGAACTGGTAAGATGGTTCAGTGGTTAAAGGTACTGAATCTGAAGACTTGAGTTTGATTTTTGGGACTAACATGATGGGAGGAAATATTTGACAACTGCAAATTTTTCTCTAGTCTCCACACATGTGCAATGGCATGCACAAGTGTGTGTGTGTGTGTGTGTGTGTGTGCCTCCATAACCCCTACACAAATTAACCAATCATTAAATGTAATCAGGAATACTGATACCTCAAGATACAGCTATACCAGCCCTAGGCATATATCCAAAATATGCTCAAGTATACAACAGGAACATTTGCTCAACCATGTTCATAGAAGCTGTATTCATAATAGCCAGAATCTGAAACAGCCCATATGTCCCTAAATTGAAGAATGGATACAGAAATTTTGGTACATTCACACAATGGAATACTACTCAGCATTTAAAAACAAGGAAATCATGAAATTTGCAGGCAAGTGGTGGGAACCAGAAAAGATCATCCTGAGTGAAGTATCCCAGAGGCACAAAAACAATTAGACCTATAATATAGGATAAACATACTAAAATCTGAACACCTAAAGAAGCTAAGCAAGGAGGAGGTACATGGGTAAGATGATCAATCCTAACTGAGAAAGACAAACATGATGGATATTGGAAGAAGGAGAAAACAGGAAACAGGACAGGAGCTTACCACAGAGGGCCTCTGAAAGACTCTACCTGGCAGTGTATCAAAGCAGATGCTGAGACTCTTAACCAAATTTAGCCAGAGTGCAGGGAATCCTAGGAAAGAAGGGAGAGAGAGTGGGACTTGGAGAGGACAGGAGCTCCACAAGGAGAGCAATAGAACCAAGTATCTGGGCACAGGGGTCTTTTCTGAGACTGATAATCTAACCAAGGATGATTCATGGATATAACCTAGAACCCTTTCTCAGTTGAAGCCCATGGCAGCTCAGTATGCAAGAAGGTTTCCTAGTAAGGGGAACAGAAACTATCTGACATGAACTTAGTACTGGGCTCTTTGACCACCCTCCCCTGAGGGGGAGGAGCAGCCTAGCCAGGCCACAGAGGAGGACATTGCAGCCAGTCCTGATGAGACCTGATAAATTAGGGTCAGATGGAAGAGGAGGAGGACCTCCCCTAACAGTGGACTTGGAGAGGGGAATGGGAGGAGATGAGGGAAGGAGGATAGAGTTGGGAGGGTATGAGGGAGGGGCCTACAGCTGGGCTACAAAGTGAATAAACTGTAATTAATATAAAAATTAATTAAAAAGAAATAGTAAAAATAAATGGATATTAGACATATAATATAGGATAAACATACTAAAATCTGTACACCTAAAGAAGCTAAGCTAGAAGGAGGACCCTGGGTAAGATGATCAGTCCTCACTCAGAAAGGCAAATGGGATGGACACTGGGAGAGGGAGAAAACAGGCAACAGGAAAGGAGCCTACCACAGAAGGCCTCTGAAAGACTCTACCCAGCAAGGTATCAAAGGAAATGCTGAGACTCATAGCCAAACTTTGGGCAGAGTGCAGGGAATATTATGAAAGAAGGGGGAGCTCTTGGAAGGGTCTGGAAGCTCTTGGAAGGGTCTGGAGCTCCACAAGAAGAACAAAAGAACCAAAACCTGGGCCCAGGGGTCTTTTCTGAGACTCATACTCCAACCAAGGACCATTCATGGAGATAACCTAGAAGCCCTGCTCAGATGTGGCCTGTGGCAAGTCAGTCTCCAAATGGACCCCCTAGTAAGAGAAACAGGGGCTGGCTCTTTGATCACCTCCCCCTGAGGAAGGGGCAGTCTTACCAGGCCACAGAGGAAGACTATGAAAGACAATCCTGATGAAACCTGATAGGCTAGGGTCAGAAGGAAGGGGAAGAAGTCCTCCCCTATCAGTGGACTGGGGAAGGGGCATGGGAAGAGATGAGGGAGAGAGGGGATGAGGGAGGCGGCTACAGTTGAGATACAAATTGAAGACATTGTAATAAATAAAAATTATATTAAAATATTAGAAAAATTAACCTAAAACAAATAGACCAAAAATTATCTTAAGCATAATGATAGCATATAAAATGTACCTTGGATGAACCAGTGTCTGCTCTAGAAACTCCTCAATTTTAATGAAGTCCGTTTTCAACTCTTTGTTATATGCCAAAGATGGAGGATTCGTACTTGGGGCTAAGTTCTTCAGTTCTTCAGGTTTTCTATAATTATTGAAAACAAGAAGAGTTAGATCTCTAGATAAAGTACATGCTATTACATACCAACATTATATTGTCTACCAATATCATGGACCAGAATTAAATATATCCTGATTTATCTTACCTGGTTTTGTCAATAGTAGTCACAATAAATTTAACTCCTTAATCCAGAGTACCATGAAAAGGCATTGGCAAAAGGTACAGTTTCCAATACTTTCCCCATCACTTCTAACCTAGTAAGATAAAGTCCTCCATGTACTCATTTTTTTTTTTTGGTGGTTACAAAAGCATGTATTAAGTGCTTATTGAGAAATTGGAAGTCCTTAATCTCCTAGATTCTGAGAGAGAGAGAGAAAAATGTATTAAGATTATAAAAGCTTTATATTCTTACTTTAACCATGAATATATTCTATGATGCTTTCCTCTAGAAATCCTATAGTTTCATGTGCTTTATTTATTTGAAATGTTTGGTGTAAGGTGTATTGGAAATTCTGCTGTAGTATGATTGTGTTACTTTAAATTTTTCCATACAATATATTTTGATCATATAATTTCCCCCTCCCCAAGACCTCCAAGATCCCTCTTCACCTTCATATAGACACTCAACTTTATACTCTTTCCTTCAGAAAGCTCCCCCAACCCTCCCCAAACCCAATAAAACAAAAACTGAAAAGACAGCAAACACTAAACCGTATAAAAATAGGCACGGTGTGTGTGTGTGTTTGTTGGTTAACTACTCTGAGTATGAGGGTGTGTGTTGGTCAGCTTCTCTGATTATGAGGCCTGCCCTGGAGTGTAGCTGTTATACTCAGTGTCACTCCACTGAAAAAAAATTTTTTTCTCTTTTCCATCAGGTATCAATTATAAATATCTTCTTGGTTAGGGATGGGACTTTTTGCCCATTTCCTCTTCTCCATGTTGGGATTTTTCTCTAGCTTAATCTTGTGCAGGTTTTTTGTCATGGTCTGTTTGAGTTCATGTAGCACCAACCCTGTTATGTCTGAAAGATGCTATTTCCTTGAAGTCATCCACTACTTCTGAGTCTTACAATCTTTTTAATCCCTCTTCTGCATAGATGTCTGAGCCTTTAAAGGAAGGATTTGACAAGGCATCCAATTTAGGGCTGATATCCAAGGTTTCTCAATGTCTGCTTATTGCCCATTTGTTAGTCTCCATGTTAATTACATTTATTGCAAGAATAAACTTCCATGGTGAGTGAGGTATTCGTCTATGTGTAAAGCTATATGTCATTTGAAGCCATTTTATTACTATGCTTCTTTAACAGAACAACAATAGTAGATTTTTCCCTGAAGGTTCATGACCCATATAGTCTCCAGTGTAAGGTGTGAGTTTCATCTCATGGAGTGGTTCCAAAATTCAATTTTAAAAAGTGGTTGGTTCCTCCATAATATTTGTTCCACTGTTGCAGAGGGAAGAAAAAGAAATTTATTTTGCTTACATTTCCGCATTGTAGTATATCATTGAAGGGAGTCAGGACAGTAACTCAAACAGGGCAGGAAACTGGAGGTAGGAGCTGATGCAGAGGCCATGGAGGGCTGCTGCTTACTGGCTTGCTCATCATGGTTTACTCAGCGTGCTTTCTTATAATATCCAGGACCACCAGCCTAGGGGCAGCACCACCTACAATGGGCTTGGCGCTTCCTCATCAATCACTGATTAAAAACAATTCCCTACAGCCAGATATTATGAAGGTGTTATTTCTCAATTAGGTTCCCTTCTTTCAGATAACTCTAGCTTATGTCAAGTTGATATAAAACTTGCGAGCACATAAGGATAAATTATTATCATGAAAGATGAATTTGGACCCTCTGAAGGTATGTACATGGGCATGGGTCACTTACTTTAGGGTGTTCTAACAAGGAACGTATGTATGTATGTGTAAAACATTTTATTCCTTCCTTCCTTCTTTCCTTCCTTCCTTTTTACATCCCAACTGAAAATTTCCCTCTCTTACTCTTCCCCTACATCCTCTTCACATCACTCCCAATCCACTCCTCCTCTGTTTCTCTTCAGAAAAGTAAAAAATGCCTATGGATATCAACCAATCATGGTATATCAGGTTGCAGTAAGACTAGGCACCTCCCCTTGTATTGAAGCTGGATGAGGCAACCCAGTAGGAGGAAAGGGTCTCTAAAGCAGGCAAGAGTCAGAGACAGTCTTGGCTCCCATTGTTAGGAGCCCCACAAGAAGACCAAGCTACACAACTGTAACATATTTGCAGAAGTCCTATGTCAGTCCTATGTAGGTTCCCTGATTGATGGTTTAGTCTCTGTGAGCAACTGTGAGCCCAAGTTGGTTGTTTTTGTGAATTTTCTTGTGGAATCCTTCGCTGCTCTGGCTCCGTCAATCCTTCTTCTCCTTCTTCCAAAGTATTTCTGAAGCTCTGCCAAAAGTTTGCTTGTGGGTCTCTGCATTTGTTAACCTCAGTTCCTGGGTGAAGCATTACTGATGACAATTGGGCAAAAATCTATGAGTATAACAGAATATTATTACAAATGGATTACTTGATTTGTTGCTGTTTAACTTCTTGAGTTCTTTATATATTCTGGATATTAGCCCTCTGTCAGATATTGGATAGGTGAAGATCCTTTCCCAATTTGTAGGGAGTTGTTTTGTTCTGATGACAGTGTCCTTTGCTTTACATATGCTTTTCAGTTTCATGAGGTCCTATTTATTGATTATTGATCTTAGAGCCTGTGCTGTTGGTGTTCTGTTCATGAAGTTGTCTCTTATGCCAATGAGGCCAAGGCTCCTCCCTCCTTTTTCTTCCAACAGGTTTAGTATGTCTGGTTTTATGTTGGGGTCTTTGATCCACTTGGACTTTACATTTGTGCAAGTTGATAAGTATAGACCTTTTTGCATTTTTCTACATGTAGACATCCAGTTAGACAAGCACCATTTGTTGAAGATGCAATCCTTTTTTTCCCGTTGTATGGTTTTGGCTTCTTTGTCTAAAATCAAGTACCTATAGTTGTATGGGTTTATTTCTGGTTCTTCTATTCAATTCCATTGATCCACCATTCAGTTTCTATACCAGTACCATACCGCTTTTATTACTGTTGCTCTATAGTACATCAGGGATGGAGATAAGTCCAGGTGATCTGTTGTTGTACAGGATTATTTTAGCAATTCTGGGTTTTTTACTTTTCCATATGAAATTGAGAATTGTTATTTCATGTTCTGTAAAGAATTGTGTTGGTATTTTCATGGTAATTGCATTGAATCTGCAGATTGCTTTTGTCAGGATGGCCATTTTCACTATGTTAATCCTACCGATCCATGAACATGGGAGATCTTTCTATATTCTTATATCTTCTTCAATTTCTTTAAGAGACTTGAAATTATTTTCAAATAGGTCTTTTGTTTGGTTAGAGTTACATCAAGGTACTTTATGCTATTAGTGGCTACTGGGAATGTGTATTTTCCCTAATTTCTTTCTCAGCCCTTTTGTCTTTCATACAAAAACACTACTGATTTTTTTTTTTTTAGTTCATTTTGTACCTAGCCACTTTGCTGAAGGTGTTTATCAACTGAAGGAGTTCTCTGATTGAATTTTTGGGATCACTCATGTATACTATCATATCATCTGCAAATAGCGATACTTTGACTTCTTCCTTTCTAATTTGTATCCCTTTGATCTCCTTTACTTGTCTTATTGCTCTAGCTAGGACTTCAAGTACTATATTGAAGAGATAAGGAGAGAGTAGGCAGCCTTGCCTAGTCCCTGATTTCAGTGGGATAGATTTAAGTTTCTTTCCGTTTATTTTGGTGTTGGCTATAGCTGTTTATAGTCTTTATCACTTTAGGTAAGTGCTTTGTATCCCTGATCTCTCCATGACTTTAAACATGAATGGGTGTTGGATTTTGTCAAATGTTTTTTCAGCATCTAAGGAGATGTTCATGCTGTTTTCCTCCTTCAGTTTGTTTGTATGGTGGGTTACATTGATGGTTTTCTGTATATTGAATCACCCCTGCATGCCTGGGATGAAGATTATTTGGTCATGGTGGATGATATATTTGATGTGTTCTTGGATTAGGTTTACAAGTATTTTATTGAGTATTTTTATATCAATGTTCATAAGAGTGATAGGTATGAAGTTCTCTTTTTTGTTGGGTCTTTGTGTGGTTTAGGTATCAAGGTGACTGTGGCCTCATAGAATGAGTTTGGTAATGTTCCTTCTGTTTCTAGTTTGTGGAATAATTTGAAGAGCATTGGAATTAGCTCTTTTTTGAAGGTCTGGTATAATTCTGTGCTGAAACCATCTGGCCCTGGGCTTTTTATGGAAGGCAGACTTTTGATGACCGCACAAAATAATTCTTAAAACCACCGGAAAATTGAAATAACTTCTGGCATTTTATATGTCCACAATCTGGCCCTGGGATTTTTATGGAAGGCAGACTTTTGATGACTGCACAAAATAATTCTTAAAACCACCGGAAAATTGAAATAACTTCCTGCATTTTATATGTCCACAATGGAATAAAGCTATCAATCAACAAGAATAAAGAATAAAAGAAAAAGAAAGAAGACCCAAAATAATAAAATTAGACACGAAAAGGGAAACATTACAACAGATACCAATGAAATAAAAAAAAACAATAGAACAGACTTTAAGATATTTTTCTTGGTGAATCCAAGATGGCGTCAACCATTATGCACCATATCTGAGGGATAGAGGTTGGGAGACTGTGAAGCCACTGAGTGGAAAGGTGGCTGGATCCAAGACATTGACTTTGGTGCTTCCTGGACTGGAGGGGGCATCCTGGGAGTTGGGGGTCAATTGAATTCAGGCCCCCTGTGGCCATCTCCCAGGTCCAGGAGTACTGAACTGTGGGCCCTTTGCCCTTTTCACATATTTTGTTGAGTTTGGATTCCCAGATCCAGCGGAGCTCTAGCTGCCAAATATTGGACCTTTCCTACTCCCCTGAGGGTAGCTTCAGGATTCCTGGGACAGCATCTTAGCCTCCATGCCACAGTTTTTCTGATCAACCTGTGGAGACCAGGTGAACAATAGAATCACAGGGATCCTGGATCTAAAATAGTGGAGCTGAAATGAACCTGAGTACCAGGATCACAGTATTGAACAGTCCTGTAAGCTGCAGACAAGCTCCCTTCTGAGGCACTCCATGGTTGCCACCTGTGCTTGAGCCCTTCCAGGCACCTGCATACGTGCTCCACAGCTGTGCCTGCACTCTGCCTTGTGGGGTTCCTGTGACTCAAGCGTGCCTGGCCCCTGACTTTCAATGCACCCTTCTGCACCTGTGCGGATGTCAGCACCTGTGTCCCACCCTTCAAGACACTCATGCCTTCTGTAGCTGCATCCAAATCATCAGCATCCATTCTTGAGCTGCTGGACCTCTCTCCTCTTCCTGAAGACTACTCTAAACACAAGCAGATCTATTCTTTGGTGCAGGCTCTAGGAAAAAGGAGGCAAGCCTATGCACAACCAGATGGCTAAAGGCTGGAGAAAGGACACAATCAACAAAAACCAGGACATCATGGCTCCACCAGCAACCCCAGGAATCAATGTATGTGTAATGCAGCTGAAACACAGGAAAATGACCTTAAATGTATGATTATGCAGGTATTAGAAGCACATAAAGAAGAACAAGAAAAAAAAAACAAATCTCTCAAAGAAATACCGGCAAATACAACCAAACAAGTAGAGGCCATCATATATAGAGAGAGGAAATCACAATCAAACCAATGAAGGAAAAGAATAAAATTGTTCAAGGCATGAAGACAGAATTAGAATCAATCAACAAACTGAGCCCTGGAGATGGAAAATTTAGAGAAGAGATCAGGAAACACGGAGATAAATCACCAGCAGAATGCAAGAGATAGAGGACAGAACCTGGCAGTTGAAGATACAATTGAAGAAATTGATACATCTCTCAAAGAAAACATAAAAAAAAGAAATGTTTTTGACACAAAATATCCAAGGAATCAAGCACACCATGAAAAGACAAAACCTAAGAGTAATAGGAATAGACAAAAAAGAAGATTCCAAGCCCCAAGGTCCAGAAAATATTTTCAAGAAAAGTATAAAAGAAAATTTCCCCAATCTGAAAAAAGATATATCTTTAAATATTAAAGAGGCTTACAAAATGCCAAATAGACTTGGCCAGAAAACAAATTCCTCCCACCACATAATAATTTGAACACTAAATCTACAGAACAAA
The DNA here is from genome assembly GCA_028658305.1 of Pachyuromys duprasi. Classification (NCBI taxonomy): domain Eukaryota; kingdom Metazoa; phylum Chordata; class Mammalia; order Rodentia; family Muridae; genus Pachyuromys; species Pachyuromys duprasi. Next base: position 85,239,554 of record CM053742.1, on the reverse strand, counting down.
GAAAAAATATCAAAAGTGGTAAGAGGAAAAAGCCAAGTAACATATAAAGTTAGAGCTATCAGAATCACACCTGACTTCTCAACAGACTATGAAAGCCAAAAGGGCCTGTGTAGATGTCATGCAGACCCTTAAGGTCCACAGATGCTAACTCAGACTACTGTACTCAACAAAACTTTCAATCAACATTGACAGAGAAACCATGATATTCCATGACAAAACTAAATTTAAACAATATCTATGCCGCAGCCCAACCCTACAGAAGATGCTAAAAGAAAAACGCCAAAGCAATGAGATCAATTACACCCAAGAAAACACAGGATATATATATAACTTCACAAAAAAAAAATCAAAGGAAACAAGCACTCAAACATACTATTACCATCAACTCCACAACAAAAGAAACTAACATTCAATGGTCACTATTACCTATCAATATCAATGGACTCAATTCTCCAAATAAAAACACAGGCTAACCGAATGATTGCATAAACAGGATCCAACATTCTGATGCATTCAAAAAACACTGCAGCAACAAAGATAGACATTACCTCAGAGTGAAGGGCTAGAAAAGGATTTTCCAAGCAAATGGACCCAACAAGCAAGAGGGTAGCCATCCTAATATCTAATAAAATAGACTTTCAACCAAAGCTAATCAAGAGATGTGGAGGACACTCATCAAAGGAAATTTCCAGCAAGAAGACATCACAATTCTGAACATCTAGGCCTCAAATACAAGGGCACCCACATTTGTAAAAGAAACATTAATGAAACCTAAACCACATGTAGATCCCTACACATTAATAGTGGAAGAATTCATCACCCCACTCTCAAAAAAGGACAGGTCAATACAACATAAATTAAACAAAGAAACAATGACTCTAACAGAGGTCATGAATCAATTGGACCTAACAACCATCTACAGAACCTTTCACCCAAACAAAAAAGAATTTACCTTCTTCTCAGCACCTCATGAAACCTTCTCCAAAATAAACCATATACTCAGTCACAAAGGAAGCCTCAACAGATACAAGAAGATTGAAGTAACCCCTTGTATCCTATCTGACCACTATGGACTAAAGCTGGACCTCAACAACAGGTATAGCAAAAAAGCTACACACATATAGATACTGAACAACTCTACTCAACGACAGTTGGGTCAGGGAAGAAATAAAGAAAGAAATTAAAGGCTTCCTAGAATTCAATAAAAATGAAGGCACAAAATAGCCAAACTTATGGGACACAACAAAAGCAGTGCTAAGAGGAAAGTTCACAGCACTAAGTAACTTCATAAGGAAATTTGAAACATATCATAAAAGCAACTTTATGGCACACCTGAAACAGTTCTCAAATTCATATGGAAAAAACAAAAACCACAGAATAGCTTAAAAAAATCCCATACAATAAAAGATCTTCTGGAAGTAGCTCGATCCCTGATCTCAAGCTGTACTATAGAGCAACTGTAATGAAAACTGGCATAAAACAGACTTGTGGATCACTGGAATCGAATTGAAGACCCAGAAATAAACCCACAAACCTACAGACACTTGATTTTGACAAAGAAGACAAAACCATAAAATAGAAAAAAGCATCTTCAACAAATAGTGCTGATCTAACTGGATGTCTACATGTAGAAAAATAGAAATAGATCCACACTTATTACCACGCATTAAACTAAAGTTCAAGTGTATCAAAGACCTTAATGTAAAACCAGACAGACTAAATCTGTTAGAAGAAAAGTTGGGAAAGAGCCTTGATCTCATTGACACAGGAGGTAACTTCCTGAACAGACCACCAATAGCCCAGGCTCTAAGGTCAACAATTAATAAATGGGACCTCATGAAACTGAAAAGCTTCTGTAAATCAAAGGACAGTGTCAACAGAACAAATGACAGCCAACAGACTGGGAAAAGATTTTCACCAACACTATATTTGACAGAGGGATAATATCCAGAATATATAAAGAACTCAAGAAATTAAATCCCAAACACAGCAAATAATCAAGTTAAAAATGGGGTATAGTGTTAAGCAGAGAATTCTCAACAGAGGAATATGGAATGGTAGAAAGTACCTAAAGAAATGCTCAATATCCATAGTCATCAGGAAATGCAAATCAAACAACTCTGAGATTCCATCTTACACCCGTCAATATGGCCAAGATCAAAACCTCAAGTGATAACACATTCTGGAGAGGATGTGGAGAATGGAGAACACTTCTCCATTGCTGGTGGAAGTGCAAAATTGTCCAACCTCTTTAGAAATCAGTCTGATGCTTTCTCAGCAAATTGGGAATAGCTGTATCTCAAGACCCAGCTATATCACTCAAAGGATGCTCTACCACACAACAAGGACTTTTGCTCAAGTATGTTCATAGCAGCTTTAGAAGTAATAGCCAGAATCTGGAAAAAACCTAGATGTCCCTCAATGGAAGAATAGATATAGAAATTGTGGTACACAATGGAATACTACTCAGCCATTAAAAACAAGGAAACCATGAAATTTTCAGGGAAATGGATGAAAATAAAGGAGATCATCCTGAGTGCGGTAACCCAGAAGCAGGAAGACACATATGATATATATTCACTCATAAGTGGATATTAGCCATATAACATAGGATAAGCATACTAAAATCTACAGACCTAAAGAAACTAAACAACAAGGACAACTCTAGGGAAACTCTAGAGAGGATGCTTAAATGTCATTCAAAAAGGCAAACAGGATAGACATCAGAAGCAGAAGACAGGAAATAGGACAGGAGCCTACCATTGATGTACTCTAAAAGACTTCACCCAGCAGGTAATCAAAGAAGATGTAGAAACTTACAGCCAAAATATTGGACAGAGTACAGGGAGTCTTGTGGATGAAGGGGGAGGGTTATAGAAGGATCCAAAGGATACAGGAGCTCCACAAGAAGACCAACAAAGAAAAAAAATCTGGGTCCAGGGGTTCCTGCAGAGTATGATGTACTAACCACAGATCATTCATTGAGAAGACCTGGATGTAGCCCATGGTTAGCTCAGTCTCCATGTGGTTTCCCTAGTAATGGGATCAGAGGCAGTGTCTGACATGAACTCTGTTGCCTGTTCTTTGATCAGTTCCTCCTGTCGGGGTGGCCTTCAAGCAGTCCTGATGAGTCTTGACAGGCTATGGTCAGATAGTAGGGGAGGACTCCACCTTTTCATTTGACTAAGGGAGGGGAATAGAGGAGAAGAATGAAGGAGGTTGGTACCTCATCTACTGATGAGGGAGGGGGCTACATTCGGGATGCAAAGTGAAAAATTGTAAAAACATAATAAAATAAAAATTTAAAAATCATTGTTCTCTCAAATTCCAAATCTTCAAGAAATTGATGCATTTTTAAATACATACCACATACCAAAGTTAAATGAAGAAGAATTACTTATTTAAATATATCCATGACCAGCAATGAGGTTGAAATGTTAACTAAATATGTCTCCTAACCAATGAAAGCACCAGATCAGATGAATTTACTGTAGAATTTTACTGGAACTTCAAAAAAGAATTAATAATGATGATGCTTAGATTTTTCCATAAAATAGAAATGGAAGAAAGTCTTCCAGGCTTCCAAATTCTTATTATGATGTTGGTATTACCTTAATACTAAAGTCAGATAGAGACAAAAGAAAAAAGAAGAAAATTACAGACCAGTCTTCCTAATGAACATCTATACAAAAAAATCAATAAAATGCTGGCAAACAGAATTCAAAAAATATCTTCTACAAAAAATTTAGCTTCGTTCTAGAGATGCAAGGATGTCTCAACTTAAGAAAATCAATAAGTGTTATATAAGACATAGACACCAAGAAATATATCATCCCAATAGCTACAGAGCAGGCCTTTGACAACATTCAAGTTCATGATAAAAATAATGCAGAGCTTAGTGATGGCAAGAGTATACCTCAACACAATAAAGGGTACATATGACAAACCTACACTCAACATCGTGCTGTCTTAGTTATGGCTTATTTATGTAAAGAGACACAATGACCATCACGACTCTTATGAAGGAAAACATTTAATTGGGGATGGCTTATAGGTTCAGAGGTTTATTACCATCATAGAAGAAGCATGATAGTACACAGGCAGACATGGCACTGGAGATGGAGACAAGAATTCTACATCAGGATCCACAGGCAACAGGAAGAGACAGTGAGCCACCAGGCCTGACTTGAGACACCAATATTGACATACTTCTTTCAACAAGGCCACACCTACTCCAACATGCCCACATCTCCTAATAATGTCACGCTGTATGAGTCTATGGGGGTCATTTTTATTCACACTATCACACATGCTAAATGAAAAACAGAAAAAAACTCAAAATATTCCCACTAAGATCAGGAATAAGACAAGAGGGCCCATTCTTTTCAGTCCTATTCAATACAGTGCTTGAAATCTTATCCAGAGCAATAAGAGAAGGAAATAAGTAAGAAGAAAGGAAATAAAAGGGCTGCAAATTAGGATAAGAAATAGTCAAAGTATCCTTATTTGAAGAATATATTATTCTCTATATAACAGACTCTATAGACTTCGTAAAAGAAGAAACAACTTTTAGAGATTTTTTTTAAACCAGAACATTACAAAAGTTTATTTCATATTTAACAGCAATGTTAAAATTGGTAAGCTTAATTCTTAACTGCACAAAGTAAACATAGTCATTTAGGTATCTTTAAAGTTATTATCTCTAAAAACTAAGGGTTATTTTCTTTTCTGACAACACACACCACATTTCCCAAACTACAAACCATAGAACAAAAGTTAGGTGTAAAGTAAGGTACTGGTGTGTGTGTGTGTGTGTGTGTGTTGGTGGGTGGGTGAGTGTGTGTGCAGATAGATTAGGAACGGGATATTGAATAGATAGTTATGGATAGATTGGGGGGCTCACAGGGGAGGATCAAGTTGGGAGGGGAGAAGTGAGGGATGAGGGAGAGAATATGGGGAAAGGCATCTAAAATCAAAGGCCGTTTGAGGGGTAGTATGGCAACCTAATACAGTAGAAGCTTCATAAAATATATTCATATATAAAAGAGATCTAAAGGAAATCACCAAATAATGGAGGAAACAGAACCCTACCTGTCCATCTCTTGTCACCAAATGAAGCAATCAATCCAAGGCTTGGGTTATATCTAGTTAAAATTTGTTGGTCAAAGGTTCCCATGCGAGTCCCCAAAACCTCAGTATTATAGGTTACTCTCTACAACTAACAGCAAGGCACCACTGCTAAAGACAGCTACATAACTCATTAAGCTGGTGCCCACACAGAGCCTTCACCCCTACTGACTAGTATTCACAGTAATGGAAGGTATTCTGCACACTACCAAAAGAGAACTATAAATACCAATACAGCCACAAACCCTTTGATCTACAATGGTGTGCTGCCTGCATGATATGCTAGGGCAATCATGGCACAAAGCGGCAGTAACCAAGCAATATCTGAGTTAACTTAAGGCCCACTCCATGAAATGGAACCCATACCCAAGAGACTATATAGCTGAAGGATATAGGGTAAAACCAAAATACTACTGGTCTAAACAAAAACAACAATGTAGTGATTCCTAATGGTATTCTGCTATATTCATAGATCAGTGCTTTGTTCATTTATCATCAGAGAAGCTTCCTTTTGCAGCAGTTGGGAACAAACACAGAGACCCACAGCAAAACAATATGCAGATAGTGAGCAATATCAGACCACTGAGACCTAAATGAGCTATCTCTACCAAATTCCTCTCTTCTGGGCTCAGGGAACCATGTGGAAGAGGAGGTTGAAAGAGTTTAAGAACCAGAAGGGATGGAAGACACCAAGAAAACAAGTCCCTCTAAATCAACATGATCAAACCACATATGAACTCGAAGAGATTGAGGCAGCACAGATCCTGCATAGGTCTGCACCAGATTATTTGTGACTATATTATGGCTTCCAGTTTCCTTTTCCTTTTTTATCTTTTTTGTTTTTTGAGACAAGGTTTCTCTGTGTGGCCTTGGTTGTCCTGGAACTCACCATGTAGATTAGGCTGACTTCAAGCTCAGAGAGCTGCCTGCCTCTGCCTCCCACGTACTGGGATCAAAGGTGTAGGCCACTATCGTCTAGCTATTTTTCTTTGTTCAATCGAATTCCAGTGCATTAGTCTTTGTTTTATGCTAGTATATTATATTTTATTATTATCCCCTAGAAGCCTTTTTATTTTCTAATGAGAGACAGAAAGGGTGTAGAGAAATTCTAATTCAGAACATGGCTGTTTTGGCAAGAGATCACATCCAAGACCTTTTAGGTGATCCAACTGGAATACAAACATACCTTTAATCCAGGAGAGAGGCAAGCAAATCGGAGTTCAAGGCCAGCCTAGTATAGAACAAGTTTCAGATAAAGAAAAGCTTATGTCCAGGTGTGGTGGTAGATGCGTTTACTTCCAAACAATGAGTTTGTAGAAGAAAGCATCCATGTTTAAAAGTGATTTTTAATGGAGTGGCAGAAAAAGTGATGAATCAGAGAAGATTTGACAGAATTGCATATACCCAACTCTCATGAGAAGAGAGAGGAAAGGAAAGTCACTTAAGGGGCAATGCAGAGAGAGGTAGAGAGACAGACAGACAGACAGACAGACAGACAGACAGACACACACACACACACACACAGAGAGAGAGAAAGAGAGAGAGAGAGAGACAGAGACAGAGACAGAGAGACAGAGAGAGAGAGGCAGGTTTTACCAGGACAGATATACAGAGACAGGTTGAAAAGAGAACAATCTGGAGGATATTAGAGCAGATTGCTTGAGTTAGTTTCAGGTCAAACAGCAAATTCAGAGGCCAAGAGAAAAGCCAGATTGAAAAAGTCAGCTGGGAGAGGAGTTTGAGCCAAAATAGTTGAGTTGAACCAGCCAACCCAGAGCTCAGTAAGAACAAGAAAGGGCAGGTTTATTAAGCAGTAAGTCTCAGAGGCTAAAAACATAGATTGTACAGAGTCCAGAAGCTTCTAGTACTAGGTCTAGGCTAGCAGACATAGGCAATAAGCCTCAGAGACAACAATTGGAACAGGCAAATAAAAGTGCCTTTTACAAAAGGAAGTGGATCTGGATCTGAGGGGTTATGAGGAAAAACTGGGAGTAACAGACAGAAGGGAAAACCATAATCAGGATGCATTATATGAAAAAAAAATCTATTTTTTTTTTCCTTTTGAGGCAGGTCTGGCTGCGTAGCCCAGACTGTCCTTTGTTTATTTATTTGAAGCGGATCTGGCTGTGTAGCCCAGTCTGTCCTTGAACTTGTGGTCCTTCAACTTGTCAGTGCAGGATGAACCACCCCACCCACTTTGAAGCTGGTGGGTGTCTTAATTCTGAGAAGTAAAGAGAGAAACTGAACTGTCTTGGACAAGCATTTCTCTTTAAAAATTTGTTTTTGTTTATGGAGACAAAGTTTCTCTGTGTGGTCCTGGCTGTCCTGGACTCACTCTGTAGACCAGGCTGGCCTTGAACTCACAGATTCCTGCCTCTACCTCCTGAGTGCAGGAGTGCTGGGATCACAGGCATCGCTAGCACCACCGGGTCCTTAAAACGTTCTTTACATGTGTTTACTCACTTGTCCGTGTATGTGTGTGTGTGTGTGTGTGTGTGTGTGTATGTGTGTATGCGTGCGCATGCTTTGTGCCACAGAGGGGAGAAGGCCTCAGGTCCCTGGAACTGAGCTACATTGTTGTGAGACACACGTGGGTGCTGGAAACCAGCTCAGGCACAGGACTTCTCCTGAGGCACTTCTGGGTGTGAACAGCACCTGATGAAGGCTGATGAAACAAAAAACAACAACAACAAAAAACCCAAACCAACACCAACTACGCGAACACAACAACGAGAAGGGAAGAGGCAGGCACGGTGGTGGTGCACTACCTGCAGTCCCAGGCCTCGGAGGCAGAGGCAGAGGGAGGCGGGAACTTCGGGATAGGGGCGGCCAGGCGGGGACAGAGCCACAGCCCGACTCCGGAAACGCCAGCTTCGTCTCTGGTGCAGCCAGAGTCTGTGTCCACACGTGTGCAGAGTTCCAGTCTCACTTGCGCCTGCACACGAGGAGGCCAAGAAGCGAACTTGACCTCTGGAGGCGCAGCGGTGCCCCTCCCGCGGAGCGCCCCGCATCGTCCCTCTCTCCGCGCGGCTGAGCCTGCGTCCGACGCTATGCCCTCCCGCGAAAGTCCCAATGTCAGGGTGGCCAATACCTACACAAGCTCCGAATGCGTTCCCGGCGATGCGGCTCCCGTGTGCAGGCGGCTGCTGCCCTTGCAGAGTCCCCAGGTTCGGTTCCCATCACAGGCGTGGTGGTTCACGACCACCCACAGCTCCAGTAACCCAAGGACCCAGTGCCCTCTTCTGATCTCAGTGGGCGCTATGAAGTGTACCCAGGGCGGGACCCATCCTGGGGAGGGCTGCGCTTCAGGAGGATGGTGGGGCAGGGGCGTGAGGTCCCCGTGGCTGTGGGTGGCTGCATGACAAGGGCCTGAAACCCCGAAAGCACAGGGGTGCGCACGCTTGGCCCAGCCCTGAGCCGGTCCTGAGGGTTGGGCTCACAGCTGCACCTCCGCATCGCTGGGCTCCCACCTGCAGCAGACCAGGGGCGCACGTGGAGCCATCCCGCCGGCCTGAAAAATCTATTTTTAATAAAAGGAATGAAAAACTCTTAGAGCTTATAAACACTTTCAGAAAAGTAATCAGACACAAAATTAGCACACATCCATCAGCAGCCTTTCAATATACCAATAACAAACGTATTAAAAAATATTCAGGGAAAAATCCCATTCACACTAGCCACAATAAAATAAAATACCTTGGATTAGGAATAAACCTAAACAATAAAATGAAAGACTTCTACCATGAAAACATGAAGATATTAAAGAAGCAAACTGATGAAGAATCTAGAAAACGGAAAGAACTACACTCTTGGATTGGAATAACTACTATAAAAATGACCACTCTGACAAAATATAATCTACTCACTCAATACAAACCTAATAAAAATCCAGGGCCCTTATCTACAGACATGGAACAAACAACCTCAAAATTAATACAGCAACACAGAAACACACGCCCACACCTCCCTCCCACCCCCACAAATCTAGGACAGCCAGTGCAACCTTGAACAAAAATAATACTGGGGGCGTTATCACCCTATCTAATTACTAATTATACTGCAGAGCAATAATATTAAAAACAGCTACATAGTTCTGGCACAAAAATAAATGCATAGGTCAATGTAATAGAATAGGGAGGCCAAATATTACTCTACACAAATAGAGCGACATGAATTCTTACGATGATACCAATACATATACTGGAGGAAAACCATAATTTTCAACAAATGGTGTTTGGAAACCTGGATTTCAATGTGAAAAAAAAAACCCTGAAATTACTTACTTTCATTTTGCTTATAAAACACCACTACCAATGGATAAAAAAACATGAACATAAGCCCTTAAACTCAGAGACTGCTAGAGGTTGAAGTGGGAAGTACTCTTCAATTTAGAGGCACAGGTATAGACTTTCTGAATTAGAATCCTGTGTGAAGTAATTAAGACTCACAATCAACAAGTAGGATCAGATGGAATTTAAAGTTTCTATACAGTAAAGCAAAACAAAACACCTATAAATTGAGAGAGCCCAGAGAATGGAAGAAAATCTTTGCTAGTTATGATTCCAACAGAAGAGAAATGTCTAAACTATAAAAAGAATCAAACCAAACCAAATCAGCCAACCAAACAAAAACCCAAATATCAAGTCTGACCTAGTTTTGTTTTTGCTGTTGTGATTTTTTGAAAAAGGATCAAAAACAACTTGGGGAGGAAGGGTATATTTCACTTAAGGACCTGACCAGAGTCCATCTTAAAGGAAATCAGGGCAAGAACTTTGTAACATGACCTGAAGCAGAGCTATAGAAGAATGCTGCTTATTGTCTTGCTCCTCATGTCTTGCTCATTTTGCTTTTTTATACACTCCAGGGTCATATTCTAAAAGATAGCACCAGCCACAAAGGGCTGCCCTCTCCCTATCAATCACAGAACGGCTGCATAAACTTGCCCACTAGCCAATATGATGGACAATCCCTCTTCCCAGATGATTCTAGTTTGTGTCAAGTTGTAGGACAAACAAACCTAGCCACTATACCAAGAAAGTAAACAATGTAATTAAAATGGGTTGTGTATGCTTTATCTACTTTAATGTTTTTATTAATTAATTTATTTTTATATATTATAGTTTATTCACTTTGTATCCCTGCTGTAGCCCCCTTCCTCACTTCCTCCTAATCCCACCATCCCTCCTTCATCTCCTCCCATGCCCCTCCCCAAGTCCACTGATAGGGGAAGTCCTCCTCCCCTTTCTTCTGACCCTAGCCTATCAGGTCTTCTCAACACTGGCTGCATTGTCTTCCTCTAACCTGGTAAGGCTGCTCCCTGGAGGTGATCAAAGAGCCAGCCACTGAGTTTTTGTCAGAGACAGTCCTTATTCCCATTACAAGGGAACTCATTTGGAGACTGAGGTGCCATGGGCTACATCTGTGCAGGGGTTCTACGGGTTCTAGGTTATCTCCATTCATGGTTGTTGGTTGGAGTATCAGTCTCAGAAAACAACCTTGTGCCCAGAATTTTTGGATCTGTTGCTGTTGTTGTGGAACTCTTGTCCCCTCCAGGTCTTCCTATCTCCCCCTTCTTTCATAGGATTCCCTGCACTATGCCCAAAGTTTGGCTATGAGTCTCAGCATCTCCTTTGATACCTTGCTGGGTAGAGTCTTTCAATGCCCCTCTGTTGTAGGTTTCCTGTCCTGTTGCCTGTTTTCTCCCTCTCCTGATGTCCATCCCTTTTGCCTTTCTGAGTGAGGATTGAGCATCTTATCTAGGGACCTCTTTCTTGATTAGCTTCTTTAGGTGTACAGATTTTAGTATGTTTATCCTATATTATATGTCTAATATCCACTTATGAGTGAATATGTATCATGTATGTCTTTCTGCTTCTGGGATACCTCACTCAGGATAACCTTTTCTAGTTCCCACCAATTGCCTGCAAATTTCATGATTTCCTCGTTTTTAATTGCTGAGTAGTATTCCATTGTGTAAAAGTACCACAATTTCTGTATCCATTCTTCAACTGAGGGACATCTGGGTTGTTTCCAGCTTCTGGCTCTTATGAATAAAGCTGCTATGAACATGGTTGAGCACATGTCCTTGTTGTATACTTGAGTATGTTTTGGATATATGCCTAGGAGTGGTATAGCTGGATCTTGAGGAAGCACTATTCCTAATTGTCTGAGAAAGCACCAGGCTAATTTCCAAAGTGGATGTACAAGTTTACATTTCCACCAGCAATGGAAGAGGGTTCCCCTTTCTCTACATCCTCTCCAGCACGTGTTTTCACTTGAGTATTTTTTAATGTAATTTATTTATTTTATATTAATCACAGATTAGGTACTTTGTATCCCAGTCATAGCCCCTTCCCGCATTCCCTCCCATTCTCCCCATCCCTCCCTCATCTCCTCCCTGCCCCCTCCAAGTCCACTGATGGGGGAGGACCTCCTCCCCTTCTGTCTGACCCTAGCTTATCTTGTCTCTTCAGGGCTGGCTGCAATGTCCTCTTCTGGGATCTAGCAAGGCTGTTCCTCCCGGGTGTGTGTGTGGGAGGGTCGAAGAGCCAGCCATTGAGTTCATGACAGAAATAGTCCTTGTTCCCCTTACTAGGGTCTCCAGTTGGATACTCAGCTACCATGGGCCACATCTGAGCAGGGGTTCTAGGTTATATCCATACATGGTCCTTGGTTGGAGAAACAGTCTCGTAAAAGACCCCTGTGCCCTGATCTATTTGTTCTTCATGGAGCTCTTGTTCTTACTAACTCCCCCTATTTTCATGTTATTCCCTGCCCTCTGCCGAAGGCTTGGTTGTGAGTCTTAATATCTGCTTTGATACATTGCTATATAGAGTCTTTCAGAGGCCCTCATTGGTAGGCTCCTGTCCTGTTGCTTGTTTTCTCCTACATTCAATGTCCATCCCATTTGTCCATCTAAGCGAGTATTGATCATCCCAACCTGGGTCCTCCTTGTTTATCTTCCCTAGGTGTATAGATTTCAGCATGACCTTCCTATCCTATATGTCTATATAAGTGTCACTTGAGTTTTTGATCTTAGCCATTCTGATGGGTGTAAGGTGAAATCTCAGGGTCCTTTTGATTTGCATTTCCCTGATGACTAAGGATGTTGAACATTTCTTTAAGTGTTTCTCTGCCATTCGATATTGAGAATATCCTGCTTAGCTCTGTGCATACAAAGCACTTAGGCCTCTGAAAGGCACTATATATACTCAACAAATGCTAGCTCTTATTGTGATAATTTTTCCATGCACTGCCATAGGCTGCTGTTGCTCTTCAGCAAGGATTTGATGTTATTTCTCAATCCTTGCTAATGGATGCTGTGGTTTATTTTTCAACTCAGTAAAGCTGTCCGAGATTTTAATGGAAAAAGTGTTAAAATCTCTATGGTCCCCCTGGCAGCAGCAGCATCACAAGCATGCAAAGACTCAACACACTCCTGGGTGTTCTCCTCTTCACAGTGCAGAAAACTGTAGCTCCAGACCCACTAGGAATGCCATTGTGGGGACATAGTTTTTCTTCCCTCATGCCGACAGGATGCATCTGATTATTTTTTTTTCTCTGTGGAAGTTGTGATTTTTGGTGGCCAGAAGTAGGAAGTGATTTGAGTCTCCAGAGAATTATGTGATAATTTTCTTATAAAGCAATGATTGATTATTTTATTGCACAATTTCATTTTGTATATCTGATGTATATAAAAGCATATTGTGGTACGGAATGTATCCCCAATGTATATGAAATCAGAACTATTGTTCTATCCTGGGTTCCGGTGTTAAGAAACAATAAATTAAGGCTTTGTTCAGGTAGTTTGAGGTATTGCTGAGTGCCTTAACATAATTACAGGCTTATCATTTACAGTCGGGAGCATATGATTCCTTTTATGTATTATAATACCATGTAATGTAATGAGTATCATTAATAAAGTGACAAAATAAAACTTGAAGAAAACGGGCTATGGAAAAAAGAATCAAAACAAATACAAATGATTATTAAGGATTTAAAGTGCTTAACACCCATGGCTACAAAGAAATACAGAGGGTAGTAACTGAAGTCTCCAAAGCCCATGCCAAGCCCAGGGTATCTCTCACCTTGCCTGCAGAATAGGATGTAGCTCTCAGCTGCTTTTTCAGCACCATGCTTGCCATGCATACTTCCATGTTCCCTGCCATGATGACAGTGGATTAGCCTCTGAAACTGTAAGGAAGCTCCAATTTAATGCTTCTTTTTATGAAAATTAGCATGGTCACAGAATCTTTTCACAGTAATAGAACATTGATGAATACAAAAGACAACACTGAGACTAACATAAGCACGAATAGGTGGGCCTTCCATACTCTTGCGAAGACTAAGGCACAGTTCTACATAGAAGCAATCTATAAAACACCACAGAAAAGTTGTAAATAGCATGGTGTCTGTGGAGTGTGGTATGTCTAAGACTGGGGAATTCCAGTAAAAACTGGACTTCTACTGTATGAAAAGAAGGCCCAGTAGTTAAGAACGCCTGCAAATAAGGCAGGAAAACAAACAGATCTGAGGTGGGACACTGTTCCAATTGAAAAATGTCCTGAGACACAGGAGCCAAGAAACCACACAGCACTGAGGTGAGTCAATGTCCTCACGGATTTGCATCTTGAGGCACAGGAGCCCAAGAACAATATAGCACCCAGGTGTTACAGTGTCGAAATTGAAGGGTATCCTAAAATACAGGAGGCTAGAAACCACTTTGCACTGAGATGGAACAGTGATCCAGTGGAAGGATATCCTGAGATAAAGGAGTCCTGGAACCTCACAGCTCTGAGAATGGACAGTGTGCACATGGAAGGCTATTCTGAGTCAAAGAAGCCAACAAATTACACAACTCTGAGGTGGGACGGTGTCCCAATGCAAGAGCATCCTGGGATACGTGACACCAGGAAAACACAGCTCTGAGGTGGGACAGTGTCCCAATGATAAGGTAACCTGAGGCACAGGAGCTCAGGAACAACACAGTTCTGAGGTGGGACAGTGCCACAATGGAAGGGTATATTGAAAAAGAAGGACCCAGGATCCACACAGCTGTTAGGTGAGACAGTATCCAAATTGAAGGGCAATCTGAGACACAGGAAGCCAGGAATAACACAGCTATGATGTGGGACAGTGTCCCAACGTCTGGGGTTCATGAGACACATTAGCCCAAAAAGAATACACCTATGAGGTGGGATAGTGTCCACATGGAATGCTAACATGAGACAAACAAACAAACAAACAAACAAAAAACCCAGGAACAAAGACATTTCAGAAGTGGGACATTGTTCACATGAAAGGACATCCTTGAACACAGGAGCCCAAGAAAAGCAAAGCTCTGAGGTGGCACAGTGTTCCAATTTGGAAGGGTATCCTGAGAAACATGAGGCCAGGAACACCACAATTCTGAGGTGAGACAGTGTCCCAATGCAAGGGTGTCCTGAGGCAGAAGGACCCATGGACATTGTAGTTCTGAATGAGGACAGTGTTTCAATGGAAAGGTATCCTAAGACATAAGAGCTCATGAACAGCACAGCTCTGAGGTGAGACAGGGTCCCCATGAAGGGGTATTCTGAGATATATTACAGGAAGAACACATCACTGAGGTGGGACAGTATCACAGTGGAAGGGTGTATTGAGACAGAAGAGCCCATGGACAAGGTAGCTTTGAAGTGCAACAGTGTTTCAATGGAACTGTATCCCGAGGCACAGGAACAACACAGCTCTGAGGTGAGACAGTCTCCCAATGGAAGGGTATCCTGAGACACAGTAGCCCATGAAGAACACCTCCATGAGGTGGGTGGTATATTGTCCCAATGGAAGTGTTCCCTAAGACAGAAGAGCCCATGCACAATACAGCTCTGTGGTAAGACAGTGTTCCAATGGAAGGGTATCCTGAGACCAAAGAACCCAGGATCAGCACAGCTCTGAGGTGGGACGATGTACCAATACAAGGGAATCCTGAGACACAGAAGTGCAGGAACCAAACAGATCTAAGGTGGGACAGTGTCCTAATTGAAAAACTTCCTGAGACACAGGAGCCAAGAAACCACACAGCACTGAGGTAGGACAGTGTCCCCATGGAAGGGTATCATGAGATAAAAGAGTCCACGAACCACACAGCTCTGAAAATGGACAGTGTGCACATGGAAGGCTATTCTGAGTCAAAGAAGCCAACAAACTACCTACACAACTCTGAGGTAGGACAGTGTCCCAATGCAAGAACATCCTGGGATACATGAGGCCAGGAACAAGACAGCTTTGAGGTGGGACAGTGTCCACATGGATGGCTATCTTAAAAAAACCACAGCAAAAACAAAGCTCTGAGGTAGAACAATTTTCTCATGGAAAGGCACCTGGGAACAGAAGAGCCAAAGAACCACAACACCCTAAGGTGAGTCAGGGTACAAATGGAAGTGAATCCTGAGGTATATGAGACCATGAAAAATACAGCCTGTGGTTGGACAATGTCCCAATGGAAGGGTATCCTGAGACACAGGAGTCCAAGAACAGCACATAACTGAGTTGGAACAGTGTCCAAATAAATAGATATTGTGAAAAACAGGAGCCCAGGAACCACCCAGCACTGAAGTGGGACAGTGTCTCAATGGAAGTATATCCTGAGCCACAGAAGTCCACCAACTACACAGCTCTGCATTAGGACAGGGTCTCAGTGGAAGGCTATCCTGATACACACAATCCCAGGAAACACACTGCTCTCTGGTGTGACAGGAACCAAACATAAGTATATTCTGAGACACAGAAGTGCAGAAACAACACAGTTCTGATGTGGTACAGTGTCTCAAAGGAAGGGCATCATGAGACACAGAAGTGCAGGACCAACACAGGTCTGAGGTGGGACAGTGTGCAAGTTGAAGGGCATCATGAGAAACAAGACCACAGGAAAATCCTGCACAGCACTGGGACAGTGTCCCCCGGAGGGGTAGCCTGAATCATGCCATCCCAGAAACCACACAGGGCTAGGAGGGAGAGTGTCCCCCTGGAGGTGTACTCTGAGAAAAAAGAGCCCAGGACAAACAGAGCTCAGAGGTGAGACAGTGTCCCAATTGAAGGGTGTCCAAAGACACAAGAGCCCACAAACCACAAGCTATAAGGCGGGTCAGTTTCCCAAAGAAAGTATATCTTGACACACAAGAGCCTAGAATAACACAGCACTGATGTTTGACAGTGTTCCAATGGAAAGGTATCCTGAGACAGAAATGCAGGAAGAGAACAGATCTGAGGTGGGACAGTGTTCCAAATGAAACACATGCTGAGGCACAGGAGCCAAGAAACCACACAAACTGAGGTGGAACAGTGTCCCCATGGAAGTTTATCCCGGGATACAGGGCCTCAGAATCGACACAGCTCTGAGATGAGACAGTGTACCAGAAGGATATCCAAAGACACTGGAGCCCAGGGTCCACAAAATTCGGAGGTGGAACAGTGTTACAATGGAAGGGTATCCTGAGACCTAAGAGCCGAGGAACAACTCATCTCTGAGGCTGGAGAGTGTACACATGGAAGGATATCCTGATACACAGAAGGCAAAGAACCACAAAGGTCTCAGTTGGGTCAGTGTCCTAATGGAAATGTATCCTGACACACAGAGGTGGGACAGTGTGCTAATGGAAGGGTATCCTGAGACATGAGAGCCCTGGAAGAGCACAGCTCTCAGATGCAAGAGTTTCCTAATGGAAGGAAATCCTGAAACACAGGAGCTCAAGAACAACACAACTCTGATGTGGGAAAATGTACCAATGGAAGTACATCAGGAAACTAAAAAATGGAGGAACAACCATGCTCTGAGGTTGAGCCAGTGTCACAACTGATGAGTATCCTGAGACATAGGAGCCTAGGAACCAAACAGCACTCGGTGGGAGAGTGTCCCAAGGGAGGTGTATCCTGAGACACAGATGTACAGGAACAACACAGCACTGGGTTGAGACAGTATCCCAACTGAAGTGTATCCTGTGACACAGATGTGCAGGAACAGCACAGCTCTGAAGTTGAACGGTTTTTCCTTGGAAGGGTATCCCGAGACACAGGAGCCCAAGAACAACAAAGCTTTTCGTATAGACATTGTCCCAGTAGAAGGGCATCCTGACACACATGAGCCCAGTAACCACACAACTTGAGGCAGAAGGGTATCCCAATGGAATGGCATCCTGAGACAAGCAGCACAGGAATTACCCAGCTCTGCAGTGTCACAGTGTCCTCACTGAAGGTCATTCTGAGATACAGGAGCACAAGAACCACACAGCTCTGATGTGGGAGAGTGTTCCAATTGAAGGGCCTCCTGAGACACAGGAGTCCAGGAAACAAACATCTCTGAAGTGGGACAGTGTCCCAATAGAAGGACATTTAGAGACAAAGCAGTCATTGAAACACCCAGATACGAGGTGAGACAGTGACCTAATAGAAGGGCATCCTGAGTCAGGGCATCCCAGGAACCTCACAATGCTAGGTGGGATAGTGTCCCCATGAAAGTGCATCCTGAAACATGGCAGCCCAAGAAGCACACAATTGTCTGGATTAAGAGTGTCACCATGGCAGGCCACCCTAAGACAGGGCTGACCAGGAACCCCAGAGCTCTGCCATGTGACAGTGTCCTAATGGGACAGCATCTTGACACAGGGCTGCTCAGGAACCACAGAGTTCTGCTATGTTACAGTGTCCCAATGGGACGGCATCTTGAGACAGGGCTGACCAGGAATCCCAGAGGTCTAAGAGGAATCCTACTCAGCATACTGTTTCCCCTCCCAAGGGAGGGTATCCTCAGCTGAGGTTAGGAGCTCAGCAGCCTTAGCCCCACTTACTTCTTCCCTTCTTCTTTTCATTGGTTTCTTGGATTCTTCTTCAGATGAGAGTCACAACAGGCAGCAAATCTCATTATAGAGATTGATTGGGTGGACGTATCCAGGGATATGACTAAGGTTCCAGGAGTGGGTGCTCCTGTTCCTAGGAGAGCACAGAAGGGAAGCTAACAAAAGACAGGAGTGTTATGGGATTTCTTAGGGGGACGAGCTTTTCATGGCAGATATTTGCAGAGTGAGGATTGGTGGGATTTCAAGTCCTGAGCTTAGGCAGCTGAGGGATTTGGTGGGTTTAGTGCTCAGGAATTTTTGGCTTCTTTTCCACCACCTTCCTCCTGCATCAGGCCCAAGGATTGGGATGGGAAGATCTTCCCTGCTGCAAGGAGGCGGGCGGGGGGGGGGGCTCCCTGCTCAGGGAGGCTGGAGAGGTTATGCTGCCACTGTGGACAGCTTCATTGATGGCATCTCAGTAAGGGTGCAGGCTGATCTGGAAAGACAGTTCAGACACCATGAACAGCTCCTTTAGTGGCATCTCAGGGTGGCAACAGGGTGACCTGTAGCTGTCTTCACAGGTCCCTTCATTTTGATGGATGCCACCATTTTAATAGCACTTATGGCAGCACCCTGTGGTAACACGGGCTGAGACTGGAAGGAGAGGCCTCTGATTTGACACCTTTGCAGTGCAATGCTCAGGGACTACAAAAGTAAGTTGGCAAGCAATTCATTTTTTGTAAAGAAAAACAAAACATAAAAACAGAAAACCAAGACCTCAAAGCATGTTTGGTGGGGTGAGATTGGGAAGGAATAGTAGAACACACAGCCTAGATGTCTTTGTTTCTTCCTCATGCAGTAAGGATCTTGCCTGTTCCTCATCAGCAGAGGTTCAATGTTCCATTCTGGCCCCAACAAGGAAAGTGAAAGAACCATGGAGAACAGTGGGAGAATGCACAGTTGACAAAGACTGGGTCTTTAAGCATTTCAGTCCCAGGAAGCATACCTGCAAGGATGCTTATCTCACAAAAACTAACAAAGGGGAGTCTATGGAAAGGAGGACACAGGAAGAGGCAGACACACAGCCCTTAATGCTGTTTGTTAGAAGAGAAATGCCTGAATCTCTCACATCGTTGGTGTGGGCCTGGTGGACCAGACATGCTTGCCCATGGGCCTCTAGGGTCCTCCATAAATACACACAAATCACCAGTGTGTAATCATCTCAAACACGTTTGCCTGCATTGTTGTGGGATTTCTGGGACATAGTCCCACAGCTGTTTTTCAGTTGGGGAGAAGGAAATTTATTTCTCTAGTTGTCCACACCTGGATGACTCCATTATGGCTTCATGGCATTGGCCCTTGGCCTCACATTTAGTAGCTTTTTATCAGGATGGAGAGCAGAGGCAAGCAAGCCTGAAATACATGTATAGAAGCATACATGTGGCAGTAGAGGTTGGTTGCTACCTTAAAAAGCCCATTACCTAACTTTCTCAATGGATTCGGTTTATTTGCAGTGGGCTCAGTCGCAGGGACAACCTCCACCCTGGGAATTCCATTGTTTGTAACATGGGGCAGTTTGGGGGATTTTCCACCACAGCTTCACCCATGTGCTGGTTCGTATGAGATGTGCCCCATACTCTCAGGCCTTTGAATATTTGGTCCTTCTCTTCATGGATGCTAGAATGCCCTGGCTGTAGATTCCCAAGACCTGTCATTGCCACAGTGCTATGGGTCTATCACAGCCACATCTCTGTGCTGGGGAAGGCAGTCTCCCAACATAAAATGCTGGTGGGGTACATCAGCTTCCTCCTACCCAAGCCCCTCACACACTCCTAGAAGACCTCTGAC
>CM053742.1:85183367-85212458 GCA_028658305.1 Pachyuromys duprasi | reverse complement strand
CCAACAGCACAGGCTCTAAGATCAACAATCAATAAGTGGGACCTCATGAAGCTGAAAAGCTTCTGTAAAGCAAAGGACACTGTCATCTGAACGAAACGACAGCCAACAGATTGGGAAAGGATCATTACCAATCCTACTTCTGACAGAGGGCTAATATCCAGTATATATAAAGAACTCAAGAAGTTAAAAAGCAAGAAACCAAGTAATCCATTTAAAAATGGGGTATGGATCTACAAAGAGAACTGACTGTAGAGGATTATAGAATGGCAGAAAAACACTTAAAGAAATGCTCAATGTCCTTAGCGATTAGGGAGATGCAAAACAAAACGACCCTGAGATTTCACCTTATACCCACCAGAATGGCTAATATCAAAAACTCTAGTGACAACCCATGCTGGAGAGGTTGTGGAGAAAAAGGAACCCTCCTCCATTGCTGGTGGGAATGCAAACTTGTATAACCACTCTGGAAATCAATTTGGTGCTTTCTTAGACAATTTGAATAGTGATTCCTCAAGACCCAGCTATACAACTCTTAGGCATATATCCAAAAGATGTTCAAGTACACAAAAAGGATATTTGCTCAACTATGTTCGTTGCTGCTTTATTCATAATAGCCAGAACCTGGAAACAACCCAGATGTCCCTCAGTTGAGGAATGGATACAAAAATTGTGGTACTTTTACACAATGGAATACTACTCAGCAATTAAAAAGGAGGAAATCATGAAATACTCAGGCAAATAGTGGGACCTGGAAACGATCATCCTAAGTCAGGTATCCCAAAAGCAGAAAGAAACATATGGTATATACTCACTTATATAGACCTATAGGATAGGAATGTCATGCTATACACCTAGGGAAGATATACAAGAAAGAGGACCCAGGTTGGTATGATCAATGCTCGTTTAGATGAACAAATAGGGTGGACATTGAATGGTTGAGAAAACAAGCAACAGGACAGGAGCATACCAAAGAGGACCTCTGAAAGAATCAGTATAGCAATGTATCAGAGCAGATATTAGGACTCACAATCAAGCCCTTGGCAGAGGGCGGGAAGTAATAATAAAAATAGGGGAATTTAGGAAGACTTGGGGAGAACAAGAGCTCCACAAAGACCAAACTGAGCAGGACACAGGGGTCTTATATAAGACAGTTTCTCCCACCAAGGACCAAATATGGATATGGCCTAGAACACCTGCTTGGGTGTGGCCCATGGTAGCTCAGTATCAAACTGAAGACCCTAGTAAGGGAAACAGGAACTGTTTCACTCTTGAACTTGATGGCTGACTCTTTGACTCTCCCCCATACATGCCAGGGAGTAACAGCCTGGCTAGATCCCAGGGGAGGACATTGCAGCCAACACTGAGGAGACAAGATGAACTGGGGTTGGATGGAAGGGGAGGAAGTCCTCCCCTATTGGTGGACTTGGAGGGTGCAGGGAGGAGATATGGGAGGGTTGGGTATGGTGGGAGGGAATGAGGGAGCGGGCTACGCATGGGATGCAAAAAACCTAACCTGTGATTGATGTAAAAATGAATAAATTAAAAAAAAGAATTCATGTCCAGAATAGTCCCTGTTCCTCTTGCTGGGGTATCCACTTGGATACTGAGCTACCATTTGCTGCATTCAAGCAGGGGTTCTAGGTTATATCCATAAATGGTCCTTGGTTGGAGAAACAGTCTCATAAAAAACCCCTGTGCCCTGATATATTTGGTTCTTGTGGAGCTCCTGTCTTCTCCAGGTCATACTAACTCCCCCTTCTTTCATATGATTCCCTGCACTATGCCAAAGGGTTAGTTATGTGTCTTAATATTTGCTTTGATACAATGCTAGGTAGAATCTTTCCAAGGCCCTAAGTGGGAGGCTATTTTCCTGCTACTTGTTTTCTCCTTCATCCAATGTCCATCACATTTGTCTCTCTAAGGGAAGGTTAATCCTCTTACCCCAGGTCCTCTTTCTTGTTTATCTTCTTTAGGTGTATAGATTTCAGTATGTTTATCCTATCTTATAGGTCTACATAAGTGAATATACACCATGTGTTTCTTTCTGCTTTTGGGAATCCTCACTCAGGATGATCGTTTCCAGGTCTCACCATTTGCCTGCGAATTTCATGATTTCCTCCTTTTTAATTGCTGAGTAGTAGTCCATTGTGTAAAAGTACCACAATTTCTGTATCCATTCTTCAACTGAAGGG
The DNA here is from genome assembly GCA_028658305.1 of Pachyuromys duprasi. Classification (NCBI taxonomy): domain Eukaryota; kingdom Metazoa; phylum Chordata; class Mammalia; order Rodentia; family Muridae; genus Pachyuromys; species Pachyuromys duprasi. The sequence goes on along the minus strand of CM053742.1, from coordinate 85,210,266 downwards.
CATCTTTTGGGTATATGCCTAGGAGTGGTATAGCTGGATCTTGAGGAATCACTATTCTTAATTGTCTAAGAAAGCGCCAAGTTGATTTCCAGAGTGATTTTACCAGTTTAGATTCCCACCAGCATTCTCCACATTCTCTCCAGCATGTGCTGTCACTTGAGTTTTTTGATCTTAGCCATTCTGACAGGTGTAAGGGTCGTTTTGATTTGCGTCTCCCTAATGGATAAGGAAGTTGAGCATTTCTTTAAGTGTTTTTCTCCCATTCTACAGTCCTCTACAGAGAGTTCTCTGTTTAGCTCCATACCTCATTTTTTAATTGGATTACTTGATTTGTTGCTTTTTAACTTCTTGGATATTAGCCCTCTGTCAGATATAGGGTTGGGGAAGATTCTATTCCAGTCCCTAGGCTGTGGTTTGGTTTTGATGACAGTGTCTTTTGCTTTACAGAAGCTTTTCAGTTTCATGAGGTCCCATTTATTGATTGTTGATCTTAGTGCCTGTGCTGTTGGTGTTCTGTTCAGGAAGTCGTCTCCTTTTCAATGAGTTCTAGGGTCTTTCCCACTTTTTCTTCTAACTGGCTTAGTGTATCTGGTTTTATGTTGAGGTCTTTGATCCACTTGGACTTTAGCTTTGTGCAGAGTGATAAGTATGGATCTATTTTCATTTTTCTGCATACAGATATCCTGTTGGACCAGCACCATTTGTTGAAGCTGCTGTCTTTTTCCCATTAAATGGTTCTGTCTTCTTTGTCAAAAATCAAGTTTCCATAGGTGTATGTGTTCATTTCTGGGTCTTCTATTTGGTTCCATTTATCCACTATTCTGTTTATATGCCAATACCATGCAGTTTTTATTATTATTGCACTGTAGCACAGTTTGAGGTCACGGATGGAGGTATCTCCAGATGATCTGTTGTTGTAGAGGATTGTTTTGGAGATTCTGGGTTTTTTGTTTCTCCATATGAATTTGAGAATTTTTATTTCAACATCTGTAAAGAATTGTGTTGGGATTTTGATGGGAATTGCATTGAATCTGTAGATTGCTTTAGGCAGAATAGTCTTTTTCACTATGTTAATCCTACCGATCCATGAGCAAGGGAGGTCTTTCCATCTCCTCTTATCTTCTTCAATTTCTTTCTTCAGAGACTTGAAGATTTTTTCAAACAGGTCTTTCACTTGTTTGGTTAGAGTCACACCAAGGTACTTTATGTTATTAGTGGCTATTGTGAAGGGTGTTTTTTCCCTAATTTCTTTCTCAGCCCTTTTGTCTTTGGTGTACAGGAAGGCTTCTGATTTTTTTGAGTTGACTTTGTATCCAGCCACTTTGCTGAAGGTGTTTATCAGGTGAAGGAGTTCTCTGGTTGAATTTTTGGGGTCACTCATGTATATTATCATATCATCTGCAAATAGTGATACTTTGGCTTCTTCCTTTCCAATTTGTATCCTTTGATCTCCTTTAGCTGTCTTATTGCTCTACGTAGGACTTCAAGTACTATGTTGAAGACATATGGAGATAGTGGGCAGCCTTACCTTGTCCCTGATTTCAGTGGGATTGATTTAAGTTTCTCTCCATTGAGTTTGATGTTGGCTATAGGCATGCTGTATATTGACTTTACCATGTTTAGGTATGTGGGAGTAGAGCTTTATGTTTAATTATAAAAGCTGTTTTAATTTTTTTAAAAAAGGAGTGGGCTGGAGAGATGGCTTAGCCATTAAGAGCACTGACTCCTCTTCCATAGGACCTGGCTTCAATTCCCAGTAACCCACATGGCAGCTCACAATTGTATGTAACTACAGTTCCAGGGGTTCTGAAACTCTCACACAGACATACATACAAGCAAAACACAATTTCACATAAAATACAAAAAATAATAATAATATAAGAAAGCCACCCAGCTGTTTTAGGGGGCTTAGGAGGGAGGAGCCCTTTTGTACAATTTAGTTAAATGCTTGTTTTCAAAATAAAATCTAAAGAGAGGGGTGGGGTTCGGTGTGCTGATGCACACCTTTAACCCCAGACAATGTTCACACAGGAGAGGCAGGCAATTTTGTGCACAAGTCTATCCTTAGCAAGCCTCCCTCCTCCTTGATAGCCTTCCTCCCAACATCCAAGCCCCACTGGGTAGCCTCTCCTACCTGATTTTCCTGTTCCTCATTCTGCCTTCCTAGAGAAAGACTGCTTAGAACACAGGTCTAGGCACATCACGTTCCAGGTCAAAATTCTCCAGTATTGCCCAATGTCTTCTGGAGACAGGGCCCCTCTTTCCAAACATGTTGCTGTTTGTTCACCAAATGGATCAGTGGGCTCACCCAGGTGCCTCTGTGCCTGCTGTTTCCTTCTGCTTTAGCCCCAAGTGCTAGGAATCTCTTCCTTTCAGAAACTGGCCTTGAACCCCCAGGGCAGTAGTAGTTGTTTGTCTTTGGCCTTTTTCTAGGATGGTATGCTCCAGAATAACAGAAACTGGCATATGGCTCTGTAGGTTTCTTTAGGGTACCTCCACCTCCATTTAATGTCACTTGAAACTTATGGCTGGCACCCCCATCCCCTAGAGTCTGTGTGAAGCTGTGAAACATCATATGAAAGAGCCCTGTGACCCACCTTGCTGCACAACATCAATCCCCCAAAGGACCATTGTAGTTAAAACTGACATGAAGATGTTCAGGCCTGCCAGACATGATTGTGTCCACCCACAATCCCAGCAATCTAGAAACAGAAACAAGAGGCCAGCGAGTTTGAGGACAGCCTGGGCTATACAGCAAGAGCTTGTATTAAAAAAAAGACCAAATATGTCTGGGCACAGGGGTGTTTTCTGAGACTGATTCTCCATCCAAGGACCATGCATGGAGATAACCTAGAACCTTGGCTCAGATGTGGCCCATGGTAGCTCAGTTTCCAAGTGGGTACCTAAGTAAGTGGAACAGGGAGTGTCTCTGACATGAAATCAGTGTCTGGCTCTTTGACCTCTCACCACCACCACGAGGGAGGAGCAGCCTTGCTAGGCCACAGAGCAGGAGATTGCTACCAGTCTTGATGGGACCTCATAAGCTAGGGTTAGATGGAAGGGGAGGAGGGCCTCCCTTACAGGGGACTTAGAGAGGGGCAGGGAGGAGATGAAGGAGGGAGGAGGGATTGAAAGGGAATGAGGGAGGCGGTTACAGCTAGGATACAAAGTAAATAAATTTTAATTAATATCAAAAATAAAATTTTAATAAAAAATGATAGCAACAAGCATCCCTCCTAATACGGAAGGAGTGTTAGCCATGGCTCCATGGCATTGAGTGCTACACGGATAAATCCAGTCACTTCATGGACTCGGGTTGACAAGGAAAATGACTACTGTTTCCTACATTCTTTCCTGGGGGAAAAAAGAAGCACTTGAGTATAGTAATGTCATTCTGATTTGTGGGACAGTGGACCAAATTAACAAAAAATAGGAAGTCCCTAACTTAGGAACTAGACTCTTACAGATTAAGTTTTCTTTATTCCCCTACCAATGGAAATTTAAACTAATCTCACCTTTAATCACCCACAGGACACCTTCTTCTCTTGGTGTAGTCTTTTCACCCTATCCCTACTATTCTTCTCAGGGATGGCAAAGCACAGAGGCAGACAAGCACAGCACACAGTTTAGACTGGCACCATATTTGGCTTTGGTTGTGTGTGTCACCATCCTTTTGTACTAATGTATCTGGCAGTTCCTTCACAGACTCCTCTCCACAGTGCAGCTAGCAACAGCAGCACCCCCTCAGCACCCACCCGAGTCTTCCTACACACACTTTGACTTCTGAACAATAATGCAGATTATTTTTCCTCTTCTAGAATCAGAATTAGACAGTTAGAAGCAGACTTAAACAATTTCAGATTTATTCCTGATGTAGTCAGGCACAGCGCTAGAAGGCCTGATCTGTCCTGAGCTGGTTTAGGGTACATAAGAAATATGGCAAAAACACTATGCCCTTCAAGTGAAATTTTAGAGGGAGTATCCTATTTACCATTTTATGTTTATACGCAATCAGGCATGCAAACGATTAAAATCAGACACATTATGGGAAAGGACATGCACAGCAGGAAATATGAATTTATGGTGTAATCCATCAATCAAAATGGAGAGCCACCCAAATCATTCCCCTTAGCAACCTGCCCGTTCTCTTAAACTCCCTAAGAGGACATGACAAACAATAATTGGGGCTGCAGAATACTCTCAGCCATGTGGGCCAGTTAATCTTGAGAGCACGTTTCTCTCTAATAAAGCTATCTGCTTCTTTTGCTTATGTGTGGGAGCCCTTATTTTCAGGTGTTTGGGTAGGAGGCCTAGAACCTGGGAACACCTAGTTCCTAGTCCCAGACCACTGTTAACAGCAGCATGTGCCTTCTGTGACACTGTCAACTAGATATTAAAACATAGATCTGGGCTCAAATTTCAATTCAAGAACTCCCTAACATTGTGACATTTGGCCACTTATGCTCTCCATCCTGTTCCCAAGTATGCAATGAGGGTTATAAGAAACCTTCTAACTGTTCCTTTCTATTTCAGTAAAGTCCATTCTGACTGTCATTCAGCCTCCTACACCTTTAATTGACTCCAGGGCAGTGTCACCTTTACATTTTCAAGATTTTATAGGTGGCAACCCTCTTTTCTGAGCTTTGTCTTCCAGCCAGTTCATTCATTCCTCTTCTCTGCCAAACTGACCCTGTCTGTGTTTGACTGCTAGCCCCCCAAGCCATCTTCCTTACCCCAGACCGTTTTGTCCCCACCTCCTTTTTGCCAAGCCAGATCCCATGGCCAGCTTCATCAACTGGCACTCACTCACCCGGCATTCCTACATGCCTTTCTGTGAGTTCTCTCCAGGCCTGAATAGCCCTTTTCTTACTGTCTCGACTTACAAATCTGTGAGAAAAAGTTATTTTCTCCTATACTGTCACCTTTATCATCAGAAAAGCTCACTGCCTCTGTTCAGTCTTCTCCTGCTATGGCTGAGGAGTCATCATTTCCCTCACCAAGAGTCTCAGTCACCCCAGCTCTCCACGCCCAGTGCCTGCTCCAGGCTTGCTTCAGAGACCATCATCTATCTTTCCTCTGGGGCACTTTCTCTGCCATCTTCTTCCCCTTGGCCACTGAACACACCTGAAGTTCCTTCAGTTTAAAGAGCCCTCTCAGCTCTCCATTCCAGATAACAGTCTGTGACTCACTCATCTCTTCTTTAACTTCAAGGACTAGTCTCCACGGATTTTTTTTTACCTACTTATTGCCATACCTGTGTTCTTTTTCTATTCTTTTCAAGCTCTCTCTATCATTTTCCCTTACATTTTTAATCTCTCTACCCCTTTCCTTCTGAATAGGAGAGAAAACAATCCCATTGCCCTGAAAATCTTCCTTCTTCAGCCTCCATGTGTGCAGATTACAGATGTGAGATTACTATGCACAGTGCATTTTTGAGTTGTTTTTAGATATTGAACCCACTGACTCAAGCATGCCAGGGAAAAGCTCTACCAACTGTCTGCATCCTTACCCCATGATGTGTGTAGCTTGGATTTGAATTTCCCAATGGCAGGGTGACAAACGTATTTCATGTACATACTGATCAGTTGCTTGTTTTCATCTGAAGAGTGTCAGTTGCCTTCCGCTGAACATTTTGTTTGCATTGTTTACTATTTCCTTTAGGATTTTTGTGGCTGTTTTTGTTCTCTGCTAATATTTTTAATACTTGGGACTGATCCTAGGCCCTTCAATCTTCCAGGTAAAATGATCTACCATGGTGATGTATCCCCAGCCTTCTTTTCATTTTCGATTTTAGGACATGGGCTTAACTCTTGAATCAAGGGAATCAACCTTTGAGACTTCAGTTTTCCTGCTTCAGCCCCCTATGTAGCTGGGTTCACAGCCTTCTGCCATCAGGACTGGCTTATGAATAATAAATAAAAAGAAATATAAACTGCCTTCCAGGTAAATATCTGAAAACTGTTTTTTCTCCATTCTGTAGGTTGTTTCTTCTCTTTGTTGTTTCTTTTGCTGTGCAGAAGTGTTTCAGGGATCACATAGATCAGGCTGGCCTCAAACTCACTAGGAAGTTGAGGCTGGCCTTGAACTGATCCTTCTGCTTCCAAGCCCAAGTGCTGGGATTATAGGTGTGTGTCATCACAATGGGCTATAACACACACACACACACACACACACACACACTTTGAATTAGGATCTATCTGCCTCTTGTGTTCCTCACTGATGTCCAATACACAATGTAGCTGAGAATGACCTTGAACTTCTGATCCTCCTGCTTCTACTTTGCAAGTGTCAGGTAACAAGTGTGAGCCCCTATGCATGCTTCATGCATTGCTGAGGATCAAACTGTCTTCCTGCATTCTAGGCAAAGACTACCCACTGAGCTACATCATCAGGTGGTCTATAGTATATTTCAGTCAGGTGTTATGACACCTTCTGTGTTGTTAATTTAGCTCAGGATTGCTTTGGCTACCCTCCATCATTTATTTTCAGGATAGTTATCCTGATTTTATAGGCAAAGCATAAACATGTGCTTACTTGCTCACTGTCACACAGCTACTACATGGTAGCATCAGATTCTGTTGTGCAAGTACACACACGTGCTACATAGCAGTATGTGGTCAACAGTGGACTTCCTGTATGACACTGTTCCCATTAGATTACAACGCCTAATGGTCCTGTAGTTCTCCACATTTGTGAAAGTATTCCCTTTGATGATTGCACAAAGCCCAAGTTGCCTAATGACACATGCCTCAGAGTGGATCCTGGTCACGAGGAAATACATGACTGTACCAGAAAATACAGTCATGATAATAAATATGCTGCTGCACAGTTCTGAGGAGAAAAAAGAAAACAGATTTGTAGACACACTGTAATCACAGCTATGTAATGGAAAATCTAAAAGATCAAGGAGTCTGAAAATTCCCCGGGGACATGCTACAGTAAAACATGATTGCCTATGATTTCTGGAGCCCAGCAGGTTCAGCATCTCTGAATCTTTCTGGGTTACAGGGCCCATTTTAGTTTGCTGGGATGCAATAATAAAGTGCCACAAGCCTGTTGACTTGAACAACAGAAATTAATTTTTATAAACAATGATCAAACAAATTTGGTTCCTGGTGAAGGCCTACTTCCTGGATTGGGGATGGCTTTCTCCTCTCTTACCCACCCCACCCTTCGAAGAGTCTGCTTCTGAGCTCTGGATCCTCTTGGCAGAACCTCCCAAGTGTTGAGGTTACACGTTGTGTGCCACCCAGTACAGCCTGGTATTTCTTCTTAGGCCAGTCCCATTGGATCAGCTCCTTACCCTCGTTAATTAATTTTCTAAAAGTTCTGTTGTCACAGAGATGCTAGGCCTCCCACAGCTAGGTATGGGAGAAGAACTTTGACCATGAAGGGACCTTTTTGTGACACCCCAGATCACTCTGTACACTGTCCCAGGGAAACCCCTGCATCACTTCCTACACCTGTGCAGAATATTAGGAAGTTTACAAGCCCCAACTTGAGACCCATGGCCTTAGGCCATCTTCTTCTTTTCACAAATGTAGAAAGGAAAGTTCAAAAGGGGAAATGAGCTGCAGCAGGTCAGAAAGGAAGCAGCAATTCTGGTTCTTTAGACTGTGCTCTCTTTCCTCATCCATCATATTTCAAGCCTGCTGAGAACTTTAGAGTAGTATGAGACAAGCATACCCCAGGTCCAGGGCAGGGAGTAAAGCAGATACCTGCTTCTTTACCTGAGATAGTCCCTAGAGTAAACCGGGTGACAGCTAGTGGACAGCACTAACTTTGCTGTCAGTCAGCATGGGGCTCGAGTATGAGTGAAGTACATGGCTTCTTTGCTCCAAAGTTCCACTCAAGAGCTGAAGCTCTCCTGGTTGGTGGTCTGGTCTTGGACTGCCCCTCTGGCTCTGACACTGTGAATTTGCATTGTTCAGAAGTTCCCCAGGTGTTTCTGTATGGATGGAAAAATTTAACTTGGCCCTAACCATGGGAACTAACCATGGGAACTGAGACTTATGATCTTTAATCATTACCAAACCCGGATCTGATACAAAGCGTTTCTAAAAGATGCCCTTCTGTAGCTATGGATATAATCTCTAACAGTCCCCTGGTTAGCACACCTGAACACAGCCAATCACTGACTGCCCCGTTAGGAAAGTCCCTTACCCCAGCCCCCCTCCTGTTTTGTGGTTTTTGCCTTTATAAACTCTGTGATTCTGTTGCTGGGCACTCTATACCACCCCCTTGTGTGGGAGTTGTGTGCAGAGCCCCGGCATACCTGCTACTAATTAAACCTCTTGCTGATTGCATCAAGTCCTTGACTTTGTGGGTTATTGAGGTCTGGCCTGGCGTCTATCCCGAGGAATGGAGGGTCTCCCCACCTTGGGAGTCCAACATTTCAAGCTCAAACAGTCTATAATTCCTCATTCTAGAACAGAAGTCAAGGAGAAAACCAAATCACTCAAGATTTTTGGGACCTGGAATTAGGAAGGAAATAGTTTTTCTAACATGACATGGTGGAACATGTCTATAAGTCTAGATTCTGTAGGCAGAGGACATACAGTCAGGTCCCAAGGGTTTTCTGGTCAGCTATTCTAGCCAATCCCTGATCCAGATTTACTAAGAGACCCTGTCTCAAAAAATAAAGTAGGAACTGATGTGCTGGCATGTACCTTTAATTCCATCACCCAGGAGGCAGAGAGTCTGTAAGGGTTCATGGCCATCCAGGATACACAGCAACATCCTGCACCCCACCACACACACACACAAATACACACTCAAAAGGTGGAGAGCCCTAAAGGAAGACAGCTGTCATAAAGCCTTGGTCTCCACAGGGACATGCATGTATATTCATGAAAGCACACATCACTATATATAGAAATACAATAGCAAATCAGAGCCAGGCATGGTGGCACTCATCCATGATGGTGGAACTTGTGAGGCAGAGGCAGGAGGATCAGGAGTTCAAATTTTTCATCTGCCTCCTCAAAGCCAGCCTGGGCTACAAAATTTCTGAAAGGGGTGGGAGGAGTCACAAGATCCACCAACAGATTGTCTTCTAATCACATAATGGAATTATTTAGTTTTAAAAAGGTGTAGTTTAATGGGATAAGAAAACTCAGAAAAAAATTTGAAACACCCTTAAATGTATTTTAAATTTATATTTTTATATTAATTCAAGTTTATTCACTTTGTATCCCAGCTGTATCCCCCTCCCTCATTCCTTCCCAATTCCAACCTCCCTTCCTCATCTCCTCCCATAACTCTTTCCAAGTTCACTAATAGGGGAGGTCATCCTCTCCTTCCATCTGATCATAGCCTATCAGGTCTCATCAAGACTGGCTTCATTGTCTTCCCCTGTGGCTTGATAGTGCTGATCCCCCCTCACAGGTTAGTGATCAAAGAGCCAGCCACTGAGTTCATGTCAGAGACAGTCCCAGTTCCCCTTGTTAGGGAACCCACTTGGAGACTGAGCTGCCATGAGCTACCTCTGAGCAGGTGTTTTCCCTTATCACAATGAGTGGTACTAGGTTGGAGTATCAGTCTCAGAAATGATCCCTGTGCCGAGACTTTTTGGTACTGTTGTTCTCCTTCTGGAGCTCCTGTTCCCTCCAAGTCATTCTATTTCCCCTTCATTCATAAGATTCTCTGCACTCTGCCCAAAGTTTGGTTATGGGTCTCAACATCTGCTTGGATACACAGCTGGGTAGAGTCTTTCAGGAGCCCTTTGTGGTAGGCTCCTGACCTGTTTTCTGTTTTCTCCTTTTGCCCATGTACATCCTGTTTGTCTTTCTGAGTAAGGATTGATCATCTTACCCATCTTGCTAAGCTTATTTGGGTGTTCAGATTTTTGTAGGTTTAACCTATATTATATGTCTAATATTAACTTCTAAGTGAGTATGTACCATGTGTCTCTTTCTGCTTCCAGAATACCTCATTCAGGAGGATCTTTTGTAGGTCCCATCATTTGCCTGCACATTTCATGATTTCCTTGTTTTAATTGCTGAGCAATATTTTATTCTGTAAATGTAACACAATTTCTGTATCCATTCTTCCGTTGAGGGACATCTGGGTTATTTCCTGGTTCTGGCTATTACAAATAAAGCTGCTAGGGATATGGTTGAGCAAATGACCTTGTTGTATGCTTGAGCATCTTTTGGATACATGCCCAGGAATGGTATAGCTGGATCTTTATGGAGCACTATTCCTCATTGCTTGAAAAAGTTCCAGATTGATTTCTAAAGTCCAAGTACAAGTTTATATTCCTACCAGCAATGGAGGAAGGTTCCCCTTTCTCCACGTCCTCTCCAGCATGTGCTGTCACATGAGTTTTTGGTCTTAGCCATTATATGGTTGTAAGGTGAAATCTCAGGGTCGTTTTGATATGCATTTCACTCAAGACTAAGGATGTTGATCATTACTTTAAGTGTTTCTCTGATATTCATTATTCCTCTGTTGAAAATTCTGTGTTTAGCTCTGTATCAAGTAATGAGATTACTTGATTTGTTGCTTTTTAACTTCTTGAGTTCCTTATATATTCTGGATATTAGCCCTCTCTCATATATTGGGTTGGTGAAGATCCTTTCCCAGTTTGTAGGCTATCATTATGTTCTGATGACAGTGTCCTTTGCTTTATCAAAACTTTTCAGGTTCATGAGATTCCATTTATTGATTGTGCTGTTGATTGATTGAAATTTCATTTACTGTTTGTGCCTGAGCTGTTGGTGTTCTGTTCAGGAAGTTGTCTCCTTTGCAATGAGTTCTAGGCCCTTCCCCACTTATTCTTCTAATCAAATTAGTGTGTCTGGTTTTATATTGTGGTCTTTGTTCCACTTGGACTTTAGTTTCATGCAGGGTGATGAATATGGATCTATTTTCCGTTTTCTACATGTAGACATCCAGTTAGACCAGCACCATTTGTTGAAGATGCTGTCTTATTTTCTATTGAATGGTTTTGGCTTCTTTGTCAGAAATCAAATATCCTTGGGGTGGGGGGTTATTTCTTGGTCTTCTATTTGGTTCCATTGATCCACCATTTTGTTTCTATGCCAATACCATGCAGTTTTTAATTACTATTGCTCTGTAGTACAGCTTTAGATCAGGGATGGAGATAACCCCAGAAAATATGTTGTGGTACAGGATTATTATTTCTGTTTTTTTTGTTTTTCCATATGAAGTTGAGAATTTTTCTTTCAATGTCTATAAATAATTGGTTAGTATTTTGATGGGAATTGCATTAAATCTGTAGGTTGCTCTTAGAAGGATGGCCATTTTCACTATGTTAATCCTACCCATCAATGATCACAGGAGATCTTTCCATCTTCTCTTACCTTCTTCAATTTCTTTCTTCAGAGAGTTGACTTTTTTTTTCAAAGAGCTCTTTCATTTGTTTGGTTAGAGTCACACCAAGGTAGTTTATGTTCTTAGTGGCTATTGTGAAGGGTGTTGTTTCCCTAATTTCTTTCTCAGCACTTTTGTCTTTCATATACAGGAAGGCTATTGATTTTTTTTAGTTAATTTAGTATCCAGCCAGTTTGCTGAAGTTGTTTATCACCTGAAGGAGTTCTCTGGTTGATTTTTGGGGTCGCTCATTTTTACTATCATATCATTTGCAAATTGTGATACCTTGATCCCTTCCTTTCCCATTTGTATCCCCTTGATCTCCTTCAGTTTTCTATTTGCTCTAGCTAGGTCTTAAAGTACTATGTGGAAGAGATACAGAGAGGTTGGGCAGCTTTGCACTGTCCCTGATTTCAGTGGGTTTGATTTAAGTTTCTCTCCATTGATTTTGATGTTGGGTATAGGCTTTCTGTATATTGCCTTTACTATGTTTAGGTATGTGATTTGTATCCTGGATTTCTCCAAGACTTTTAACATAAATGGGTGTTGGATTTTTCAAATGCATTTTTGGCATCTAAGGACATGATCATGTGGCTTTTCAGTTTGTTTGTATGGTAGATTACATGGATAGATTTCCATATATTGAACCATCCCTGCATGCTAGAGATACCTACTATGTCAAGGTGGATGATATATTTTGTGTGTTCTTGGATTCCATTTGCAAGTATTTTATTGGGTATTTTTGCATCAACATTTCTAAGACAGGTAGGTCTGAAGTTCTCTCTCTCTCTCTCTCTCTCTCTCTCTCTCTCTCTCTCTCTCTCTCTCTCTCTCTCTCTCTCTGGTGGTTCTCTGTGTGGTTTAGGTATCCCTTACAATATTTAATGCCTCATTTAAAATTTCTACATAATTGATTCTTTATTTGTTTCTCAATACCCATTCTGAGGTGTGGCGACTTACTCTGCTTCCTTCTGTTTCAAATAAATATTATTTGTGTGTATGCATGCTCACAGTGTGTATGGAGGTCACTTCTCTTTTCCACCTTTAAGTATTTGTGATGGAACTCAGGTAACTAGGTTTGTGTGATCAATGCTGTTACCCACTGAGCAACCTTACTACCCCTATCCCCTTTTGGCACAGAGTCTCATGTATCCCAAGTTCACACACTGGACTCAAACTCACTATGTAGCTGGACAGGTCCATGACTTCTGGTTCACCTGCCTCTACCTCTGGAGTATTGAGATTCCAAGGATGCAGCAGAACTTCCAGTTTATTCAGTACTGGGGACCAAATTGAGGTCTTCATGTACACTGGGCAAGTACCCTAACTAACTGAGGTACAGTCCTGGCTCCTGGTAGCTTCAGGTCTCAAACATGGGGTGAGAGAAAAATGTGGTGACTAAAACAGGAAATGCTACTTATTTTAGGCAAAGGGGATGGTCCCAGATAATCACTTTTTACTTTATCAGCTGAATTAATGAATAGTCACACTTTCTTCCTACCTTCCCTGTTAATGTCACAAATCAACATGGAGCCTTCACTCACAGCACTGACAGCAAAAGCAAGAGAGACTCACTGTGGGCCTGGTCTGGAAACTGATATTTCATTAAAAAAATAACTCCTCTAGCTTTCTTCCCTATAAACAATAAAGCCTTGAAGGAGTGTACACATCTACCTGCTGGTGGCTCTGCCTGAGGAGGCCTCACCCCTACCCCAGTCACCAGTAAGTTCAGTTTCTGCCTAGAGGGAAGGAAAAGTTGTCTCAGGGGAAGTGGAAGTAGGAGACTAGTGCTCTGATGTGTCAAACAGGCAACTGAGATGCAGCATCAGAACAATGACCACTGTTGCCAACTTCCACTACTGACTTTAAATTGGCTCCAGTAACCCACCTCTGAGTCAACCTCTTTGCACGGAGGTAGCCTATGGCAGTTCATTATCCAACTGGGTTCCATAGTAATGGGAAAAGGACTGTCTATGACAGAAACTGATTGCCCTGCTCTTTGATCACCTCTGCCTAAGGGGGGAGCAGCTTTACCAGGCCACAGAGGAAGACAATGCAGCCACTCCTGATGAGACCTGATAGAATAGGATCTATCAGAAGGAAGGAAAAGAAGAACTCCCATATCAGTGGACTTGGATAGGCATATGCATGGAGAAGGGAGAGGAAGGGACAAATTGGGAGGGGAGGAAGGAAGGAACTGCAGTGGGAATACAGAGTGAATGAAGTGTAATTAATTAAAAATTAAAAAAATTAAAAATAAAAATAATTAAATAAAAATGAAACACAAAAAGATAAAAATCAGTGAATTGAATAATATGTATCTTTTATTTGTGATACGAACATTTAAAGCCCTTTCTTCTAGCATTTTTATGTAGTCATTATTAACTGCAGCTGTGCTATTGTGATATACTAGAAAAAAGTTTTACTATCTACTGCTGACACAGTACTCATTAGGACATCTCTCCCTTTTGGTGAGGAGGCAGCGTTTTAGGGTCTCACTATGCAACTCAGGCTGACTAGGAACATGCTGCCCTCCTGAGTCCCGGGTTACAAACTTACAGTCCTAACACAGTTGAACCAGCTTATTATCTCTATCCCCTTTCATCTTGACTGTTGCCAAATTCTGGAAACCATTTTCCCATTGCTTTCTGATTAGATAAATTCATTTAAAATTCACATGTGAATGAGAACTATTTGTTTTTCTGTGCCTGCCTTGTTTCATTTGACATAATTTTGGGTTGTTGTCCTTTATTAAAATAATAAAATTATCTAGGCAGTGATGGCTCACACCTTTAAAGCTAGCACTCAGGAGGCAGACACAAGAGGATATCTGTGAATTCAAGGCCAGTCTGGACTACAGAACGAGTTCCAGAGCATCCATGGTTACATAGAGAAACTCTGTCTTTTATTCCTTTTATGGCATGTGCGTTTTAATGTATGTATGTGTGTGAACTGTGTGTGGTCCCGGTGCCCCAGAAGTCAGAAGATGGCATTGGATCTCCTGGAAATGGAGTTGGAATATTTGCAAACTACCATGTGGTTGTTTGGAATTGAACCCAGGTTCACTGCAAGAGCAACAATTGCTCTTAAATGCTGAGCCATCTTTTTAGCTCCCTTCCTGTCTTTTTTTCTGAGATTCTTGGCTCTCTGTAACAGGCTTCCAAAACTTAGTAGGCCCCTAGACCTTAGCACAACAGACTCCAAGATGGAAGTATAGTTCAGGATGTCAAACTCAGCATGCATAAAGAACCACCTGTCACAACCAAAACAAAGACCTAATCCATCAAAGTCCATAATTCTGGAAACTTTCTAAATATATTAACTTATGTTGTAGCTTCTATAGTTCTGTTTTCTGGGTAAGTGTTCTTGTTAAATAAAGTATATCAACCCAGATTACTGTGCTTAAAATCTTATCCTGAGAAAGGCTAGGCGCTACACTGGAATCCTGAACACCCAGTGAAGTTGCTGGAAAGCTAATAAAGAGTTTATATTACCTTAAACCCATGTCTGAGCAGCCTTCTCTGGTGAGTACCCTACAGCATTTCTGCAGCTCCCATCAAGATCCCAGAGCAACACATCCACACACCAGAGCTCTCACAGCCCCTTGGAGTAGGGAAGACTTGGGTGGTCAAGGAGCTCCTAGGGATGTGTGAGTCCACATTGACAGGGATTCCTTTGATCAATCATTGCTTAATGATTCAGAGAATCTGATATCTCCACCTCAAAAGGAAACCTATGTCTGGTTAAGATGCCTTCTGTTAGGACACATAGGAGAGGTCAGATGCAGCTGCTGATCCAGTGTCCAGGATCCATGGTGGTGCCTGTGTGGAGGTGGATAGAGGCCTTTCCTTAAATCTAGGGTCCCCTGCAATCTAAGCTGAATGCACACAGTGGGGGAAAATATTTCTCCCACGTGGGCATTCCTTCCTCTCCAGACCTACTCTATGCAGCCCAGGGAATGTGAAAAACTTCCCCTGGGTTGAGCCCTAGAGACAGAAAGTTCCACTCCTTTTTATTCATGTCTCCTTGTATCTCCTTGTTAAGCAGTGATTCATAAAATCCACCATTCTTTGATAAAAGGTAGAAAATTGCCCCTGGCCTGGGAAGAAACATCACCGCAGACAACACAGCCTGGACAGAATGGACTTTCCCTTCTATTCAACACTGACCAAGGAGACTTTAAAATTTTTTCACTAGGCCCATCTGAGAAAGATGCTCAAAGATTTCCTCTGTCACCGAGTTGGCCCCAGATATTAGAAAAAAGGTTATAAAACCTTAAAAAAGAGAACAATTTAAAGGTATTAGTAGGTCCCCATAGGTGCAGGTAGCTCAAAAGCTGTTTAAGAACAGAGAACAGTTTGGGATGTGACTTTTTGCATAAACTGAAAGCCACTGTCATCCTCTCTGACAATAGGATGCAGTTACACTTACAGATATAGAACAAAATGTTGATGTCTTACTTACTGTCAGAACAATATCTCCTAGCTGAAAGTACTGCTTCTACTCAAAAGATGCAAAGATTCCATGGGGGTATGGGTAGAAAGCAACCCATATAGAAAGGGTACGATACCAAGCTCCTATAAAAGTTTAACTACCCAGTTCAGCTACCTCTGTCCATTTGGAAAAATACCCAATGGACTTAGAAACCAAAAAGGGAATTTATGTTCCATATTGTAGCGCTTGTTTTTAAAACTCTACTTTTTTAGGTGTGTTTATGCCTCTACCTCCCTTCCAACCTCCCAAACCAACACAGGAGAGAGAAGGTTAGTGGGGAGGGGAGTACAGACCCTATTACTTCTCCCAGATGTTTAGGGTCAATGGGTCTTAGGGGAATATGCCAATCTCCTTCAACAATAGCCAGCAGTCTTCTCTAAGCTGCTGTGCCCTGAAACATTTCTCTGTCTGCTCCAAACTGCCACACCATCTGTCTGGTATCTCCAAACGGCTACACGCCAATGCGACATGCCAACAGTGCACAGGATACCTTCTCTTTTGGGGTTCTCAAATTTATGTCCTCAGAGTCCTAGACTACACCCCTCTCCATTTACCCCTTACCAGCTGGAAAAGCCCCCTCCCCTCCATGAGACCATTAACAGCTGTTGACACACCATAGCCCAACTAAAATCCCACAATCAAAATTAAACCAAAAACATATTTACATAACATACCTGAGTTTTTAAAGAAACCAAAACTCCATTACATCATATTAAAGATACAGGGATCCTGGTGCCCTGTCAGTCACCATGGAATATGACCCTCTTCTCCAGGGCGTGAGAAACCTGGGGTTCTGATTCTCATGAGTCTGATTCTTAAAGAGAAAGAAGTGTACACTCTCTTGGACCTGAAATAGGCATTCTTCAGCCTCCCTTTGGGATAGATGAACCAACCCATATTTGCTTTTAAATGCATAGACCCAGAGGGAGGGTACAGCAATCAACTGCTATGGGCCAGGTTATCCCAAAGATTTAAATGCTGACCTCCCTTCCTTTTATCAAAAGTTTCCCAGGAAAAATGCTATTAAAGGACCACCAGGAGACTGCTGCCAGAGTTACAGACAGTGGGCTACAGAACGTCAGCCAAGAAAGCCCAACTTTGTACATCAGAGACTCCTCCACTGTTAATGCTGAAGGGAGGCAAAAGGAGCCTGTCTCAGACTAGGAGTGCTGCCATCATCCTTCAAATCCCAACTCCAGACACTATGACACAGATTTAAGCATTCCTTGGTGCAGTTAGATATTACTGCCTCTGGATACCAGAATTTGTGGAACTAACTGCATCTCAGTACACCAGCACAATGTGGGACACTGAGCCCCTAATCTGTACTGAGACTAAAGAAAGAGCATTTGAGGTTTAAAAAGAAGATCTGACTTCAGCTCCAGACCTTGAACTTCCAGATGTTGCAAAACCTTGTCATCTGTTTGTCCATGAAGCAAGACAACAGAGGTTCGCATCCCTGGGAATGACCTGTGACATACTGTCTAAACAATTGGATCCTGTAGCTACTGGGTGTTCTGTCTGTCTATGTAGTGGTGACTACTGCTACTCTAATGGAAAAACAATCAATCAAACAAACAAGTTAATTCTTGTCAGGATGTTACACACACAACATCTCATGTCTTAGAGGCGCTTCTCCAAGGAACTGTAGAACACTAGCTGTCTAATGCTTCTTTTACTCAGGAAAAGGCCCTAATCCTGGACCACTACCATCAATTTTGCTACTCTGTTTCTTGATGAAGACCAACAGGTCCATGACTGTCCCAAGAAACCAGACATGTGGGTGATTCAGTAGCTACATTAATTGAAACAATGTGGGCCCAAGCCAGGTACCTCAGCTCAAAGAGCAGAACTGAAAGATCTGTTCTAGGCTCCCAGGTGGGATAAAGAAAAGTCCATCATCATACTCAAGGACAGTCATACTTTTACTACAGTGCACGTCTACGGAATGATCTATAGAGAAAGAAAACTTCTCAAGGAAAAATAAATCTAGGCTGTTCTGTCATTCTCCATTTGGCAGGGGCCTGGACTCCAGCTGGGATCCCGGAACTCAGCTTCCAGATGGAGAATGGGGTTCTGTTTCTCTCAGGGGAAGCTAGAGCACCTTAGGGTGAGGCCTGAGTGGGCTAAGGGATGTGGACAAGGTTTTCTGCAAGTGTTGCAGTTTAGCTCTTTTAGCATGAGGTCAGCAGTGTCAATGGAAGCCTGGGCTTTCCAAAGCCTATGGCAGATACCAAAGTGTTACAGCTCTTGGTCAGGGTGCTATGCTCAGCACAGCAGAGGTGTGGGCCAAAGCCCATGCCCTGTCAGCTTGCAGCCAAGACACAGGACCAGCGAAGCCCAAGCCCAGTGACATGAAACCCAGAGGATGTGTTGGAAGATAAATAAACAATCTCATCAGGTCTTGAATCCAGAAACCTCGAACCTACATACCTTTATGCATGTGAAATCAAGGGCAATATAACCTCTTGGCAGAGGGAGGGATTTCAAGAATGAATGTGTTTGATTCGCTGGGGTCAGTGTTAGAATTGTGAAGTGGTGTTATAGAGTAGATTCATAAATCACATATGTGACTGGTTCTATGTGTGAGGTTTTCTTAACGGAAGGGGGAGGGAGTTACAAAAATCATCTCTAGGCAGAGTAGGAGAAAGAAAGTGAGAAAAGAATGCCAGATCTTTTATATGGTGACCCAGAGCATGTGCAGGTAGCTGCAGGTGGTCACAGGTGGTCTGCAAGTCGCCTGAGAGATGCTTTAAGCCCCATTTTTCAGGTCCCTTGGGCTCTGGCCATAGAGATGCCTGGTTACACATCCCAACAGTCAGGGAATCAGGGATACTTAAATGGTCCTATCACAAGAAGGAAAATAAAGTGCTTAAATATCCTATGGAGGGGGGATCTCCAAGTACAATTTGAAGTCACTAGTGGACTAAGATTCCTAGCAGGGTGGTGTACTTTTTAGGTATTCCAAGATGCTTGTTAGAGCATTTTCCTTATCAAGGGAAAGTCTGGCATGTAATGTGCCCTGAGGGACATGTGACCTCATTACAATACCTTGAGTTACTCAGAACAGGGGAGACATTTCAGAACCCTGCTGAGAAAAAGGACTCTATCCTCATAGATGGAGTGCAAATGATTGGCTCTCCAGAGATGACTGACTTCATCCTTATCCAGCAGAGTCCCACACCTTCTTAAAAGACATTTGGGTTCCCCTACAAATTACTCTACTCCATTGTCAGTCTGCTGACCTGGCTGCCCGACAAAAGACCTTAAGATCAGTGGGGCCTATTGAAATTCTGGTGACATATCACAACCTGGGACAGTCTGAGAGTCCATAGTCAACCAAAAAAAGATAGAGAATGGGAGAGGGGCAGAATGGATGACTGAGCTGCATAGGCTGATGGAGGTCACCAGAGGGAAAGATCATTCTCCCACCATTTGTTGAAGATGCTACCTTTCTTCCATTGTATGGTTTTGGCATCTCTGAAAAAAATCAGGTGTCCATAGGTGTGTGTGATTATTTTTGTGTCTTTGATTTGATTCCATTGATCCACCAGTGTGTTTCTATGCCAGTACCATGCAGTTTTTGTTACTGTTGTTCTATAGTACAGCTTGAGATCAGGGATGGAGATACCTCCAGAAGATGTAAATGTTCATTTTTAGGCAGTCTGCTTCTGGGTTACCTAGCAACCTTTGATGTCATCATGTGTCCCCTGCCATCTAGCTACACCTGGCAGCATGGTTAAGTGGCTCCTTAAAGGGATCAACCAGCCACTTTGTCCCTCTCTTGCCCTCTCTCTATTTTACTCTCTTGCTCTCCTGTCCTCTCACCTTTCTTTATCAGGGCACCTCCCTCTCTTCCTCCTGTCATGTGGTACCCTTGTCTTCTCTCTCACCCTTCATCTCCATCTAATAAACCTCTTTCATATGAAATTTGTTGTGCACACCATCATTTAATTTGTCCTAACATTAGTGCATTGGGAAAGGCTATCCTGGTTTGGTATACCAGGGACCCTTAATAAGGCCATGATGCCTGCAACACAACTTTTTTCTGTTCTACCTATCCCTAACCACCACTCAAGCATATATGCCTTAAAACCCATCCTTTCCTTTCACAGGTCTTCCCTTACCACACACACACACAAACACACACACACACATACACACACCCATCCATCTTCACATGGCTGCTCAGACTCCGTATCCTGCCATGTGCTCTGAGCAATGGGGACATGGTGGACACTTACACCATGGTGACACCATGGGGACATGGTGGACACACACAAAATCAGCTTGGGGAGACTAAAAGGCTCAGGCAAGATGCTGAAAATGATGCTTCACAAACAAACATAGCCTGCGTCCAAACTATTGCAGCTAGGTAAGCAATTGCTGGTGACCTTCCACACCCAGATGTCTTTGGAGTGTGTCACTGCCTCAAGCCCAAGGACTGAAGTTTTAAATCTCGCATGGAACTCCTGCCACCAGAACAGGCTTGAGGAGGAGGGTTTTCAGTTGCACAGACTTCTGATCACCCATGCCATAGGCATACAGAATTTCAAACTGGGCAGGGACAGCCATCCTACCAGCAAACACCTGGTCTCCCTATGCCACTATGTTTACTTACCACACATGGATAGCTGCCATGTTGATTTGGGGATGAGGAGGGTGGAGCCACAGCATCCCTGCCATCTCCACACAGGGAAAACACATGGTTTCGCCACCATCTTAGCTTAGGGCAGTCATATGATTGGCAGCTATCTTAGTTATAAAAACAAACAAACAAAAAACACTGTGTTCTCCCCACTGCCAGGTGCTGTTACTACTTTGTTTCTGTCTACTGTTTTCAGAGCCCCCAAACTGCAGTCTCTTTTACACCATAAAAGCCCACAGAGCCCCTTCCTCCATTCTAAATCTACCTATCTGCCCCTCCTTTCCTGGGGATGAGATTCCCTCTATAAGAACTCAGCCTTAATGCTGATAAAGCACTCGCACCTGGCACAAAAAAACTTGTGCTTACCTGGGCTAAGCCCATGGCCTGCTGTGCTATTTGGTTGACTAGCCTCAGGGTCCATTTCCATTTGCCCTTTCGTAGTCCCAGGATTGGCTTCCTTATGGTCTCTTCTCTTAGGGAAACCTCTGGCTCCTACACCTGTATTTGCCCTGCTCAAATGTCTAATATTGGCTGCTTTGCTGAGGCTGTTGGTATTCCTGCACAAAAACAAGAGGTGTGCAATGCCCCACCCCACCAGGGTATAGCCTAAAGTCAAATCCACCAGGTAGCTATTTCAAATGTAGCCAAAGGGGACCCTGGTCCCACTGCTGCCTCAACAAGCCACACACTGCCTGCTGGCAGACTGGCATGCTCCTGTGCAGGCTTATCCTGTGTGCCCAGCCATGGAGGCTGCTGGATCCTGCCAGCAGAGCAGAACGGGGTTCTGAGTTGGGAGTGAGGATTGAAATTAATAAAGTACACTACACATATTATGTTCCGAAAGGCTTCTGGCTCAAATGAGCCCTGTACCTGAAAAGCCACGAGGCCAGCCAGCCTCATTTATTTAAACGAACAGCTTACACAATGGGTTAATTTTACAAGGAAGTGAGGGAGAATTGAGATTTCAAACAAACTCTCTCACCTGCTGTCACTAAACAAAAGGCAAATGGACTTGCAAATCCTTCCCTGACTCCAAGGGAAGGCCTGGAAAAAGCCTGTCTTCCGTGCTGAGACTTGAATGACAAACAGCCGCCAAAAGCAGGTTTGATGCAGCCCACGACAATTCCCCCTTTTATATTTAATAAAAAAGATATTTAAAAGACCATAACTTATGAGTTATGGAGCGGAAGATAGTGCCTGTCTTAGGTTGTTTCTCCCAACGGAATATTCACATCCATAATTCGGCATATGATTTTTATTATTTATGCCCTGCTGGACCAAATAATCCCTGGAGAAATCTTACCTGTCTTTCACTAACCAACCTCTGCTAGGGAAGGAATGCAGGAGGGTCAGTGTCAAATGCAGATCAGCTCAGCTTAAACATTCTAAAAGGCTTCCAGGCACTTCTATTGTCATTGATAGGAACTCACCTCCCATCGCAAGCCAAGTCCAAAATAACAAGCCTTAAGAGTGACTTAACACAAAACTCCTTGTGTAAATATCAAGTCTGAAAAGACATTTACATTAACCAATTCAAAAGGCTGTCAGAACAGTTTGAAAACTTACAAATACAGTGTTAGTTTACAATGCTGGCAGGAAACATTAACATTTCCAAATAACAGAGCAAAAGGAGAATTTACATAGGCAGTTACAGAACCTCCCAAGGATTTTTGGAGCAAGTTTGTTTTGGTTTGCTGAAAACCAGAGTCAAAACAAAGTTTTAAAGTCAGTCTTTCCTTTTATTCTTCCTGTTTTTGTTGAGAATTGTCCTCATTAACGGAGGAATCAAGTCCAGTCCTTTGGATAAGAGGTTTCTTTCTCTGCATGAAGTCTTCTCCCAGGAGCAGAATGAGACAAAAGAGTGAGTCTCACTGCTTTGCAGACTTTCATTCTCAGTCAGGACAGAATTCACACTTCTTTGTTTTGCTTTTGGGGAACAACTTAGGCAAAACGGACCAGTCTTTCTGGGATCCACCTGGCTCCTTCTGCATCCTGTGGAAAAACACAAATATACCCTTTTCCCCAAATTAATATCTGCCAAATTATTTTTTAAATTCAGGGGCCCAGGAAGACCCGAATGGACCCTAATATGCCCCACATAACAGGGCTGTATACGGCTCCAAATACTTTGTTGAATCTCTCTAACTAGGTCTTGTATTTGTTTATTAGCCGTATTAACATATGTTACAGTCTCTAGGACTTGTAAGGCTTTAACTATATAATGGCTATCAGTGTACAAGTTAAAAGAGGTAGAAGCCATGTTTTTAAAGACTGCAGCAACAGCTCATAATTTTACAACTTGAGCTGAGGCTGGCAATGTTTGTAAAACAAAAGTTTGTCCTTCTAGTACGTACACGGCTTTTCCATTTGAAGATCCATCTGTGAAAACAGTTGGAACTTTAGGTAATGGCTTCTGTTTAATTATTTTAGGAAATACAAAAGAATGTTCATTAGCAAACTGAAGTAATTTATCTTTTGGATAATGATTGTCAATTTGTCCTGAATAATGAGCAAAGGCTATTTCCCAAGAATCTGTATTTTGAAATAACCAATTTACTTGCTGTTTGGTAAAAGGGACTCCAATTATGGAGGGTTCTTTACCAAAATACTTGCGAGATTTTGTTCGAGCAATTTGAACTAAACTAGCCACTGCTTCATAATATGGAGACACAGGCAAATGTAACCATATTAATGGTTCTTCTTGCCACAGTACAGCGGTTGGTGTATGAAAAGTAGCCAAAATATATGCACTCCAATCTTTTGAATAATCAATATATTGAATATGCTGTTTTTCAATAGTAAATTCTATCTATTGTAAAGCGATCACGAGCTTCTTTGGTAAATTCTCTTTTTGACAAAGGATCAGTTTCTCCTTTTAAAATGTCAAAAAGTGGTTTTAGCTCTCCTGTAGTTAATTTTAAATGGGGTCTTAGCCAATTAATGTCACCCCACAACTTTTGAAAATCATGTAAACTTTTCAGGTTGTCTTTTCTCGATTGAATTTTTTGAGGCATAATGATCTGAGAATATAATCTATGCCCCAAATATAAATAAGGTGGCTCTGTTTGTACCTTTTCTGGTGCAATTATTAAACCTAGATCTTTTAAAGATTGTTGTAAGTGTGCAAAAGCACTTAATAGAATCCCTTCATTTTTATGAGCCAGTAAAAATGTCATCCATATAATGAATAATATACACAGAAGAATATGCTTCTCTAGTTTTAAAAATAGCTTGAGCCACACATTTTTGACATAAAGTCGGACTGTTTGCCATACCTTGAGGTAATACAAGCCAATGATACCTCTTCATAGGCTCTTTAAAATTTACTGATGGCATGCTAAAAGAAATCTTTTACAATCTTGAGGACCGCTTTCAAGCTGTTCCTGTACTAACTGCTGGGCGGCTTTGATTTTCTCATGAGATAGAGGCCACTGATACACCCACACAGGATCATCCATTTCCCAAATTATTGGATCTGCATGGGGTACAGGTTGTTCAGTGACCTTCCCTAAAAATGACCTAACCCCGTTTTAAATTTACTTGGGGCATGTATTAATGGCTGAGTTATGCCTTGTCCAGATTTTTCCAATCCGGAATTTGGTAGTTGTCCTATGTCAGAGCATAATCTGAAACAGTCAGAAATATCTCCTTTCTTCTTAAAGGGTCTCAAAGCAGCTTGGCAAGCACTGTTAGCATTCTCATAAGCCAATTGTTTTACTAATAATAAACCAGACTTTTCATCACTTATAAGTCTGTTTGCTGCTTGCATTAATCTTGCCACAAAATCTCGAAATAACTCATCAGGTGTCTGACAAATTTTAGACAAATCTTCCACCTGTCTACAGGTTTGTGGAAGTTTATTCCAGGCTTTTCGGGCAGCAGTATTTACTTGAGCATAGACGGCCACATCCATATCTAATTGCTGTTCTATTTCTCTGTAATTCCCTTTTCCTGCAAGCATATCATAAGTTATAGGAACTCCCTGAGCTCTATTAAGTTCAGCTGTAGCTCGACAAAGGTCTTCAAAATCTGATATCCATAATAAACTATCTCCTTCTGATAAGCATGCTCTTGTTAATTGTTTCCAGTTTCCTGGGCAGAAAGCCTCAGTAGACAAGGACTCCAGCAGAGCTTGAGTGAAAGGTGCTGTAGCACCATATTGAGCACATGCAGCTTTTAATTATTTTAATTGTTGAAAAGATATAGATGCATGGACTCTAGTCATATCACCTTGCCCATCAGGTTGTTATAGAACTGGAAAACCATAAAACTCAGTTGTATCTTCTCCATTTTGTCTTGCTTCTTGTAAAGAATCTTGTAAGGGAGACACAGCTGTCCATACAGTACACAGACGCTGAAGTCTCTTTGTCACGGCAATTTTAGCAGCCCCGGGAGGGCAGCCCAAACTTGCAACTGATGGTGTTAAGGATCTAGACTCACCCTTCCCAATAGTTAATTCTTCAATTTTTCTGCTTATTTTTTCCAAGCCACATTCCAATCATTTATTTATTTATTTATTTTGCCAAGGCTTACGCTTTTTAACATGCATAGCCAGAATTGGAGGGTATCTCTCAAGAAAATACTGATCTGTTTTGTCCTCCATCTCTGAAACCTCATTAAGATCTGAGTCATTTGCAAAGTCCTCTTCAGAGAAGTAATTACTGTCATCAGGAGACAAATACGTCTCCTCTGAAGGAGTCGACGGACTAATATAATTTTGCCTTGAAGGCTGACACCTTTCTAACCTCTTTTTCTTTGAGCCTGAGAGTTTAACTTTCTCAGTTTCCTGTTTCGTGTACAGATTACCTTTAATTAAGTTCCATACAAAAAACACTAGGCTACTGCCTTGTCCCATTCTTTATTCTTAGAATTCCTCACGGCTCCTTCAAATATAAACTCCAGCTGGAAAACAAACCAGCCGTGTCCTTCACTTTATCCTTGTATCTCAGGCCGCACGTTCAGGCACGAATTCTGCCAGAGCCCACCAGCAGAGTAGAATGGGGTTTGGAGTCAGGAGTGAGGACTGAAATTAATAAAGTACACTACACATATTATGTTCCGAAAGGCTTCTGGCCGCTTGCTCCTGGCTCCAATGAGCCCTGTACCGGAAAAGCCATGAGGCCAGCCAGCCTCGTTTATTTAAACGAACAGCTTACACAATGGGTTAATTTTACGAGGAAGTGAGGCAGAGTTGAGATTTCAAACAAGCTCTCCCACCTGCTGTCACTAAACAAAAGGCGAATGGACTTGCAAATCCTTCCCTGACTCCAAGGGAAGGCCTGGAAAAAGCCTGTCTTCCGTGCTGAGACTTGAATGACAAACAGCCGCCAAAAGCAGCTTTACACAGCCCATGACAGAGTCTCAACCAGCACAAGAGCCACAGGCACTTCCAGCCTTCGAGCTCCTTGGCCTGATTCAGTGACCTCTAGCAGCATTGCCTATCCCAGAGTAACATTGCAGGTCTGTTTTGCGCTCACACTCAGGCCTCACAGACATATTGCTAACTTCTGTCTTGGGAGACTTCAGGTACCTTCTCAGTACTCTTCATATGAAGGAGACCAGGCCTTAAGCCTGAGTCCTAGAGTTGCTATTGTCAGGCCTGGACAAAGTATGCCTTGTTGCTAGACTCAAGAGAGAGGCCTCAGATATAACCTTTTACCATCCCTTTCGCTAAAAGACAATAAATGTTCATAGGAGTCTTACCTATGTCTCATAGTAAATAACTAGATACAAAAGCCTAAGAAAAAATGTTGGTTTAGAGTCTTAAAAATGTTTTAACGTTTGTAAATGCAAGTTATACATGTCCACTTGCAGACACTTTTCACTTTCGACGTCCTGTCCCTTTGCCTCTCCCCTTACATAATGGGGTGTTTTCAGAAGCATGAACAGATTGCCCTGGTAACATGAGCACATCAGGAGACCTAGGCTGTGCAAATGTGCTTGGCAGGCTGGACTCATTCTGTGAGACTACCCTAAGACATTTCTGACATGGCTTACCCTGTGACATACATATAAATCTATATTTTCTATTTTTCCTTCTTTGGGCCAGCAGATAGGCAGCCCGACTCTCCTTGGCATTTTTGTCAGTAGTATTTTGCTCAGATTCACACTCAGCCTTCTGCTCACATGAAGGTTCCAACTGGGGCTAGGGTTGAGCCCCTGCCTCTGCCTCAGGCTCAGGCTGGGAATTAGGCTCTTGTTCTGGCTGGGGTTAAGTCTCTGGATGCAATTCCCTGTCCCCCTCCAGATCTGGCTCCTGCTCTGGCTCTGGCTCCATCCCCAGTGCCACCTCTGTCTCCAGCCCAGGCACCAGCTCTGGTTCTTGCTCAGATTCTGGCCTGGGCTCTTGCTCTGTCTGGAGCTTAGGCTCTCGCTGAGGTTGCAGCTTCGGCTCAGATTCCCATTCTGGCCCTGGCTCCA
>CM053742.1:85152594-85177035 GCA_028658305.1 Pachyuromys duprasi | reverse complement strand
ATGAGAAAGGCTCCACAGGTCACGCTATTCTCCTGGCCTGTCTTTCTGAAGTTTCAGCCCCTCCAAGAAGCACAGAAGGCAGGGCATGGAAATTCCTTCAGCACTGGTATCTTCAGCTGCAAGGCATAACATTCTCGTTGGTGTGCAGGCTGTGCCACAAGCCAGGTGGTACAGCTCCTAGGCTGAAATGCATTGGAGACGCCCGACCTCCAAGAGAACTTGTAAATATCCCATCTGGAGCCTGGAGGAAGCAGACTATTCCAGGAAAATGCTGCCTTGCAGAGAGATGGAGCAGTGGGTACCTACCTTACTGCAGTCAGATTGATGCAAGAAGCTCTAAGGTACCTACTCAGGGTGGGCTGCCTACAGGTGCGAACAAGTACTTCAAACCCAGTGGAGGAGATTTTTCAATTTTCTGCAAAAAAGAATTGATAATATTTAGGCAGTAAATACATTTAGCCTGATTTAAACAGAATGATCTATCCGGGCATGGTGATGCACACATTTAATCTCAGGACTCATGGGAGCAGAGGCAGTCGGATCTCTGTGAGTTTGAGGCTAGCCTGATGTACAAATTGAGTTCAGGACAAAGCTACACAGAGAATCCTTGTCTCAAACAAACAAACAAACAAACAAACAAAACCAAAAGAAACAAACAACCACCCCAAACCCAGAATGATATATGAAATATTCCATGGTTCCATGTGCTGGGCATGGTGGTACCTGTGTTTGATCCCAGAACTCAGGAGGCAGAGGCGGGATGATCATATCTCCAAGGTTAGCCACAGCTGTGTATTGAGTTCAGCTATGTATTGAGTATTGGGCTTCATGAAACTTTAAAAGAAAGTGCTTCCACACATATGAGGCTGGTAGTTGGGCAGACAGCACTTGTAGCAAACTGTTGACTGTCCGCCTTGACCATGGCTTGCTCTTCTTTATCATTAGGAGTACCTTTCTGGTGGAGGGTGTAACTCTCCAGAGTTTGTAAGGGGGCATGAAGTCCTAGGTTCAATCCCAGGTATAGGCACAGAACCAACCAAACAAACAAAACAAACCAATCATCCCCAAACAGAAACCCAAACCAAAGTAGCCAATCAACCAAACAACTGAACAACAAGACCCCAGTCTTTCTTCCAGAGTGGAGGTTGTAAATCCCAACTGTTTACTTTGCCAGGCTTTCTTGTGGGTAAGAGGAGCCATGTGTGATGGCTGAGTTCTGGAGAATGAGCCTGGAGGAGAAATGAGATGGAGGGCATCATAGGAAGGGTTCCATGTTTCTCAAAGAGAGATGGGGCTGGGGATGGCTTAGCTAGCAGGAAAGCCTGAGCCAATTTCCACAGTCCACATGAAAACTCAGGCATGGTGGCACATGCTTGTAATACCAGTGCTAGGTAAGTGGAGTAGGCAGGTCCCTGGGGCTCACTGACTGGCTAGCTATCCTTCCAGGTGGTGAGCTTCTGATGGGATTGAGAAACCTTGTCTGTCCCGGCAAACACAAACAACACAAACAGCTCTGGAAGAGCCACAACTGAGGCTGACTCATTCTCCACATGAAGCTACAGGCGCTACACACAGACACAAATGCATAGGTACACAAACGTGTTCACACATGCATGCTACCATAATCATGCAAGCAAGCACACACATTCTTTAAAGAAGCCATAGAAGCATTTCCTTTTTTGGATCTATTTATTTTATGAGCATGAATGTTTTTTTAATGAATGAATTTCATTTTATATGTATCTTTTGCTCAAAGGTAAACCTGTGCACCATATGCACACCTGCTACTCATCGAGGTCAGACGAGGGCATCAGATCCCCTTTTACTGGAGTTATAGACGGCTGTGAGCCACCATTTGGGTGCTGGGAAATGAACCTATGTCCTGTGCAATAGTAACAAGTGCTCTTAATCATTGAGCCATCTCTGCAGCTGCTTCCTCCACCCATACAAATATTTTTAAACTTAGTCTGGAGCCAGGTATGGTGGAACATGCCTGTAATCAATCATAGCAGAGGGAGGAGGACCATGAGTTCTAGGTCAGCCTGTGCTGCATACTTTTAAGGCCAACCTGGGTTATCTATGAGTCCTGTCTCAGAACAGCAATATCCAAAATAAATAAATAAATGTCAATATTGCTATTTTTTCTGATGTTGTATCAGTTTTAATTATCCCACTCAACAGTTGATTAGCTCAGGCTCTTTACTGCCACAGACTAAGGCCTAGTTTTTCTTCTTGTATTTTCCCTTTTCTCCCTATACTGTGCTAAAATAAAGTTGCTTGCCTCAAGGGATGAATACATCCTGGCTAGGAGGAGAAGAGAAGGGACTATGTAGGTCACTTGGACATGTTTCCTACTAGTTTGCCCAAAGACGCTCTTGGTTTGTTTCAGGAGATGAACTGGAAGTAGCCAGCCTCCAGCCAACTGACAGATTCCCTTAGCTTCTGGCTGAATCAGTAATGAAAGGGGACAATAAGTGGCTTAGCAGAATGTCATGAACAACACTGAGAGTTTATTGCCAGATGTGCCTCCACACTTTGTGTACTCCCTCCCACACGCCAGGCCGGGTAGAAGATTCAGAGACCCATGCTTGACATCAGGAAGGCAGGAATGACTCAGGCTGAATTTCCCCACATTCCACTGAGATACAGAACAGAAATTAAAGTGACTGAAAAACCTAGAGAGCTAGTTAATCTAATGTCAACTTGAATTCACTGGAGCCTTCTGAAAGGAGGGGAACTCAACTGAGGAAATGCCTACAGAAAATCTGGCTATAGGGAAGGCTGTAGGGCATTTTCTTAGTTAGTAGTCAGTGGGGCGGGGCCCAGCTCATTGGAGGCTGTGCTGTCCCTGGGCTGGTGGCCTTGGGTGGTATAAGAAAGCAGGCTGAGCTGAGCATGGTGGCGCCCACCATCAGTTCTAGCACTCAGGGAGGCAGAGACAGGTGGATCTCTGTGAGTTCAAGGTTAGACTGATATACAAAGGAATTCCAGGACAGTCAGGGCTACACAGAAAAACCCTGTCTCAAATATAAAAAAAAAAAAAACAGAAAAAGAAAGAAGGAAAGAAAGGAAGGAAGAAAGGAAAAAATAAAGCAAGGCAACTGATTATGGCAGTAGTCAGCACTCCTCTATGGCCTTCTCATCAGTTCCTGCCTTCAGGTTACAGCCCTGTCTTCACTTCTGTCCTGACTTCTTTTGGTGATGATGAGCTGTGTGTATGGAAGAGTAAACCAAATATGCCCTTTCCTTCCTGGATACTTTGGTCATGGGGTTTCATTGCAGCAACAGAAACCCTAACTAAGACACCCAGTCAAGGGAGGTGTTGTTTCTTGCATAGCTAGAATAGCCATATTTATGACTTGGTATGCACTACAAACAGGCACATGCTTGAGTGCATTGAAGGGCTTAAACACAAGACAGAAGGTGGAGTGGAGGTTTGTTGGGGGTGTGGGAAATCATAGCTTCTAATGAAGCCTTTGTCAGAGAAGACAATCTCTATTCATGAACAGTCCATACCTTACAGCATTCTGTAAAGCCCTAGAGAGGTAACAAACAGTTGCTTTTTTTGGTGTTTTCTGAGACAGGGTTTCTCTGTGTAGCCTTGGCTGTCCTGGACTCGATTTGTAGACCAGGCTGCCCTTGAACTCACAGAGCTCTGTCTGCCTCTGCCTCCTCAAGTGCTTGGATTGTAATCCTGTAATTCTGTACCAGCACACCCAGCTGAATTGCTCTTTTTTAAACTAAAGTTTTGTTTTATGGGAGTGTGTGCATGTGTGCAAGTGCCCAGGGAGGGGGTAGACATGGCTGTCAGACACATTGGACTGGGCCTTATTATAGTTGTGAGCCACCTGGCTCTGGTACTGGGCTGGGAGCTCTGAACTCCTCACATTTGCCATGGACATGCATGCCCACACATTAATGTGGTGTGTGTGTGTGTGTGTGTGTGTGTGTGTGTGTGTGTGTTTAAGAAGGTTTTGTTTTTTGAGAAATAACTTAGTTAGGTGGGTAGACATGGGGAGAGGATCTGGAAGGACTTGGGGGAGGAGAAGTATATGATCAAAATATATTTAAATTTTAAAAATGTTTTAAGGAATAAAGAAAAGAAAAGGTCTGGAGAGATGGCTTAGCCATTAAGAGCACTGGCTGCTCTTCCATAGGACCTGAGTTCAATTCCCACTACCCACATGGCAGCTCACAACTGTCTCTAACTCCCGTCCATGGGGATGTGATAGTCTCATGCAGACATACATGCAAGCAGTACACAAATGCACATAAAATACAAATAAATCAAAAAAAGAAAGAAGGACACCCAGCTCTTTGGGGGCTTAGGCAGGAGGAGCACCTGTTCAAGGCCCTTATGTTCAATTTAGTAAAACGCTTATTTACAAAATAAAATCTAAAGAGAGGGTTGGGGTTGGGTGTGGTAATGCACACCTTTAACCAGAGTGCTCAGAAGGTAGAGGCAGGTAGTTTTGTGTGAATCCTAAGCTACCTATAGTTTATAGGGAGATCCTGTTTATATATTTAAAAAACATAAATGTAAAAAATAAAGAAAAAAAAAGAGAAAAGGGAGGCTGAGGATGTGAATGTAGTTCAGTGATAGAACACTGGCCAACAACACACCACAGGCCCAGGTACTCATTGCTAGCACTGCAAAACAAAACAAAACAAACCAGACTAAATCTGTACCCAGAAGCACAGCAAAAGACTATCCTTAGACAGCCTCCCTCCTCCTTGATAGTCTTCCTCCCAACATCCAAGCCCCACTGGACAGCCTCTCCTACCTGATTTTCCTGTTTGCCATTCTTCCTTCCCAGAGAAAGACTGCTTAGAACACAGGTCCAGGCACATCAGATTCCAGGTCAAAATTCTCCAGTATTGTCCAATGACCGCTGCAGTCAGGACCCCTCTTTCCAAAAGTGTTGCTGTTTGTTCTCCAAATGGATCAGTGGGCTCACCCAGGTGCCTCTGTGCCTGCTGTTCCCTTCTGCTTTAGCCCCAACTGCTAGGAATCTCTTCCTTTCAGAAACTGGCCTTGAACCCCCAGGACAGTAGTTGTTGTTTGTCTTTGGCCTTTTTCTAGGATGGCATGCTCCAGAATAACATAGATACTGGCATATGGCTCTGTAGGTTTCTTTAGGGTACCTCCACCTCCATTTAATGTCATTTGAAACTTATGGTTGGCACCCCCACCCTCTACAGTCTGTGTGAAGCTGTGACACCTGAAGTGAAAGAGCCCTGTGACCCACCTTGCTGCACAACGACAATCCCCCAAAGGACCATTTTAGTTAAAAATGACATGAAATGTTCAGTCCTGCCAGACGTGATCGCCTCCACACACAATCCCAGCAATCTAGAAACAGAAACAACAGGCCAGCGAGTTTGAGGACAGCCTGGGCTACACAGCAAGAACTTGTATTAAAAAAGGACCAAATATATCTGGGCACAGGGGTGTTTTCTCAGACTGATTCTCCATCCAAGGACCATGCATGGGGATAACCTAGAACCTCTGCTCAGATGTGGCCCATGGTAGCTCAGTATCTAAGTGGGTACCTAAGTAAGTGGAACAGGTCCTGTCTCTGACATGAACTCAGTGTCTGGCTATTTGACCTCTCCCCACCACCACGAGGGAGGAGCAGCCTTTCTAGGCCACAGAGTAGGAGATTGCTGCTAGTCTTGATGAGACCTCATAAGCTAGGGTTAGATGGAAGGGGAGGAGGGCCTCCCTTATCAGTGGACTTAGAGAGGGGCAGGGAGGAGAAGAGAGAGGGAGGGAGGAGGGATTGAGAGGGAATGAGGGAGGCGGTTACAGCTAGGATAAAAAGTAAATAAATTTTAATTAATATAAAAAGTGAAATTTTAATAAAAAATGATGGGAACATGCATCCTTCCTAAATACAAAAGTAGTTTAAGCCATGGCTTCATGGCACTGAGAGCTACATGGATAAATCAAGTCACTTCATGGACTGGGGTTGACAAGGAAAATAACTACTGTTTCCTAAATTCTCTCTTGGGGTGAAAAAGAAGCACTTGAGTAGAGTAATGTCATTCTGCTTTTCCGGAAAGTGGACCAAATAAACAAAAAGCAGGAAGTCCCTAACTTAGGAACTAGACTTGTACAGATTAAATATTCCTTATTAGGACCTCTGGGGGGTCAATGTAGCGATGTATCAGAGCAGATATTAAGACTCGCGATCAAGCCTTTGGCAGAGGGCAAGAAGTAATGATAGATCTGGGGGAGGTTGGTGAGTCTTGGGGAGAACAAGAGCTCCACAAAGACCAAACTGAGCAGGGCACAGGGGTCTTGTATGAGACGGTTTCTACAATCAAGGACCATGTGTGGATGTGGCTTGGAACCTCTGCTCAGATGGGGCCCATGATAGCTCCTTGTCGGACTGAAGACCCTAGTGAGGGAAACAGGGACTGTTTCAGTCTTGAGCTTGATGGCTGACTCTTTGACCCTCCCCCATACAAGCCGGGGAGTGACAGACTGGCTAGATCCCAGGGGAGGACATTGCAGCCAGCCCTGAGGAGCCAGGATGAGCTGGGGTTGGATGGAAGGGAAGGAGGTCCTCCCCTGTTGGTGGACTTGGAGGGGGCAGGGAGGAGGGAGATGAGGGAGGGAGTGGGAGGGTAGGAAGGAATGAGGGAGGGGGCTATGCCTGGGATGCAAAGTACCTAACCTGTGATTGATATAAAAATAAATAAATTAAAAAATATTCCTAATTCACCTACCAATGGAAATTTAAACTAATCTCACGTTTAATCACCCACGGACACCTTCTCTTGGTGTAGTCTTTTCACCCTATCCCTACTATTCTTCTAAGGGATGGCAAAGCAGAGAGGCAGACAGCACAGCAAACAGTTTAGCCTGGGACCATATTTGGCTTTGGTTTGTGTGTCACCACCCTTTTGTACTAATGTATCCAGCAACTCCTTCACAGACTCCTCTCCACAGTGCAGCTAGCAACAGCAGCACCCACCCCCTCAGCACCCACCTGAGTCTTCCCACACACAATTTGACCTCTAAACAATAATGCAGATTATTTTTCCTCTCCTAGAATCAGAATTAGACAGTTAGAAACAGACTTAAACAGTTTCAGGTTTATTCCTGATGTAGTCAGACACAGCGCTAGAAGGCCTGATATGTCCTGAGCTGGTTTAGGGTACATAAGAAATATGGCAAAAACACTATGTCCTTCAAGTGAAATTTTAGAGGGAGAATCCTATTTACCATGTTATGTTTATACGCAAGTGAGCATGCAAACGATTAAAATCAGACACATTATGGGAAAGATCATGCACAGCAGGAAATATGAATTTATGGTGTAATCCATCAATCAAAATGGAGAGCCACCCAAAACATTCCCCTTAGCAACCTGCCCCTTCTCTTAAACTCCCTAATAGGACATGCCAAACAAAAATTAGGGCTGCAGAATACTCTCAGCCATGTGGGCCAGTTAATCTTTAGAGCACATTTCTCTCTAATAAAGCAATGTGCTTCTTTTGCATATGTGTGGGAGCCCTTATTTTCAGGTGTTTCGGTAGGAGGCCTAGAACCTGGGAACACCTAGTTCCTAGACCCAGACCACTGTTAACAGCAGCATGTGCCTTCTGTGACACTGTCAACTAGATACTAAAAGCATAGATCTGGGCTCAAATTTCAGCTCCAGAACTCCCTAACATTGTGACATTTGGCCACTTATGCTCTCCATCCTGTTCCCAAGTATGCAATGAGGGTTATAGGAAACCTTCTAACTGTTCCTTTCTATTTCAGTAAATCAATTTTGACGGTCATTCAGCCTCCTACACCTTTAATTGACTCCAGGGCAGTGTCACCTTTACATTTTCAAGATTTTGTAGGTGGCAACCCTCTTTTCTGAGCTTTGTCTTCCAGCGAGTTCATTCATTCCTCTTCTCTCCACCAAATTGACCTGTCTGTGTTTGACTGCTAGCCCCCCCCCCAACACCCCCCAAGCCATCTTCCTTACCCCAGACCGTTTTGTCCCCACCTCGTTTTTGCCAAGCCAGATCCCATGGCCAGCTTCATCACCTGGCACTCACTCACCCAGCATTCCTACATGCCTTTCTTTGAGTGCTCTCCAGGCCAGATAGCCCTTTTCTTACTGTCTTGGCTTACAAATCTGTGAGAAAAAGTTATTTTCTCCTATAGCATCACCTTTATCATCAGAAAACCTCCCTGCCTCTGTTCAGTCTTCTCCTGCTATGGCTGAGGAGTCATCATTTCCCTCACCAAGAGTCTCAGTCACCCCAGCTCCCCACGCCCAGTGCCTGCTCCAGGCTTGCTTCAGAGACCATCATCTATCTTTCCTCTGGGGCACTTTCTCTGCCATCTTCTTCCCCTTGGCCACTGAACACACCCCAGAGCTCCTTCATTTTAAAGAGCCCTCTCAGCTCTTCACTCCAGACAACATTGTATGCCTGACTCATTTCTCCTTTAACTTCAAAGACTAGTCTCCATGGCTTCTGGACCTACTTATTGCCTGCTCACTTCCTTTTTGCTTTTTGAGGTTTTGAAAACGGGTTTATTTGCTCTGTAGTTGAGACTGGCCCTGTACTTCAAACACCCCTGTGCTTCAAATGATTCTCTAGCCTCCACCTCTTGAGCGCTGGGTATTAAGACATACGTCACCATGATACCTGTCCTGCTCATTTCTTTATTTTTTTCTATTATTTTTTTAGGCCAGCAAAATTGTTCAGCGAGTTAAAGGTACCTGCTTCCAAGCCTGACCACCCATTCACATCCCTGTCTTCTATTACTGTTAGCTTCAGCCCCCCTATGTTCTCTTTCTATTCTTTTCTCTCTCTCTCTCTAGCATTTTCCCTTACATTTTTACATTCTCTTCCCCTTTCTTTCTGAATATGAGAGAAAACAAGTACAAGGCCCTGAATATCTTCCTGCCTCAGCCTCCATGTGTGCAGATTACAGTTGTGAGATTACTATGCACAATATATTTTTGTGTTGTTTTTAGATATGGAACCCACTGACTCAAGCATGCCAGGAAAAAACCTCTACCAACTGTCTGCATCCCCACTCCATGATGTGTGTAGCTTGGATTTGAATTTCCCCAATGGCAGGGTGACAAATGTATTTCATGTACATACTGATCAGTTGCTTGTTTTCATCTGAAGAGTGTCAGTTGCCTTCCGCTGAACATTTTGTTTGTATTATTTTCCATTTCCTTTAGGATTTTTGTGGCTGTTCTTGCTCTATGCTAATCTTTTTAATACTGGGGCCTGACCCTAGGCCCTTAAATCTTCCAGGTAAAATGATCTACCATGGTGCTGTATCACGAGCCATCTCTTTACTTTTGATTTTAGGACATGGGCTTAACTCTTCAATGGAGGGCATAGGCAGCCTTTGAGAGTTCAGTTTTCTTGCTTCAGCCCCCTGTGTAGCTAGCTGTAGAGCCTTGTGCTATCAGAACAGGCTTATGAATACTTATTAAAAAGAAATATAAACGGCCTTCCAGGAAAATATCTAAAAAAATATTTTTTCTCCATTCTGTAGGTTGTTTCTTCTCTTTGTTGTTTCTTTTGCTGTGCAGAAGTGTTTCAGTGATCACATAGATCAGGCTGGCCTCAAACTCACTAGGAAGTTGAGGCTGGCCTTGAATTGATCCTTTTACTTCCATGCTAAATTTCTGGGATTATAGGTGTGTGTCATCACAGTGGGCTCTATAACACACACACACACACACACACACTCACTCTTTGAAATAGGATCTATCTGCCTCTTGTGTTACTCACTGATCTTCAGTATGCAATGTAGCTGAGAATGACCTTGAACTTCTCATCCTCCTGCTTCTACTTTGCAAGTGCCAGGTAACAAGTATGATCCTCTATGCCTGCTTCATGCAGTGTGGGGATCAAACTGTCTTCCTGCATTCTAGGCAAACACTACCCACTGAGCTACATCATCAGCTGGTCTGTAGTATATTTCAGTCAGGTGTTATGACACCTTCTGTGTTGTTAATTTAGCTCAGGATTGCTTTGGCTACCCTCCATCTTTTATTTTCATGTTAGTTATCCTCATTTTATAGGCAAAGCATAAACATGTGCTTACTTGCTCACTGTCACACAGCTACTACATGGTAGCATCAGGTTCTGTTGTGCAAGTACATACACATGCTACAAAGCAGTATTGTGGTCAACAGTGGACCTCCTGTATGACACTGTTCCCATTAGATTACAAAGCATAATGATCCAGTAGTTCTCCACGTTTGTGGAGGTGTTCCCTTTGATGATTGCACAAAGCCCAAGTTGGCTAATGACACATGCCTCAGAGTGGATCCTGGTCACGAGGCAATACATGACTGTACCAGAAAATACAGTCACGATAATCAATATGCTGCTGCACAATTCTGAGGAGAAAAAAGAAAACAGATTTGTAGACACACTGTAATCACAGCTCTGTAAAGGAAAATCTAAAAGATCACGGAGTCTGAAAATTCCCAGGGGACATTCTACAATAAAACATGTTTGCCTATGATTTCTGGAGCCCAGCAGGTTCAGCAGCTCTGAATCTTTCTCATTACAGGGCCTATTTTAGTTTGCTGGGATGCAATAATAAAGTGCCACAAGCCTGGTGACTTGAACAACAGAAATTAATTTTTATAAACAATGATGAAACAAATTTGGTTCATGGTGAAGACCTACTTCCTGGCTTGGGGATGACTTTCTCCTCTCTCACCCACCCCACCCCTCCAAGAGTCTGCTTCTGAGCTCTGGATCCTCTTGGCAGAACTTTCCAAGTATTGAGATTACAGGTTGTGTACCACCCAATGGAGCCTGGTATTTCTTCTTAGGCCAGTCCCATTGGATCAGCTCCTCGTTAATTACTTTTCTAAAAGCTCTTTTGTCACAGAGACGCTAGGCCTTCCACAGCTAGGTATGGGAGAAGAACTTTGACCATGAAGGGACCTTTTTTTGACACCCCAGAACACTCTGCACACTGTCCTGGGGAGACTCCTGCATCACAGCCTACACCTGTGCAGAATTTCAGGAAGTTCACAGGCCCCAACTTGAGACCCACGGCCTTAGGCCGTCTTCTTCTTTTCACAAATGTAGAAAGGAAAGTTCAAAAAGGGGAAATGAGCTGCCAGAGGTCAGAAAGGAAGCAGCTCTCCTGGTTCTTCAGCCTGTGTTCACTTCCCTCACCCCGTCATGTTTCAAGCCTCCCAAGAACTTTGGAGTAGTATGAGACAAGCATACCCCAGATCCAGGGCAGGGAGTAAAGCAGATGCCTGCTTCTCTCCCCGAGATAGTCCCTAGAGTAAACCAGGTGACAGTTAGTGGACGGCACTAACTCTTCTGTCAGTCAGCATGGGGCTTGAGTATGGTTGGAGTACATGGCTTCTTTGCCCCAAAGTTCCACTCAAGAGCCGAAGCCCTCCTGGCTGGTGGTCTGGTCATGGACTGCCCCTCTGGCTCTCACACTGTGAATTTGCACATTGTTCAGAAGTTCCCCAGGTGTTTCAAGCTCAAACAGTCTATACTTCATTCTATAACAGGAGTCACAGAAAAAAACAAATCACTTGAGGTGTTTGGGACCTGGAATTAGGAAGGAAATAGTTTTTCAAGTGCCTTCTAGCCTGACGTGGTGGAATATATCTATAGCTCTAGATTCTGGAGATGGAGGACATACAGTCAGGTCCCAAGGGTTTTCTGGTCAGCTAGTCTAGCCAATCCCTGAGCTTTAGATTTACTAAGAGACTCTCTCTCAAAAAATAAAGTAGGGGCTGGTGTGCTGGCATGTACCTTTATTCCCATCACCCAGGAGGGAGAGAGTCTGTAAGAGTTCAAGGCCATCCAGGATACACAGCAACATCCTGTCACACACACATACAAAAGGTGGAGAGCCCCAAAGGAAGACAGCTGTCATAAAGCCTTGGTCTCCACAGGGACATGCATGTATGTGCACGAAAGCACACATCACCATATATAGAAATAAAATAAAAAATCAGAGCCAGGCATGGTGGCACTCATCCACGATGGTGGAACTTATGAGGCAGAGGCAGGAGGATCAGGAGTTCAAAGTCTTCATATGCATGTTCAAAGCCAGCCTGGGCTACAAAAAATGTCTGAAAGGGGTAGGAGAAGTCCCAAGATCCACGAACAGATTGTCTTCTAATAATATAATGGAATTATTTAGATTGAAATAGGTGTAGTTTAATGGGATGAGAAACCTCAGGACGAATTCTGAAACACCCTTAAATATATTTTAAATTTTTATTTTTGCATTAATTACAGTTTATTCACTCTTTTATCCCAGCTGTAACCTCCTCCCTCATTCCTTCCAATTCTCAACCTACCTCCCTCATCTACTCCCATGCTTCTTTCCAAGTTCACTGATAGGGGAGGTCATCCTCTCCTTCCATCTGATCATAGCCTATAAGGACTCATCAGGATTGGCTGCATTGTCTACCTTTGTGGCCTGGAAAGCTGATCCCCTTCAGGAGTTGCTTATCAAAGAGTCAGGCACTGAGTTCAAGTCATAGAGAAACCCTGTTCCCCTTATTAGGGAACCCACTTGGAGACTGAGTTACCATGGGCTACATCTGAGCAGGTGGTTTAGTTTAGGGAACCCACTTGGAGACGGAGCTGCCATGGGCGACATCTGTGCAGGTGTTTTAGCTAATCTCCATGAGTGGTCCTTGGTTAAAGTATCAGTCTCAGAAAAGACCCCTGTGCCCAGACTTTTTGGTTCTGTTGCTCTCCTTGTGGAGCTCCTGTTCTCTCCATGTCTTTCTATTTCCCCTTTTTTCATAAGATTCCCTGCACTCTGCCCAAAGTTTGGTTATGAGTCTCAGCATCTGCTTCGATACATACCTGGGTAGAGTCTTTCACAAGCTCTCTGTGGTAGGTTCCTGACATGTTTTCTGTTTTCTTCTTTTTCCTATGTATATTCTGTTTGTCTTACTGAGTGAGGATTGATTATCTTACCCAGGGTCCTCCTTCTTGCTTAACTTCTTTAGGTGTTCAGATTTTTGTAGGTTTAACCTATATTATTTGTCTAATATTCACTCGTAAGTGAGTATATACAGTGTGTGCCTTCTGCTTCTGGAATACCTCATTCAGGATGATCTTTTCTAGGTCCCACCATTTGCTTGCAAATTTCATTTTATTGTTTTTATTTGGTGAGTAGTATTCCATTGTGTAAAAGTACCACAATTTCTGAATCCATTCTCCACTGAGGGACATCTGGGTCATTTCCTGATTCTAGCTATTACAAATAAAGCTCTTGTGGACAGGGTTGAGAAATGTCCTTGTCCTATGCTTGAGCATCTATTGGATACATGCCCAGGACTGATATAGCTGGATCTTTAGGTAGCACTATTTTTCATTATCTGAGAAAGCACCAGATTGATTTCCAAAGTGGTTGTACAAGTTTGTATTCCCACCAGCAATGGAGTAGGGTTCCCCTTTCTCCACAACCTCTCCCGCATGGGTTGTCACTTGAGTTTTTGATCTTAGCCATTCTGATGGGTGTAAGGTGAAATCTCAGGGTCGTTTTGATTTGCATTTCGCTGATGACTAAGGATGTTGATCTTTTCTTCAAGTGTTTCTCTGCCATTCAATATTCCTTTATTGAGAATTATCTGTTTAGCTCTTTATCAAGTATTGGATTAATAGATTTGTTGCTTTTTAACTTCTTGAGTTCTTTATACATTCTGGATATTAACCCTCTGTCATATATAAGGTTGGTGAAGATCCTTTCCCAGTTTGTAGGCTGTCATTTTGTTCTGATGACAGTGTCCTTTGCTTTATCAAAGCTTTTCAGTTTCATGAGGTCCCATTTATTGATCGTGTTTTAAAATTATTTTATTTTTATATTAATCACAGGATATGTACTTTGTATCCCAGTGTAGCTCCCTCCCTCATTCTCTCCCAATCCCCCTATCCCTCCCTCATCTCCTCCCTGCCCCTTTCTAAGTCCACTTATAGGGGAGGACTTCCTCTCTTCCACCTGACCCTAGCTTATCAGGTCTCTTCAGAGCTGGCTTCAATGTCCTCTTGTGGTCTAGCAAGGCTGCTCCTCCCTTATGGTTGGGTGAGGTTCGAAGAGCCAGCCATTGAGTTCATGTCAGAAATAGTCATAGTTCCCCTTCCTAGGGAACCCACTTGTATACTGAGCTACTGTGGGCTATATCTGAGCAGGGGTTCTAGGTTATATCCACACATGGTCCTTGATTGGAGAAAGTGTCTCATAGAAGATCCTATGCCCTTATATATTTGGTCCCCGTGGAGCTCCTGTCCTCTCCAGGACATAATAACTCCCTCTTCTTTTGTATAATCACCTGCACTCTGCAAAAGGTTTGGTTGTGAGTCTTAATATATGCTTTGATATACTGCTAGGTAGAGTCTTTCAGAGGCCCTCTGTGGTAGGCTGCTGTCCTGTTGCTTGTTTTCTCTTACCTTCAATGTCAATCCCAAGTGAGGATTGAACATCTAATCCCGGGTCCTCTCTCTTGTTTATCTTCTTTAGGCTTATAGATTTCATTATGTTTATCCTATCTTATAGGTCTACATATGTGAGTATACACCATGTTTTTCTTTCTGCTTTTGGGATACCTCACTCAGCATGATCATTTCTCAGTCCCACCATTTGCCAGCAAATTTCATGATTTCCTCATTTTTAATTGCTGAGTAGTATTTCACTGTGTAAAACTACTGCAATTTCTGTATCCCTTTCTCAACTGAGGGACATCTGGGTTGTTTCCACCTTCTGGCTATTAAGAATAACGCTGCTATAACATGGTTGAGAAAATTTCCTTGTTGTGTACTGGAGCATCTTTTCAATACATGCCTAGGAGTGGTATAGCTGGAACTTGAGGAATCACTATTCCTAATTGTCTGAGAAAGCACCAGTTTGAGTTCCAAAGTGGTTGTGTAAGTATTTTTTCCCACCAGCAATGGAGGAGGGTTCCCCTTTCTCCACAACCTCTCCAGCATGTGTTGTCACTGGAGTTTTGATCCTAGCCATTCTGATGGGAGTAAGGTGAAATCTCAGGGAAGTTTTTATTTGCATTTCACAGATGACTAAGGATGTTGATATTTTCTTTAAGTGTTTCTCTGCCATTCAATATTCCTCTATTGAGAATTCTCTGTTTAGCTCTGTATCAAGTAATGCGATTTATTGATTTGTTGTTTTTTATCTTCTTGAGTTCTTTATATATTCTGGATATTAGCCCTCTATCATATATAGGGTTGGTGAAGATCCTTTCCCAGTTTGTAGGCTATCATTTTGTTCTGACAACAGTGTGCTTTGCTTTATCAAAGCTTTTCAGTTTCATGAGGTCCCATTTATTGATTGTTGATCTTAAAGCCTGGTGCTGTTGGTGTTCTGTTCAGGAATTTGTCTCCTTTGCCAATGAGTTCTAGGCTCTTCTACTTCTTCTAACCAAATTAGTGTGTCCGGTTTTATATTGGGGTCTTTGATCCACTTGGACTTTAGTTTTGTGCAAGGTGAGAAATATGGATGTATTGGCAGTTTTCTACATGTAGACATCCAGTTAGACCAGCACCATTTGTTGAAGATGCTGTGTTTTTTTCATTAAATGGTTTTGGCGACTTTGTCAGAAATCAAGTATTCATGGGGTGTGGGTTTATTTCTGGGTCTTCAATTCCATCCATCCGCTGTTCTGTTTCTATGCCACTATTGTGCAGTGTTTATTACTATTGCTCTATAATTCAGCTTGAGATCAGGGACGGAAATACCTCCAGAAAATCTGTTGTGGTACAGGATTGTTTTGGCAATTCTGTTTTTCTTTCCATATGAAATTGAGAATTTTTCTTTCAATATCTGTAAAGAATTGTGTTGGTATTTTGATGGAATTGCATTGAATCTGTAGATCTTTTTGGCAGAATACTCTTTTTTACTATGTTAATCCCACCAATCCATGAGCAGAGGAGATCTTTCCATCTTGTCTTACCTTCTTCAATTTCTTTCTCCAGAGACTTGAAGTTTTTTTTCAAACAGGTCTTTGAATTGCTTGGTTAGAATCACACCAAGGTACATTATGTTATTAGTGGCTATTGTGAAGGGTGTTGTTTCCCTAATTTCTTTCTCAGCCTTTTTGTCTTTGATATACAGGAGGGCTACTTTTTTCTTACTTTTTTTTTTTTTACGTGATTTTGTATCCATCTACATTGCTGAAGTCGCTTATCACCTGAAGGGGTTCTCTGGTGAATTTTTGGGATCGCTCATGTGTAGTATCATATTACCTGCAAATAGTGATAATTTGACTCCTTCCTTTCCAATTTTTATCCCCTTGATCTCTTTTGTTGTCTTATTGTTCTAGCTAGGACTTCATGAACTGTGTTGAAGAGATATGGAGAGAGTGGACAACCTTGCCTTGTCCCCGATTGCATTGGGTTTAAGTTTTTCTCCATTTACGTGAAGCTGGATTTGGCTTGTTGTATATTGTCTCTCCAAGACTTTAAACATGAATGGGTGTTGGATTTTGTCACGTGCTTTTTTGGTATCTAACGATATGATCATGTGGCTTTTCTATTCAGTTTGTTTATATGGTAGATTACATGGAGAGATTTCCATATATTGAACCACCCCTGCATGCCAGAGATGAAGCCTACTTGATCATGGTGGATGATATCTTTTATGTCTTCTTGGATTCTGTTTGCAAGTATTTCATTGAGTATTTTTGTATCAAAGTTCCTAAGAGAGATAGGTCTGCAGTTCTCTCCTCCCTCTCCTTTTTTTGGTGGGACTTTGTGTGGTTTAGGTATCCCTTAAAATATTTAATGCCTCATTTAAAATTTCTACATAAATGATTCTTTATTTGAGCCACACTGTATATTCTGAAGGGAGCTGACTTAGTCTGTTTCCTTCTGTTTCAAATAAATATTATTTGTGTGTATGCATGCTCACAGTGTGTATGGAGGTCACTTCTCTCCTCCACCTTTAAGTACTGGTGATGGAACTCAGGTAACCAGGTTTGTGTGGTCAATGCCCTTACCCACTGAGCAAACTTACTGCCCCTCCCCGCCTTTGCCATAGAGTCTCATATATCCCAAGTTCTCACACTGGACTCAAACTCACTATGTAGCTGTACAGGTCTATGAACTTCTGGTTTACCTGCCTCTACCTCTGGAGAACTGAGATTCCAAGGATGCAGCACCACTTCCAGTTTATTCAGTACTGGGGACCAAATTGAGGTCTTCATGTACACTGGGCAAGTACCCTAACTAACTGAGGTACAGTCCTGGCTCCTGGTAGCTTTAGTTCTCAAACATGGGGTGAGAGAACAAAGTGGTGACTGAAACAGGAAATGCTACTTACATTAGTCAAAGGGGATGGTCCCAGATAATCACTTTTTTTACTTTATCACCTGAATTAATAAATAGTCAG
The DNA here is from genome assembly GCA_028658305.1 of Pachyuromys duprasi. NCBI lineage: Eukaryota > Metazoa > Chordata > Mammalia > Rodentia > Muridae > Pachyuromys > Pachyuromys duprasi. The sequence continues at coordinate 85,159,643 of CM053742.1, read as the reverse complement.
ACTTTCTTCCTACCTTCCCTGTTAACTTCACAAATCAACATGGAGCCTTCACCCACAGCACTGACAGCAAAAGCAAGAGAGACTCACTGTGGGCCTGGTCTGGAAACTGATATTTCTCAAAAATACTAACTCCTCTAGCTTTGTTCCCTGAAAACAATAAAGCCTTGAAGGAGTGCACACATCCACCTGCTGCAGTCTCTGCCTGAGGAGGCCTCACCCCTGCCCCAGTCACCAGTAAGATCAGTTTCTGCCTAGAGGGAAGGAAAAGTTGTCTCAGGGGAAGTGGAAGTAAGAGACTAGTGCTCTGATGTGTCAAACAGGCAACTGAGATGCAGCAACACAACAATGACCACTGTTGCCAGCTTCCACTACTGACTTTAAATTGGCTCCAGTAACCCACCTCTGAGTGAACCTCTCTAGCTTGAAGAACTGAAAGGCAGGAAATCCCAGGCATCAGCCCTCTTTCCTAGGAACAGCCTAAGCGACACTGCCCTCTGTTGGTCCTAGAGGAGTATTACAAGTCTGGCAGGCAGGGGCAAGGCCCTGGTTTCAGTTCCCAGTCCTGCAAACAAACAGTAACAAAGGGGTATTAAAATGCAGGTGACTTAAAAGAATTGATACAGAGGAAACTAATATTTTTTTCTTTCTTTCCAATATTTTGGTTTATGTTTTCTTGTTGTTGTCGTTTCATTTTTTATTTTTTTTATTTTTTATTTTTATTTATTTATTTTTCTTTTTGAGATAAAAAACAAGTAGCTGTGGCTGCCCTGGAATTCAGTATGAGGATATGTGGATCAGGTGACCTCAAACTCACAGGAATCTGTCTGTCTCTGCCCCCTTCTGGGATTACAGGCATGCACCACCACACCTGGCCTATGGAATAATATTACATATAACAATGTCTAATGGTAAAAATCAAAGAAATGCATAATATTTATCATTTATTTGTGATGCAAACATTTCAAGCCCTTTCTTCTAGCACTTTGAAGTAGTCATTATTAACTGCAGTTATGCTACTGTGATATAGTACAACTTAGTTTTACTATCTAGAGCTGACCCAGTCAGTACTCATTAGGACATCTCTCCCTTTTGGTGAGTGGGCAGGGTGTTAGGGTCTCACTATGTAACTTAGTCTGGCTAGGAGCCTGCTGCCCTCCTGAATCCTGGCCTAGCCTGTCACCTTTGGAGGTATGTCTGGTTAACATGCCTTCTCTTGGACACATAGGAGAGGTTGTATGCAGCTGCTGATCCAGTGTCCAGGATCCACGTGAGATGTCATTAGATTAGATCTCTCTCTTCAGAGGTATGAGTATGTGTGTGTGCGTGTGTGTGTGTGTGTTACAAACATACAATCCTAAGATAGCTGAACCAGCTTATTATCTCTATCCCCTTTCATCTTAACTGTTCCCAAATTCTGGTAACCATTTTCTCATTGTTTTCTCATTAGATGAATTAATTTAGAATTCACATGTGAATGAGAACTATTTGTTTTTCTGTGTCTGCCTTGTTTCATTTGACATAATTTTGGGTTGTCCTTTATTAAAATAATAAAATTATCTAGGCAGTGATGGCTCACACCTTTAATCCTAGCACTCAGGAGACAGACACAGGAGGATCTCTGTGAATTCAGGGCCAGCCTGGACTACAGAACGAGTTCCAGAACATCCATGGCTACATAGAGAAACCCTGTCCTAAAAAACTATTTATTCCTTTTATTGCGTGTGTGTTTTAATGCATGTATGTGTGTGAACTGTGTGTGTTCCCAGAACCCCAGAAGACAGAAAAGGGAATTGGATCTCCTAGAAATGGAGTTGGAATATTTACAAACTACCATGTGGTTGCTTGGAATTGAACCCAGGCTCACTGCAAGAGCAACAATTGCTCTTAAATGCTGAACCATCTTTTCAGCCCTCTTCATGTCTTTTTGTCAGATCCTTGGCTCTCTGTAACAGGGCTCCATACCTCCTTAGGGACCCAGACCTTACACAACAGATTCCCAGATAGAAGTATAATTCAGTCTGTAAAACTGAGCATGTATATAGAACCACCTGCCAAAACTAAAAGAGAGACCTAATCCATCAAGTCCATAGTTCCGGAAAGTCTCTAAAGATATTAACCTCACGTTTTGGCTTCTATAATTCTGTTTCTGAGTAAGTGTTCTTGTTAACGAAAGTATATCAACTCAGAACATGCTTACTGTGCTTCAAATCTCACCCTGAGAAAGGCTAGGTGCTACGCTGGATTCCTGAACAGCCAGTGAAGTTGCTGGCAAGCTAATAAAGACTTTCTAGTGACTTAAATCCATATCTGAGCAGCTTTCTCTGTTGAGTACCCTACAACATTTCTGCAGGTCCCACCAAGATACCAGAGCAGCACCTCCACACACTGGAGCTCTCACAGCCCCTTGGAGCAAGGAAGAGTTCGGTGGTCAAGGAGCTCCTATGGGTACGTAAGACCAGGTTGCCAGGGATTACTTTGATCAATGACTGCTTAATGTTTTAGAGATGTCTTATGTCTCCACTTCACAAGGAAATGAATCAGAAATTTACCTAGCCTGTCACGTTTGGAGGGATGTCTAGTTAAGATGCCTTCTGTTTGGAGACATAGGAGAGGTCAGATACAGCTGCTGATCCAGTGTCCAGGATCCATGTGAGATGTCATTGGATCAGATCTCTCTGTTCAGAGGTGTGTGTGTGTGTGTGTGTGTGTGTGTGTGTGTGTGTTTGTGTGACTTGTGATTTCTCCTCCTGGCCCTGCTCTCCCAGAATGATGACTCATGACACTCAAAATATTATTTACAAACACCTAGGCCATTTAGCTGGGTGCTTCTCTCACTAGCTCATAACTTAAAATAACCCATTATATTAATATACATTTTTCCGTGTGGCTAGTTACCTGTGTTCAGGTACCATGCATCTGTCAGCTTCACATGTTCCTGGCTGAATCTACATTCCCCAACTCTATCCCAGAATCCTTTCTGCCTGATAAATGTCACACCTCCTATTTTCTGCCCTAGCTATAGGCCATCAGATTTAAGTATTGACAGGTATTGCATTTATACAATACACAAGATAATCTCTAAAAATGTGTCTATCTATCCTTCTAAGTGTTTCTATCAGTTTTGTTTCCCTGTATGGACCAATGACTTTCTGTGGTGTGAGATCCTCCCCATATCTGGCTTAAAATATGTGCCCTCTCTTGTTGAGAACCCAAATCCTTTTTGCTCTACCAGGTTACCTTGAGAAACTAATAAACAAACAAGGAAACAAACAAACAAAATAATCAAGCATCCCTGCTCCCAGAACTGGGGAGGTGCTTTTGTTTGGTTATTTTACTCCTGCTCAGAGTCAGGGTTGGTGCCTGTGTGGAGATGGATAGAGGCCTTGCCTTAAATCTAGGGTCTCCTGCAATCTAAACTGAATGCACACAGTGGGGGAAAAGTAGTTCTCCCAGGTGGGCATTCCTTTCTCTCCAGACCTACCCTATGCAGCCCAAGGAATGTGAAAAACTTCCCCTGGGTTGAGCCCTACAAAGAGAAAGCTCCACTCGTTTTTTCTCATGTCTTGTATCTCCTTGTTAACCAATGATTCATAAAATCCACCATTCTCTGATAAAGGTAGAAAACTGCCCCTGGGCTGGGCAGAAAGATCACCGCAGACAACACAGCCTGGACAGAATGGACTTTCCCTTCTATTCAACACTGACCAAGGAGACTTTAAATGTGTTTCACTAGGTCCATTTGAGAAGGATTAGACAGTTGCTCAAAAGATTTCCTCTGTCACCCAGTTGGCCCCAGATATTAGAAAAAAAGTTATAAAATCTAAAAAAGGAGAACAATTTAAAGGTATTAGTAGGTCCCAGTAGCTGTAGGTAGCTCAAAACTGTTTAACAACAGAGAACAATTCGGGATGTGACTTTTTGCATAAACTGAAAGCCACTGTCATCTTCTCTGACAATAGGGTGCAGTTACACTTACAGATATGCAGCAAAATGTTGATGTCCTACTCTCTGTCAGAACAATATCTCCTAGCTGAAAGTTCTGCTCCTACTCAAAAGATACAAATAGTTCAAGGGGGTATGGGTAGAAAGCAACCCATACAGGAAGGGCACAATACCAATCTCCTATAATTGTTTAATTACCCAGTTCAGCTACCTCTTCCCAGTTGGAAAAATACCCAATGGTCTTGGAAACGAAAAAGGGAATTTGTGTTCCATATTGTAGCGCTTGTTTTTTAAACTACTTTTTTAGGGGTGTTTAAGCCTCTACCTCCCTTCCAGCCTCCCAAACCTACACAGGAGATAAGTTAATGGGGAGGGGAGTACAGACCCTGTTACTTCTCCTGTATGTTTAGGGTCGATGGCTCTTAGGGGGATATGCCTGTCTCCATCAACAGCAGCCAGCAGTCTCCTCCAAGCTGCTGTGCCCTGAAGCATTTCTCTGTCTGTCTGCTCCAAACTGACACACCATCTGTCTCTCTGGCATCTCCAAACTGCTACATGCCAATGCCATGTGCCAACAATGCACAGGATACCTTCTCCTTTGGGCTCTAAAATTTATATCCTCAGAGTTCTAGACCACACCCCTCTCCATGCATCTCTTACCAACTGGCAAATCCACGCCCCCCTGAGACCATTAACAGTTCTTGTCAAACCATAGCCCAACTAAAATTCCCCAGTTGAGATTAAATCAAAAACATATTTACATAACATACTGAGTTTTTAAAGAAACCAAAACTCCATTACATCATATTAAAGAGACAGGCATCCTGGTGCCCTGTCAGTCACCCTGGAATATGAACCTCTTCTCCAGGGTGTGAGAACACCTGAGGTTCTGATTCTCATGACACTAATTCTTAAAGAGAAACAAGTGTACACTCTGTTGGACCTGAAATATGCATTCTTCAGCCTCCCTTTGGGATAGATGAAACAACCCATATTTGCTTTTAAATGCATAGACCCAGAGGGAAGGAGTAGCGGTCAACTTCTATGGGCCAGGTTGTCCCAAAGTTTTAAACGCTGACTTCCCTTCCTTTTATCAAAAGTTTCTCAGGAAAAATGCTATTAAAGGACCACCAGGGGACTGCTGCCAGAGTTACAGACAGTGGGCTACAGTTGGTCAAGAAAGTCCAACTTTGTACATCAGAGACTCCTATCCTGTTAGTGCTGAGGAGAGGCAAAAGGAGCCTGTCTCAGACACTAAGACACAGATTTAAGAGTTCCTAGGTGCAGTTAGATATTACTGCCTCTGGATACCAGAATTTATGGAACTAATATGGTCTCAGTACACCAGCACAAAGTGGGGTAAAAAGCCCCTAATATATACTGAGACTAATCGCTTTCCTTATCAAGGGAAGGTCGGACCTATAATGTGCCCTGAGGGACATGTGACCTCATTACGAGACCTGGAGTTATTCAGATATGGGGAGACATTTCAGAACCCTGGTGAGAAAAAGGACTCTATCCTCATAGATGGAGTGCAAATGATTGGCTCTCCAGAGATGGCTGACTTCATCCTTATGCAGCAGAATCCCACACCTTCGTAAAAGACATTTGGCTTCCCCTACAAATTGCTCTTCTCCATTGTCATTCTGCTGACCTGGCTGCCCAACAAAAGAACTTAAGATCAGTGGGGCCTATTGAAATTCTGGTGACATAGCACAACCTGGGACTGTCTGAGAGTCCATGGCAAACCCAGAAGAGCTAGAGGATGGGAGGGGACAGAATGGATGGCTGATCTGCATAGGCTGATGGGGGACACCAGAGGGAAAGATCATTCTTCCACCATTTGATGAAGATGCTACCTTTTTTCCATTATCTGGTTTTGGTATCTCTGTCAAAAATCAGGTGTCCATAGGTGTGTGCGTTTATTTCTGGGTCTTTGATTGGATTCCAATGATCCACCAGTGTGTTTTTATGCCAGTACCATGCAGGTTTTGTTACTGTTGCTCTATATTACAGCTTGAGATCAGGGATGGAGATACCTCCAGAAAATGTAAGTGTTCATTTTTAGGCAGCCTGCTTCTGGGTTACCTAGCAACCTTTGATGTCATCATGTGTCCCCTGTCACATAGCCACACCAGGCAGCATGGTTAAGTGGCTCCTAAAAGGGATCAACCAACCACTTTGTCCCTCTCTTGCCCTCTTGCCTCTTGCTCCCTCTTACTCTCTCCCTCTCCTGTTCTCTCCCCTTTCTCTGTCAGGGTACCCCCCCTTCTTTTCCCCCTGTCATGTATTACTCTTTCCTTCTCTCTCACCCTTCATCTCCATCTAATAAACCTCTTTAATATGAAATATGTTGTGCATGTCATCATTTAATTGGTCCTAACATTAGTGCATTGGGAAAGGCTAGCCTAGTCTGATATACCACGGACCCTTAATCAGACCAGGATGCCTGTAACAGATATTTTTTCAGTTCTACCTATCCCTAATCACCACTCAACCATCACCTGGACCTGCACTTTCCCTCCCAGCCATGGACATTCTCACAGACCCTGGACAGCATCCAAACAGCCTTTTCTTCCTAGACTTGGCAAGCATTTCAGACTTTGAATTTCCTATAGTGCCCCAGTAACAGCAGGAAGCAGTCAGAAAAGAATCTAGGCCCCTAATTCACTTATTTCAATCAAAAGGCTGGAATTGTGTGCTCCAGGTTCTCCCAGCATTCCTCATTCCCTACCTGCTGCCTTGCATGGCTACAAACTCTCTACTGGCAACACTCTATCCTGAACTTTCCAGGGCAGGGGCTTCCCCTCCTCTTCTTGACCATATAATTTGGACATTTTGTTGCTTTTATTTCTCTCTCTCTCTCTCTCTCTCTCTCTCTCTCTCTCTCTCTCTCTTTCTCTCTCTCTCTCTCTTTCTCTCTCTCTCCCACTGCCTCTTCCTCTCCCTCTCCCTCTCTCTCTCTCTCTCTAACCCCCTTGCATGGCAACTAAGAGCTACTTCCAATGAACCTACATTTATACATTTTTACTTGCCTTATATGAGAAGTAGCCCAAGCTCCTGATTTTTTAATTATAGGAAAAGGGAAGAATGTTAGTATTTAGGCA
>CM053742.1:85139651-85152494 GCA_028658305.1 Pachyuromys duprasi | reverse complement strand
TCATGTCAGGACACCATGCCTAGTTCACTGAAGGGGAGTCTAATCCAGTGCTTCTTGAATGCTAGGTAAGCATTCTCCTGCTTGAGCTATATCCCAAGCAGAAAAACTATTTCTATAATCCAGCAAATGGCCTGGGCTGCAGGCTCAGTGCGTAAACTGTGTACTGTGCCTGCTTGAGGATCTGAGTTTAGATCTGCATCACTGCTGTAAAACCAAGAACTGGCAACAAACATCTGTAACCCCAGTGCTGGGGTGGAAGTCGGTGCAAACAGATGGATTTCAGGGGCTTTCTGGAGAACTAGCCTAACTTAATTGGTGAGCTCCAAGTTCAGTGACACAACAAGTACTGATATATAACACGGGGGAGAGGGACAGAGAGAAGGTTCAGTGTTTAAGAGCCTGAGCTCCTCTGGCAGAGGACCCCAGTTCAGTTTCCAACACCCACATCAGGCAGCTCACAATGGTCTGTAATTACAGTTCCAGGGGATTTGATACCTCAAGCTTCTGCCAGCCTATACACACGTGCATATGTACATTTGAAATCCCATACCCAGAAACACACACACACTTAAAATACTAAAAACTCAGCTTCTTTATTAAAAAAATAATAAAGTGGAGAATGTTCAAGAGTAAACTGACTTCTAGCTTCCCCAGGAGTATTCACACCTATATCAATGCAACACACACAAACACACACACACACACACACACACACACACACACACATGAAAACAAACAATCCAGTGCTGCGAATGTTCCTCAGTGACTAGAGTACTTGCCTTGGGTGAGAGGAGGCTCTGGGTGTGTTCCCCAGAACTTCATAAACCAGCTGTAGAGACACAGTCCTGTATTGTCAGCACTCAGGAAAAGCTGGAGAATCAGAAGTTCAGACTCATCCTCATGCTCTGTCATGAGGAGATGGGGCATTCTTCATGGGTAACATGTTCTGCTTCCACCTTCCTGATGCCAGGTTTTGCCTGTGCCTGACGCTGTTAAGTATTAACATGTAGTCAGGGAGCGTGTCCAGCTTAGTCCAATGTAAGGGAACTGTTTTCCCTCTATATGTAGAAAAGCACCAACTGTGTTTTGCATAGATACTGTGTGAACATCTGGTTCCCTCATGATATCCGGTTGATTTGAATATCTGCATGTTTTTAGGTAATTTTGTGGCCTTTTCCCCCCTGTTATTGCCTTTGGCTCTGGCTTCCTGTTTCTTTTAAATTTTCATTTATTTATTTATTTAGTTGTTTTAAGGCAGGGTCTCACATAGCATAAGCTGGCCTCAAACTTGCTCTGTAGCCCAGAATAACCTTGAACTTTTTTGGCCCTGCCTTTACCTCCCATGTACTAAGATTTCAGGTATGCTTTAACATGCCCACCCAATTTACCTGTTTTCTTCCTGTATATCACCAAACTTTTTACCACTTTCATTCTTTGTCCAAACAACCCATTTCTTCCTTTTTTGTTTGTTGGTTGACACAGAGTTTCACTCTGTTTCCCAGGACCCACAGCAATCCTCCTGTGTCAGCCTGCCCAATACTGGGGTTGCAAGCAGGAGCCACCATCCCAGGTTTAAATGACCAACATGTATTTGTGTCCCTTTAGGTTTTGAACTTGTCTCCACACTCAGCAATAGTCCCCTCCTCACTTCCTCCTTACTCTGCATCTCAGGCTAGCCTTAAATCAATAATGCAAACTGAGACTGGCCTTGAATTCCTGATTCTCCAGCCTCTACCACACAAGTACTGGTACCATAGGCATGTGCATCCAGAACTGACTTTGTCTCAGACACTTACAGACTTTTAAAGAAAAATGAGAACAATGTATACATATTTACAATATCAACCTCAACATCCAAGAAACATTTCCCGAATGGGTGGTACATTCTCATTCACAATGTAATTATGACTTTGTGCTGAAAACTCACAAAAAATGAGGCACTTGGATACAATAGCTCAAAAAGTATTTGTCAATTTCACAACTACTTACACGTAGAGGTAGAGGTGTTATGGGGTATACACCAGAGAAGACTGCTTGGAAATGGGTTCAAGCCAACAGAAAGTCTTTCTTAGGTTGAAAGAATTCTTTGCTAGAACATGAGATATCTATCCATTGTTGTGGGCCTCTCTACAGGTGATGGGATTTGAACCCAGGTCCTGTATACGAACAAGTGCTTTTGTAAAATTTTTTCATTTTATTTTTGAGACAGGATTTCTCTCTGGCCTTACCTGCCCTGGCCTCACTTTGTAGACCATGCTGGCTTTGAACTCACAGAGACCTGTCTGCCACCTTGAGTGATGGTATTACAGGCATGGGTCACCACTCCCATCAAACACTGAATTTTAATAGTCAAGAAACATGGTTTTACTAGGGAACCCAGTTAAAGCCTGAGCTGCCATAGGCTACATCTGGGTAGGGTTTCTAGGTTATCTCCATGCATGGAAATTGGCTGGTTCATCAGTCTCAGAATAGACCCCTGTGCCCAGGTTTTTGGTTCTGATGCTGTCCTTGTGGAGCTCCTGTCTTTCATTTTCACCTTCTTTCATCATGTTCCCTGCACTCTGCCCAATTTCTCTGACAGGAACTCAGTGTCTGGCTCTTTGATCACCTCCTGGTGAGGGCTGAGCAGCCTAACCAGGTCACAGAGGAAGACAATGCAGCCAGTCCAGATGACACCTGGTAGGCTAGGGTCAGATATGAGGGGAGGTGTGCCTCCCATATCAGTGGGCAGCGCAAGGAGGGTGGGATTTTGAGGGAATAAGGAAGAGGGATACAGCTGTGATCCAAAGTGAATAAATTGTAATATATAAGTAAATAAACCTTTAAAAACTGGAAACACAGTTTTACTTTGTTTTGCATGTGGTTTCCTGGGCTCCACGACTCACCCCTTACATTAGCCTAAGATTTCCATGTAGCTGGCAGTAGTTAGGCAGACCAGTGCCCTTTATGTCTGGCTGAATTTTTTTTTCTACAAAAATTTTTAAATTCAATTTGCATTCCAAGTAGGAGATTTTATTTGCCTCAGTGTCTGTGCATCATGTATGTGCCTGGTGCCTTTACAGGATCAAGATGGCATTGTCGTCCCTGGAACTAGAGTTATGGGTAGTTGTGAACGACTCAGTGGGTAATGGGAATGGAACCCAAGATTATACAAGAACAAGTAATTTTTAAAATAATTTTCAGTTTATATTTATGGCAGGGTTTCCATGTAACCTTGCCTGTCCTTGGTGTACATGTAGACAAAGCTGTCCTGGAACTCACAGAGATCTGTCTGCTACTGCTTTACTGAGAGCTGGGAATACAGGCATGTGCTACCATGCCCAGCCTAACATTGAATTTTTATTTTTCAGGATGAAGATTTTGCTTTATTGTGCAGGTGGGCTCATGGGTTCCCAGAAGAAAGGGAGATTTAAATAGCTGGAACTAGAGAGGCATTACAGAGGTTTTTGTGACTGGCTCAAGACAACCCCCGTTATTTTTAGACTTCTTTTGCATATATGGGGTTTTGTTTGCCTTTGTGCCTGTGTACCATGAGTGTGCCTGGTCACTGAGGATTTTGGAAGACAGCATTCGAATTCCAGAAACTGCTGTTACCAGTGGTTGTGAGCCACTCTATAGCTGTTGGGATTTGAACCCAGGACCTCTAAAACAACACGTATTATTTAATGATATTTTTTTTTCTTATTTGGCTCTTTGACATAGGAATTCTCGGTAGGCGTGAATAACATATACTCACTTTGTTGACCAGGCTGTCCTGGAACTAACAGAGATCCTGAGCTCAGTTCCCTGCAGCCAAGGGGTGGCTCTCAAAAATGTATAATGAGATCTGGTCCCCTCTTGTGGCTCTCACGTGTACATGCAGGCAAAAATAATGTATCTCTAATCAAATAAATAAATCGTACAAAAAATGAGAAAAAAATACAAAACACTTTAAGAAAACAAATAATTTAAAATTTTTTAACAGATTGAATTTGCTTTGTTTTTCTTGTATAAAAACCCTCATGTGGTAGCCATAGCTGGAGCCTGGGTCGTCTGAACAGAGACTCTGGTGTGGGTTTTCACAAGATGATCAGTGAATTTCTGATAAGGAGCCTTGGTGAACACAGTCTCTTCCAGAGGTGAGGGGTCAGGTAGCTGTAGGTCTTGAAGGTGGCATCAAAGGTGGCCTTGGCAAAGTTGCCTGGGGTGGCAGTTCAGCCCCTGGCTGATGTGGAGCAGTCATCAATAATGGACCATCATCAAAGCTTCCTGGCCACAGGAGCAGAGATGGTGCCATTACCTCTGGGAGCAGGGATAGGACACGCAAAAACAGAACCACAGTGGCCTGTCACCTTGCCCAGAACAGTGTTTGGTATGCAAATCTTGTTGTCCCAATAGCCTCTCCTCACAGGGAGGATGGAAATCTTGGCCAAGGTGATGGCTCCTTAGATGGCAGTGGCTAAATCCTTGGAAACTTAACACCAAGACCAATCTGACCACTGTAGTCCCCAGAAGTGACCAGAGCCTTGAAGCTGTTCCACTGTCCAGCCGGCTTCTGCTTCTGCACTGGCATGATTTTTAGGACCTCCTCCTTTAGGGATGAACCTAGGGAAAATTCAATAATCTCAGATTCCTAAATGGGCAGGAGAAACAGGTAGATCTCCTCCAAGGACTTTATTTCATGTCCTTAACCAGACAGCCCAGCCTGGTAACAAGTATCCACTCCTTGTCTTTGGCTTTACCTCCGGGAGCTCCTTGGACTCAGCCATGCCCATGGACTCACCCTGCCATGAACTTGGGCCCTAAGATCACTGCCCAAACCTCCCTGGAAGCCAAAAAAGCCTCCTAATCCTGAGACCCTGGGCCCTCTTGGCCCTCTGCACTGGCATCATCAGCCGTTTGGTCTTTTCCTGAAGAAGCATCTAAATGTTTTAAAATTTATTTTGCAACAGGCTTGTCCTTGGCATACATGTAGAACAGTGTATTCCGGAACTCGCAGAGATCTGTCTGCTGCTGCTTTACTGAGTGCTGGGAATACAGGCACGTGCTACCATGCAAAGGCGAAATTTGAATTTTTATGTTTTAGAAAGAAGATTTTCTTCTGTTGTGCAGGTGGCCTGCCAGGTTCCCAGACAAAAGGGAACCTTTGTCCTCAGCTTTCCGAATCTTTAGCACAAGAGATGCATAACAGTGCCTTTTCTGTCTGGCTCAAGACACTTCTTTTTTTTCTGATTTTTTTAAATTTAGATTTGTGTTGCCTGTACAGGTTTTGCTTGCATTTGTGCCTGTGCACAGTGAGTGTGGGTAGTGCCTGAGGATTTTGGAAGACAGCATTGGAATCCCTGAAACTGTAGTTACCCGTGGTTGTAAGGCAGTATATGGCTGTTGGAATTTGAAGCCAGGTCCTCTAAAACAACATGTGCTTTTCTAATGATTTTTTTTCTTATTTGGCTTTTTGATTTAGGGTTTTTCTGTAAGTTTGGATGATCTATGCTCACTTTGTAGACTACACTGGCCTGGAACTCACATTAGTCTGCCTTCCTGTTCCTACCCCATATGCTAGGATTACAAGTAGAGAGCCTAATTTTACCATGGAGAGCCTAATTTTCATATTCTATTTGTAAAGAAACAAGATTTTGCTTTGTTGTCCATGTGGGCTCCTGGGATCCCAGACACAAGGATTCTTTGCTCTGAGCTTCTGGAGTCTCTGGCACTAAGGAGGCACATCAATGCCTTTGTCCCTTGTGTCTGGCACAAGACCTTTATTGCAGATGTTAATATTTTTATTTTCATTTGTGATACACCTGTGAGGTTTTGCGTCTGTCTACTATGTGTGTGCCTGGTGCCTTTGAGGTTGGAAGAAGGCATTGTTTTCCCTGGAACTAGAGTTACTGGTAGTTGTAAGCCACTGTATGTGTGCTGGTAATTGAAGTCAGATCCTTATAAGAACAAGTTATTTGGGGCTGGAGAGATGGCTGAGAGATCCTGAGCTTAGTTCTCTGCAACCACATGGTGGCTCTGAAAAATGTCCAATGAGATCCGGTGCCCTCTTGTGGCTGCCATGTGTACATGCAGGCAAAAATATTGAATACATAAGAAAATAAATAAATCTTTAAAAAAAACACTCCACTTAAAATAAAAAACAAATAATTTACCAATTGTTAAAAAATTTAATTCACTTTATTTTTCTGTGTAAAAATCCTTATGTGGTAGCCATAGCTGGAGCCTGGATTCTCTGAATAGAGACTCTGATGTGGGTTTTCACAAGCTGAACAGTGAATTACTGGGAGGGAAACTGGGTGAATACAGAGGTCACGGGTCAGGTACACAATTAGATTCTGCCCTGTTGTTAACTTGTGACTAGCCTTCAGCCTTCCTGAGTCTCCAATATTTCTGCCCCGTTGACAATCCTGAAGCAGTTTTACAGAAGAGAACTTTGCCTATAATCCCACCTATTAGGCTGAATTCCTAAGTCAAAAGGGGTTCCTTGAAATTAGCTTTTATTTGGGGGGCCTGCTTAGCTGAAGCAGCAACTGGACAGAATGCCTGTGGAGACGCTAGAAAGAGAAGGATCCAGAGTTTGGTTTAAATCCCAGTATAATATTTCTCCTTGGATTACTACCCTGTTGCCACCCTGATGGGATCACTACTCATTTTGATTACTACCTGTGGGCCTTGTATTTTAAAATGCTTGATGGCTTTCACGAAGGAATGTTTTGAAGCAATATAGTAATGGTACTCAGAATGCCATTGTGGAAAGGTAAATCTGGAGGACACCAGGGGTGCCTTGTAATACTCCACTATGACAGTGTCGCTTAGGCCGTTCCTAGGAAAGAGAGCTGATACCTGGGATTTCCTGCCTTTCAGTTCTTCAAGCTAGAGAGGGTCTCTCTGAGGTGGGTTACTGGAGCCAAATTAAAGTCAGTAGTGGAAGCTGGCAACAGTGGTCATTGTTGTGTTGCTGCATCTCAGTTGCCTGTTTGACACATCAGAGCACTAGTCTCCTATTTCCACTTCCCCTGAGACAACTTTTCCTTCCCTCTAGGCAGAAACTGATCTTACTGGTGACTGGGTCAGGGGTGAGGCCTCCTCAGGCAGAGACAGAATCAGGTGGATGTGTGCACTCCTTCAAGGCTTTATTGTTTATAAGTTAGAGGATTTATTTGTTTAATGAAATATCAGCTTCCAGACCAGGCCCACAGTGAGTCTCTCTTGCTTTTGCTGTCAGTGCTGGGAGTGAAGGCTCCATGCTGATTTGTGACATTAACAGGGAAGGTAGGAAGAAAGTCTGACTATTTATTAATTCAGGTGATAAAGTAAAAAGTGATTATCTGAGACCATCCCCTTTGCCTAAAGTAAGTAGCATTTCCTGTTTCAGTCACCACTTTGTTCTCTCACCCCATGAATGAGAACTAAAGCTACCAGGAACCAGGACTGTACCTCAGTTAGTTAGGGTACTTGCCCAGTGTACATGAAGACCTCAATTTGCTCCCCAGTACTGAATAAACTGGAAGTGGTGCTGAATCCTTGGAATCTCAATACTCCAGAGGTAGAGGCAGATAAACCAGAAGTTCATGGACCTGTCCAGCTACATAGTGAATTTTAGTCCAATGTGGGAAGGTGGGATACATGAGACTCTGTGGCAAAAGGAGGAAGGGGCAATAAGTTTGCTCAGTGGGTAAGAGCATTGACCACACAAACCTGGTTACCTGAGTTCCATCACCAGTACTTAAAGTTGGAGGAGAGAAGTGACCTCCATACACACTGTGAGCAGAGCATGCATACAGACAAATAATATTTATTTGAAACAGAAGGAAACAGACTAAGTTGCCTCCCTTCAGAATGGATAGTTAGGCACAATTAAAGACTCATTTATGTAGAAAACTCAAATGATGTGTTAAATATTTTAAGAGATACCTAAACCACACAAAGTCCGACCAAAAAAGGGGAAGGAAGAGAGAACTTCAGACCTATCACTCTTAGGAACGTTGACACAAAAATACTCAATGAAATACTTGCAAACAGAATCCAAGAAGACATAAAAGATATCATCCACCATGGTCAAATAGGCTTCATCTCTGGCATGCAGGGGTGGTTCAATATATGGAAATCTATCCATGTAATCCACCATACAAACAAACTGAATAGAAAAGTCACATGATCGTACCTTTAGATGCCGAAAAAGCATGTGACAAAATCCAACACCCATTCATGTTTAAAGTCTTGGAGAGACAATATACAGCAAGCCTATAGCCAATATTATATAAATGGAGAAAAACTTAAACCTACTGCAATCGGGGACAAGGCAAGGTTGTCCACTCTCTCCATATCTCTTCAACACAGTTCATGAAGTCCTAGCTAGAACAATAAGACAACAAAAGAGATCAAGGGGATAAAAATTGGAAAGGAAGAACTCAAAGCATCACTATTTGCAGGTAATATGATAGTATACATGAGCGACGCCAAAAATTCAACCAGAGAACTCCTTCAGGTGATAAGCAACTTCAGCAATGTGGCTGGATACAAAATCACGTTTAAAAAAAAGTAGAAAGTACCCCTCCTGTATATCAAAGACAAAAAGGCTGAGGAAGAAATTAGGGAAACAACACCCTTCACATTAGCCACTAATAACGTAATGTACCTTGGTGTGACCCTAACCAAGCAATTCAAAGACCTGTTTGAAAAAAAAACTTCAAGACTCTGAAGAAAGAAATTGAAGAAGGTAAGACAAAGATAGAAAGATCTCCTGTGCTTATGGATTGGTGAGATTAATAAAGTAAAAAAGAGTATTTTGACAAAAAGATCTACAGATTCAATGCAATTCCCATCAAAATACCAAGACAATTCTTTACAGACATTGAAAGAAATATCTCAACTTCATATGGAAAAAAAAAACAGAATTGCCAAAACAATCCTGTACCACAACAGATTTTCTGGAGGTATTTCCATCCCTGATCTCAAGCTGAATTATAGAGCAATAGTAATAAAAACTGCACAGTACTGGCATAGAAACAGAACAGCGGATCAATGGAATTGAAGAAGACCCAGAAATAAACCCCATGAATACTTGATTACTGACAAAGAAGTGAAAACCATTTAATGGAAAAAAACACAGCATCTTCAACAAATGGTGCTGGTCTAACTGGATGTCTATATGTAGAAAACTGCCAATACATCCATATCTCTCACCTTGCACAAAATTAAAGTCCAAGTGAATCAAAGACCCCAATATAAAACCGGACACACTAATTTGGATAGAAGAAGGGGAAGAGCCTAGAACTCATTGGCAAAGGACACAACTTCCTGAACAGAACACCAACAGCACCAGGCTCTAAGATCAACAATCAATAAATGGGACCTCATGAAACTGAAAAGCTTTGATAAAGCAAAGGACACTGTCGTCAGAACAAAATGATAGCCTACAAACTGGGAAAGGATATTCACCAACCCTATATATGACAGAGGGCTAATATCCAGAATATATAAAGAACTCAAGAAGATAAAAAGCAACGAATCAATTAATCCAATTACTTGATACAGAGCTAAACAGAGAATTCTCAATAGAGGAATATTGAATGGCAGAGAAACACTTAAAGAAAAGATCAACATCGTTAGTCATTAGTGAAATTCAAATCAAAACAACCCTGAGATTTCGCCTTACTCCCATCAGAATGGCTAGGATCAAAACTCAAGTGACAACCCATGCTGGAGAGGTTGTGGAGAAAGGGGAACGCTCCTCCATTGCTGGTTGGAATACAAACTTGTACAACCACTTTGGAAATCAATCTGGTGCTTTCTTAGACAATTAGGAATAGTGATTCCTCAAGACCCAGCTATACCACTCCTAGTCATGTATCCAAAAGATGCTCAAGTACACAACAAGGACATTTGCTCAACCATATTCATAGCAGCTTTATTCTTAATAGCCAGAAGCTGGAAACAACCCAGATGTCCCTCAGTTGAGGAAGGAATACAGAAATTGTGTTACTTTTGCACAATGAGATACTACTCAGCAATTAAAACTGAGGAAATCATGAAATTTGCAGGCAAATGGTGGGACCTAGAAGCGATCATGCTGAGTGAGGTATCCCAAAAGCAGAAAGAAACACATGGTATATACTGACATATGTAGACCTATAAGATAGGATAAACATACTGAAATCTATACACGTAAAGAAGATAAACAAGAAAGAGGACCCGGGATTAGATAATCAACCCTCAATTAGATAGACAAATGTAATGGACAGTGAACTTAGGAGAAAACAAGCAACAGGACAGGAGCCTACCACAGAGGGCCTCTGAAAGACTCTACCTAGCAGCATATCAAAGCAGATATTAAGACTCATAACCAAACCTTTGGCAGAGTGCAGGGAATCATATGACAGAAGGGGGAGTTGATATGACCTGGAGAGGACAGAAGCTCCACGGGGACCAAATAGATCAGGGCACAGGGGTCTTCTATGAGAATATTTTTCCAATCAAGGACCATGTCTGGATATAACCTAGAACTCCTGCTCAGATGTAGCCCACGATAGCTCAGTATCCAAGTGGGTTCCCTAGGAAGGGGAACAGGGACTATTTCTGACATGAACTCATTGACTGGCTCTTCGAACCTCACACAACCCCAAAGGAGGAGCAGCCTTGCTAAACAGACCAGAAGAGGACAATGCAGCCAGTTCTGAAGAAACCTGATGAGCTAGGGTCAGCTGGAAAGGGAGAAAGTCCTCCCCTATAAGTGGACAGGAGTTTAGGGAGGGATAGGGGGAATGGGAGAGAATGAGGGAGGGAGCCACAGCTGGGATACAAAGTACACATCCTGTGATTAATATAAAAATAAAATAATTTAAAAACACAGTCAATAAACAGGACTTCATGATACTGAAAAGCTTTGATAAAGCAAAGGACACTGTCATCAGAACAAAATGACAGCCTACAAACTGGGAAAGGATCTTCACCAACCTTATATATGACAGAGGGCTAATATCAAATATATATGAAAAACTCAAGAAGTTAAAAAGCAACAAATCTATTAATCCAATACTTGATACAGAGCTAAACAGATAATTCTCAATAGAAGAATATTGAATGGCAGAGAAACACTTAAAGAAAAGATCAACATCCTTAGTCATCAGTGAAATGCAAATCAAAACGACCCTGAGATTTCACCTTACACCCATCAGAATGGCTAAGATCAAAAACTCAAGTGACAACCCATGCTGGAGAGGTTGTGGAGAAAGGGGAACTGTCCTCCTTTGCTGGTGGGAATACAAACTTGTACTTGCACTTTGGAAATCAATCGTGTGCTTTCTCAGACAATGAAAAATAGTGCTACCTAAAGATCCAGCTATATCACTCCTGGGCATGTATCCAAAGATGCTCAAGCATACTACAAGGACATTGCTCAACCCTGTCCATAGGAGCTTTATTTGTAATAGCCAGAATCAGGAAATGACCCACATGTCCCTCAGTGGAGAATGGATGCATAAATTGTGGTACTTTTACACAATGGAATACTATTCAGCAAATAAAAACGAGGAAATCACGTAATTTGCAAGCAAATGGTGGGACCTAGAAAAGATCCTCCTGAATGAGGTATTCCAGAAGCAGAAGGCACACACGGTATATACTCACTTATAAGTGAATATTAGACAAATAATATAGGTTAAACCTACAAAAATCTGAACACCTAAAGAAGTTAAGCAAGAAGGAGGACCCTGGGTAAGATGATCAATCCTCACTCAGTAAGACAAACAGAATATACATGGGAAAAAGAAGAAAACAGAAAACAGGTCAGGAGCCTACCACAAAGGGCTGTGAAAGACTCTACCCAGGTATGTATCGAAGCACATGCTGAGACTCATAACCAAACTTTGGGCAGAGTGCAGGGAATCCTATGAAAGAAGGGGAAATAGAAAGAAATGGAGAGGACAGGAGCTCCAAAAGGAGAGTTACAGAACCAAAAAACCTGGGCACAGGGGTCTCTTCTGAGACTGATATTTTAACCAAGGACCACTCATGGAGATAAGCTAAAACACCTGCACAGATGTAGCCCATGGCAGCTCAGACTCCATGTGGGTTCCCTAATAAGGGGAACAGGGTTTCTCTATGACTTGAACTCAGTGCCTGACTCTTTGATAAGCAACTCCTGAAGGGGATCAGCTTTCCAGGCCACAAAGGTAGACAATGCAGCCTATCCTGATGAGTCCTTATAGGCTATGATCAGATGGAAGGAGAGGATGACCTCCCCTATCAGTGAACTTGGAAAGAAGCATGGGAGTAGATGAGGGAGGTTGGGATTTGGAAGGAATGAGGGAGGAGGTTACAGCTGGGATAAAAGAGTGAATAAACTGTAATTAATACAAAAAATAAAAATTTAAAATATATTTAAGGGTATTTCAAATTATTTCGAGAGGGTTTTCACACATTTAAACCACTGACATTTAAACCAGCTGATGTCTCAAACCGGGACACTCAGACTCTACCACAGAGTGAGGAGTAAAGCCTCCAGACCAGAGGGGTGACAAGCCTGCAGTGCTCACAGCTTCTAGCATAGAACACGAAGCTGGGCACACAGAGCCCACAACAGAGTTCAACTGAGACAACAAGACACACTAACAAACCACTGGATTTCCCTGATCTTCTTGAAGAATACTCCTGACACAAGAGATTGACAGCTTCAGACTGAAGTACAGCCTTAAAGCACAAAGACCTCCCTGATTATATATAAACAAATGCCCAGAAATCGGCAAAAGAATTCACCCAACAAAAATCAGGACACCATGGCCCCACCAGAAACACCCAAAAGCAGTGGAGATTTTAATTCAGCAGAGACACAGGAAAATTATGTTAAAGCTTTGATTATGC
>CM053742.1:85121682-85139151 GCA_028658305.1 Pachyuromys duprasi | reverse complement strand
AAGTACAAGACAGGGCATAGTTGTGCAAGCCTTAAAGCCATTAAACTGAAGATTTGAAAAGTAGAGGCAGGCAGTACTCTTAGAAAGCAGCCTGGTCTACATCGTGAGTTCCTGAACAGCTCTCTAGTCTAAAATGTGAGCCAAGACAGGCAACGCTGCAGAGAAACCTTGTCTCCAAATAATGAACACACAAACAAATAAGATCTTGTTCATGTAGAGGACCTGGGTTCAATTCCCAGCACCCATACAGTGGCTCACAACTACCGGTAACTCCAGTTCCAGAGAATCCAATGCCTTCTTCCAACCTCTCCAGACACCAGGCACACCCATGCTGCACAGACACAAATGCAAGCAAAACCCCAGATATGCAACACAAATATCAATGAAAATAAACTCTAAGCAAAGGGACTTGAGGAAGACTCAAACCGCACTGTTTTTACTTCTGAGTCCCTGTGAATCATTAAGTTGATGCCAAAGCCTCCATTTTGTCTGGGAACCTGGGAGTCCAACTACACAATGAAGTGAAATCTTCTTTCTAAAACAAAACTTCTGTGTAAGGCTGGATGTGGTAGCACACGCCTGTATTCCCAGCACTCAGGAATGGAGGTGCAGGCAGATCTCTGTGAGTTCCAGGGCAGCCTGGTCTACAACTTAAGCCAAGGATAGGCAAGGGTGCAGAGAAAACCTGTTGAAAAAATTAAAATAAAATAAAAAATATTTTAAAAATCACTTGTTCTTTGTAGAAGACCTGGGTTCAATTCCCATCACCCACACAGTGGCTCACAACTACTAATAAGTCAAGCTCCAGGGACCACATTGCCTTCTGCCAAAGTCTTCACACACCGGGGACACACTGTGCACAGAAACAAAAGCATGCGAAACCCCACCCATGTAACACAAATCTAATTTAAAAAAATTACAATATAAAAACAGGATCTTGAGCCAGACACAAAAGGCATTGTTATTCCTTGTTAGTACCAGCTAATCACTAAGCTGTCCTAGAGGAGGGAGTAATCTGGGCTGGTTTCCTAGCAACTGTATCTCTTCTGAGCAGGAAAAGAATGCAGTAAAGCTGCTTCCTCCCCAGAGGTGGCTGGACATGTCTCCACCTCTCTGGCCTTTGTTCATGCTTTAAAATTTAATTCAATAACCCCCCAAAAAACAATTTTTAAAATTTCTACACTAATAATTCTTTATTTGTGCTTCACTATTCATTCTAAAGGGAAGCGACTTACAAAATTTCCTTTTGTTTCAAAATAAATATTATTTGTGTGTATACATGCTCACAGTGTGTATGGAGGTCACATCTCTACTCCACCTGTAAGTATTGGTAATGGAACTCAGGTGACCAGGCATTATGTGCCCAATGCCCTTGCCCACTGACCAAACTTACTGCCCCTCCCCTCTTTTGGCATAGAGTGTCATGTATCCCAAGTTCCCACACTGGCCTCAAACTCACTATGTAGCTGGACAGGTCCATGAACTTCTTGTTTACCTGCCTCTACCTCTGGAGTATTGAGATTCCAAGGATGCAGCACCACTTCCAGTTTATTCAGTACTGGGGAGCAAATTGAGGTCTTCATATACACTGGGCAAGTACCCTAACCAACTGAGGTACAGTCCTGGCTCCTGGTAGCTTTAGTTCTCAAACATGGGGTGAGAGAACAAAGTGGTGACTGAAACAGGAAATGCTACTTACTTTAGGCAAAGGGGATGGTCCCAGATAATCACTTTTTACTTTATCACCTGAATTAATAAATAGTCAGGCTTTCTTCCTACCTTCCCTGTTAATGTCACAAATCAACATGGAGCCTTCACTCACAGCATTGACAGCAAAAGCAGGAGAGACTCACTGTGGGCCTGGTCTGGAAACTGATATTTCAGAAAAACAATAACTCCTCTAGCTTTGTTCCCTATAAACAATAAAGCCTTGAAGGAGTGCACACATCCACCTGCTGCTGTCTCTGCCTGAGGAGGCCTCACCACTGCCCCAGTCACCAGTACGATCAGTTTCTGCCTAGAGGGAAGGAAAAGTTGTCTCAGGGGAAGTGGAAATAGGAGACTAGTGCTCTGAAGTGTCAAACAGGCAACTGAGATGCAGCATCAGAACAATGACCACTGTTGCCAGCTTCCACTACTGACTTTAAATTGGCTCCAGTAACCCACCTCAGAGTGAACATTTCTAGCTTGAAGAACTGAAGGGCAGGAAATCCCAGGTATCAGCCCTCTTTCCTAGGAACAGTCTAAGCGTCACTGCCCTCTGTTGGTCGTAGAGGAGTATTACAAGGCTGGCAGGCAGGGACAAGGCCCTGGTTTCAGTTCCCAGTCCTGCAGACAAACAGTAACAAAGGGGTATTAATCTGAGTTCGGCTGCCTGCACCCACATGGTCGTTTGGTTCCAAACCATGTATGACTTTAGCAACAGAGGATCTTCTTCAGTACTTGAGTGCTTCTACAATGAGTACCAAGGCATGTATGTCCTATGCATACATACATAACACATACACTAAAGCAAACACACACATAAAATAAAATTGTAAAATATAAAAATAATTTTAAAACATCCACAACAGAGTCATTTTGAAAAATAGACACAATAGAAAGTGTTTAGACCATTTCTTGGTTCATAGTGGGCTCTCTGTATTGTTGTCCATCACTGTCAGAATTCAGCTATGATTCAGTGTCCTTGTACTTTAGGGCAGTGCATGGCTGTCCAGGTTTAATAAATACTTAAAATTATAAAAAAAATTCCAGGTGACTTAAAAAAATCGACACAGGAATTAGCAAGACTTGGGGAGAACTAGAGCTCCATAAAGACCAAATAGATAAGGCACAGGGGTCTTTTATGAGACTATTTCTCCAACCAAGGACCATGTATGGATATGGCCTAGAACCCCTGCTCATATGTGGCCCATGGAAGCTCAGGATCCAACTGGAGACCCTAGTAAGGGGAATAGGGACTATTTCTGTCATGAACTCAATGGCTGGCTCTTCGACCCTCCCCCATATACGCCTGGGAGTAACAGCCTAGCTAGATCCCAGGGGAAGACATTGCAGCCAGCCCTGAAGAGACAAGATAAACTAGGGTCGGATGGAAAGGGAGGATATCCTCCCCCATCAGTGGACTTGGAGGGGTCAGAGAAAAGATGAGGAGGGATGGGGAGAGTGGGAGTGGATGAGAGAGGGAGCTATGCCTGGGATACAAAGTACCTAACCTGTGATTAATATAAAATAAATAAATTACATTAAAAAATTGACACAGAGGAAACTGAGATATTTTTTCTTTTTCTTTCTTTATATTATTTTTGTTATTGTTTTTGTTGATGATGCTTCATTTTTTGTTTTGTTTTATTTATTTATTTTTTAGACAGGGTCTCGCTACAAGTAGCTTTGGCTGTCCTGGAATTCAGTATGTGGATCAGGCTGACCTCAAATTCACAGAGATCTGCCTCCCTCTGCCCCCTGCTGGGATTACAGGCATGCACCACTACACCTGACCTCTGGAAATGTGTTTCATGTAACAACATGTAATGGTAAAAATTAAATAAATGAACATTATTAATCATTTATTTGTGATGCAAACATTTCAAGCCCTTTCTTCTAGCATTTTGATGTAGTCATTATTAACTGCAGTTATGCTACTGTGATATACTACAACTTCGTTTTACTATCTAGTGCTGACACAGTACTCATTACGCCATCTCTCCCTTTTGGTGAGGGGGTGGAGTGTTAGGATTTCACTATGCAACACAGGCTGGCTAGGAGCCTGCTGATCTCCTGAGTCCTGGGGTTACAAACATACAATCCTAACCTAGTTGAAACAGCTTATTATGTCTATCCCCTTTCATCTTTACTGTTCCCAAATTCTGGTAACCATTTTCTCATTGTTTTCTGATTAGACAAATTCATTGAGAATTCACATGTGAGTGAGAACTATTTGATTTTCTGTGCCTGCCTTGTTTCATTTGACATAATTTGGGGTTGTTGTCCTTTATTAAAATAATAAAATTATCTAGGCAGTGATGGCTCACACCTTTAATCCTAGCATTCAGGAGGCAGACTCAGGGAGATCTCTGTAAATTCAAGGTCAGCCTGGACTACAGAATGAGTTCCAGAAAGCCAAGGCTACCTAGAGAAACCCTGTCATAAAAAACAAAAACTCTATTCCTTTTATTGCATGTATGTGTGTGTACCGTGTGTGTTCCTAAGGCTGCAGAAGTCATAAGAGGGCATTGGATCTCCTGGAAATAGAGTTGGAATGTTTGAAAACTATCATGTGGTTGCTTGGAATTGAACCCAGGTTCACTCTAAGAGCAACAATTGTTCTTAAATGCTGAGCCCCCTTTTGAGCCCCCTTCATGTACTTTTGTCAGATCATTGGCTTTCTGTAACAGGGCTCCAGTCCTTAGTAGGGACCCAGGGCTTAGCACAACAGACTCCATGAAGAAAGTATAGTTTAGGCTGTAAAACTCAGCATGTATACAGCACCACTTGCCAAAACTAAAACAAAGAACTAATTGCCTAGCCTGTCACCTTTGGAGGTATGTCTGGTCAAGATGCCTTCCGTTTGGATTCATAGGAGAGGTCAGATGAAGCTGCTGATCCAGTGTCCAGGTTCAGGATCCATGTGAGATGTCATTGGATCCCTCTGTCTGTTCAGATGTATGAGTTTGTGTGTGTGTGTGTGTGTGTGTGTGTGTGTGTGTGTGTGTGTGTGTGTGTGGTTTTTTTCTCCTCCCAGCCCTATACTCCCAGAATGATGACTTATGAAACTCAAAATATTATTTACAAATACCTAGGCCATATAGCTAGGTGTTTCTCTGACTAGCTCATAACTTAAAATAACCCATTATACTAATCTTCATTTTGCCATGTGCCTGGTTACCTGTGTTCAGGTACATGCATCTGTCAGCTTCACATGTTGCTGGCCTAAATCTCCTTCTCCCAACTCTATCCCAGAATCCTTTCTGCCTGCTAAATGTCCCACCTCTTATTTTCTGCTTAAGCTATAGGCCATCAGATTTTTTTTTTTATTGACAGGTGTTGCATTTATACAAGATATTCTCTAAAAATGTGTCTGTCTCTCTTTCTATGTGTTTCTATCAGTTTTCCCTGTATGGACCAGTGACTTTCTTGGTGTGAGATCCTTCCCATACCTGGCTTAAAATATGTGCCCGCTCCTGTTGGGAACCCAAATACTTTTTGTCTCTGCCAGGTCACCCAGAGAAGCAAACAAACAAAAGAAGCAAACATCCTTGCTCCCAGAACTGGGCAGGTGCTTTGCTTTGGTTGTTTTACTCCTGGTCACAGTCAGGGTTGGTTCCTGTGTGGTGGTGGATAGAGGCCTTGCCTTTCATATAGGGTCTCTTACAGTCTAAGCTGAATGTACACAGTGTGTGGGGGGGAGGATAATTCTCCCAGGTAGGCATACCCTCCTTTCCAGGCAGCCCTAAGAATGGGAAAAAGTACTCCTGGGTTGAGCCCTAAAAAGAGAAGGTTCCACTCCTATTTTTCTTTCAAGTGTTATGTCTTCTTGTTTAACACTGGTTCATAAAACCCACTATTCTATGAAAAAAGGTAGAAAATTGCCCCTGGGCTGAGTAGAAGAATCATTGCAGATAACACAGCCTGGACAGAATGGACTTTCCCTTATGTTCAACAATGGCCAAGGAGACTTTAAAATTTTTTCACTAGTTCCATTTTAGATGGATTAGGCAGTTGCTCAAAAGATTTCCTCTGTTACCTAGTTGGCCCCAGATATTAGAAAAAATTATAAAAGATGAATAAGAAAACAATTTAATGGTATAAGAACGTCCCAGTAACTGGAAGTAGCTTGAAAGCTGTTTGTGAAGTGACCTTTTGCATAAACTGAAAGCCACTGTCATCTTCTCTGACAATAGGGTGCAGTTACACTTACAAATATGCAGCAAAATATTGATGTCCTACTCTCTGTCAGAACAATATCTCCTAGCTGAAAGTTCTGCTTCTACTAAAAAGATACAAAGATTCCAAGGGGATATGGGCAGAAAGCATCTCATACAGGAAGGACACTATACCAAGCTCTTATAATTGTTTAACTACCCAGTTCAGGTACCTCTGTCCAGTTGGAACAATACCAATGGACTTGGAAACCAAAAAGGGAATTTGTGATCCATATTGTAGCGCTTGTTTTTAGAACTCTACTTTTTTAGGGGTATTTAGGCCTCTACCTCCCTTCCAACCTCCCAAACCTACACAGGAGAAAGAAAGTTTTGGGGGAGGGGAGTACAGACCCTGCTACTTCTCCCAGATGTTCAGGGTCGATGGGTCTTGGGGGGATATGCCAATCTCCATCAACATGAGCCAGCAGTCTCCTCCAAGCTGCTGTGCCCTGAAGCATTTCTCTGTCTGTTTGCTCCAAACTGCCACACCATCTGTCTCTCTGGTTTCTCCAAACAGCTACATGGCAATGCCACATGTCAACAGTGCACAGGATACCTTCTCCTTTTGGATTCTAAAATTTATATCCTCAGAGTTGTAGACCACACCCCTCTCCATGCATCTCTTACCAGCTAGCAAAGCCTCACCCCCCAGGAAAACATTAACAGCTCTTGAAAAACCATAGCCCAACTAAAATTCCACATTTGGGATTAAAACAAAAATATATTAACATAACATACCTGAGTTTTTAAAGAAACCAAAACTCCATTACATCATATGAAAGAGACAGGCATCCTGGTGCCCTGTCAGTCACCCTGGAATATGACCCTCTCCTCCAGGGTGTGAGAAACCTGGGGTTCTGATTCTCATGAGTCTGATTCTTAAAGAGAAACAAGTGTACACTCTCTTGGACCAGAAATATGCATTCTTCAGCCTCCCTTTGGGATAGATGAACCAACCCATATTTGCTTTTAAATGCATAGACCTAGAGGGAGGGTACAGCAGTCAACTTCTATGGCCCAGGTTGTCCCAAAGATTTAAATGCTGACCTCCCTTCCTTTTATCAAAAGTTTCTCAGGAAAAATGCTATTAAAGGACCACCACAGGACTGCTGCCAGAGTTACAGACAGTGGGCTACAGAATGTCAGCCAAGAAAGCCCAACTTTGTACATCAGAGACTCCTATCCTGTTAGTGCTGAGGGGATTCCAAAGGAGCCTGTCTCACTAGGAGTGCTGCCATCATCCTTCAGATCCCAACTCCAGACACTAAGACACAGATTTAAGAGTTCCGAGGTGCAGTTAGATATTACTGCCTCTGGATACCAGAATTTGTGGAGCTAACAGCATCTCAGTACACCAGCACAAAGTGGGACACTGAGCCCCTAATCTGTACTGAGACTAAAGAAAGAGCATTTGAGGTTTTAAAAACAGCTCTGACTTCAGCTCCAGGCCTTGAACTTCCATTTTTTGCAAAACCTTTTCATCTGCTTGTCCATGAATCAAAACAAAAGAGGTTTTAATCCAAACTTTAGGCCCTGGAAACATCCTAGGATATGCTTTCTAAACAATTAGACCCTGTAGTCACAAGATGGCCCATCTGTCTATGCTGTGGTGGCTACTGCTACTCTAATGGAAAAACAATTAATCAAACAAACAAGTTAATTCTTGTCAGGATGTTACACACACAATATCTCATGTCTTAGAGGCGCTTCTCCAAGGAACTGTAGAACACTGGCTGTCTAATGCTTCTGTTACTCAGGACCAGGCCCTAATCCTGGACCACTATCATCAACCTTGCTACTCGGTTTCTTGATGAAGACTCACAGGTCCATGACTGTCCCAAGAAACCAGACATGTGGGTGATTCAGTAGTTACTTTAACTGAAACAATGTGGGCCCAAGACAGGTACCTCAGCTCAAAGAGCAGAACTGAAAGATCTGTTCTAGGCTCTCAGGTGGGAAAAAGGAAAGTCCACCATCATACACAAGGTCAGTCATCATACTTTTACTACAGTGCAAGTCTATGGTATGATCTATAGAGAAAGAAAACTTCTCAAGGAAAAAGAAATCTAGGCTGTTCTGTCATTCTCCATTTGGCAGGGGCCTGGACTCCAGCTGGGATCCTGGAACTCGGCTTCCAGATGGAGAATGAGGTTCTGTTTCTCTCAGGGTCAGCTAGAGCCCCTCAGGGTGAGGCCTGAGTGGGCTAAGGGATGTGGACAAGGTTTTCCGCAAGTGTTACAGTTTAGCTCTTTTAGCATGAGGTCAGCAGTGTCAGTGGAAGCCTGGGCTTTCCAAAGCCTATGGCAGATACCAAAGTGTTACAGCTCTTGGTC
Source organism: Pachyuromys duprasi (assembly GCA_028658305.1). Taxonomy (NCBI): domain Eukaryota; kingdom Metazoa; phylum Chordata; class Mammalia; order Rodentia; family Muridae; genus Pachyuromys; species Pachyuromys duprasi. Next base: position 85,130,897 of record CM053742.1, on the reverse strand, counting down.
AGGGTGCTATGCTCAGCACAGCAGAGGTGTGGGCCAAAGCCCATGCCCTGTCAGCTTGCAGCCAAGACACAGGACCAGCGAAGCCCAGGCCCAGTGAGAAGGAATCCAGAGGATGGGGTGGAAGATAAATAAACAATCTCATCAGGTCTTGAATCAAGAAAGCTCGAACCTGCATACCTTTATGCATGTGAAATCAAGGGCAATATAACCTCTTGGCAGAGGGAGGGATTTCAAGAGTAAATATGTTTGATTCGCTGGGGTCAGTGTTAGGATTGTGCAGTGGGGTTATAGAGTAGATTCATAAATCACACATGTGACTGGTTCCATGTGTGAGGTTTTCTTAACAAAAGGGAGAGGGGGTCCCAGAGACCATCATGGGCATAGTAAGAGAGAGAGAGAGAGAGAGAGAGAGAGAGAGAGAGAGAGAGAGAGAGAGAGAGAGAGAGAGAGAGAGAGAGAAGGTGATACAAGTTTTCATATAAGGTGACCCAGAGCATGTGCAAGTGGTCTGCAGATGGTCCGTAGGTAGCCTCACAGTCCCTTGTGGACTGGCTGTAGAGATGCCTGCTTTTGCATCCCAACATTCTTCCCTCTTTGTTTTATTCAAAAGTGAGGAGCTAAGAAGGGGGTGATGGTGGGGAGGGCATAGGGGTGACTTTTGCTCTTCAAGCTATTTCCTGCTGATTAGGGGTGTTGTCATTCTCAGTGTATAGTTGGTCCCCACCATCATCATTGATTGGAGGGTCACTGTCATCTGGTTCTGTGGGCAGAGGTTGATAATCTTGTAAGAGTAACTGATTAATGGTTTGGTTAGAGAATTTTGGCATGGAATGTAGACAAATTAACAAACCAGGGTGTAAAAACTAAAAGCAGAAAGATGAGCAGAAGAGGTGTGAGGAAAGGTCTGGTCTGGTATAACAGGGACCCTTAATCAGACCATGATGCCTGCAACAGAATTTTTTTTTTTTTGCTGTTCTACCTATCCCTAACCACCACTCAACCATACATTCCTTAAAACCTATACTTTCCCTCGACTGCCCTGCCCTTACCACCCACACACCTGTCCATCTGCGCATGGCTGCTCAGACTCAGCATCCTGCCATGTGCTTTGAGCAATTGGGACATGGTGGACAGTTACACTGCATCTAAAATCAGCTTGGGGAAACTAAAAGGCTCATGCAAGGTGCTTAAACTGATGTTTCACACACAAACATGGCCTGCTTCTAAACTCTTGCAGCTAGGTAAGCAATTGCTGGTGTCCCTCCACACACAGATGGCTTTGGAGTGTGTTAGTGCCTCAGGCCCAAGGAGTGAAGTTTTAAATCTCCCATGGAACTCCTGCCACCAGAGCAGGCTTGAGGAGGAGGGCTTTCAGTTGCACAGACTTCTGATCACCCATGCCGTAGGCACACAGAGTTTCAAATGGGCAGGGACAGCCATCCCACCAGCAAACACCTGGTCTCCCTATGCCACTATGTTTACTCACCACACATGGATAGCCGCCATGTTGATTTGGGGATGAGGAGGGTGGAGCCACAGCTTCACTGCCATCTCCACACAGTGCAAGTACATGGTTTCACCACCATCTTTGCTTAGGGCAGTCATATGATTGGCAGCTGTCTTAGTTATAAAAACAAACAAACAAAAACACTGTGTTCTCCCCACTGCCAGCTGCTTTTACTACTTTGTTTCTGTCTCACTGTGTTTGGAGCTGCCAAAATACAGTCTCTTGTAGACCCTAAAAGGCCACTGAGCCCTTTCCTCTATTCTAAATCAGCCTATCTGCCCCTATCCTTTCCTGGGGATGAGATTCCCTGTATGAGAACTCGGCCTTACTGCTGATAAAGCCCTGGTAGCAGGCACTGCAGTTCTCAGGCTTAGCTTGGCTAAGCCCCTGATCTGCCATGCTTTTTGATGGACTGGCCGCAGGGTCCAATTCCATTTCCGCTTTCTTAGTCCCAGGAATGGCTTCCTTATAGTTTCTCCTCTTAGGGAAACCTTTGGCTCCTACACCGATATTTGCCCTACTCAAATGTTTAATATCCAGTAATATCCAGTGACACTAAGAGCGATCTGTGAAGTAGAAAACTATTCCCTATTTCTCGTTTCTCAGTGTCTTGTCTGTTTCTCTCTGCCTGATATGTCACTAACAATAGTCTCTGGTTTCTTTTTATACTCTCAAAAAAAATCTTAAAATTAAACTGTAAATCTTAAGGTGACCACATGGTATGAACAATTTTAATCACAATTAATTCTCTGTTCATTTTATCTCCTTTTAGACTAGGACAGCAACAAGTCTCATTTTGAATTGGTATGGTGTTTTTATAAATATTCAAAGTTACATTTTACAATAAATATGATTCAACCTTGGTTCAAAATAATTTTTATATAATGCTAAAATTTCAAAGTTATAAAGGTCTATTCGAATTAAGCTAATTTAAAAATGTATGCCCAACTACCTATGTCTTTTTCAGTTCCTAAATTAATAAATGCTGTTCCTCCTGCCGTGAGCTGCCTATGATCTGGATTCACCACTAGGCTTTTTGGCTAATAGGTGTGCTATAATAAATTAAAATTTAATTTTAAAATTGATTTATACTGTACTACTATATTGTTGGTTTTAAAACCCGTAACTCAGGGATTACATTGTACAAGCTTTTACCAGTACTCTAAATTAAGATCTATTAATTTTAGAGGCATTTATTTGTTAAACCTTGATAATTGTGCTATATCATCACTATCTAAAGGTTAAAATGTGCACGGTCTTCTTTTCTAAAAAATAGTAATATTATTAATCTATGTATAGTCTTAGACTCTTATAAGCTATGAACTTTTTATATACTAAACCATACAAAAGCCATTATGCTCTCACTTTAATGAACTATATTTATGACTTTTAAGGCTCCAACTTAACAGGGAAAAAACCTAAAGTCCTAATATTTAATGGTAAAGAAATGCAAGTTTATAGTCAGTCATCTCATAGAATATCAAGTCCTTTAACATATTCAAAAATATATTTATAGAGCTACAGATGCAGACATAGTCTCACTACTTAATTAAAGAACCACCATCCAGGAGTTGGTTTAAATAACAAGAGAGGAGTCTTCCTGACAAGCTCATCTACAGCAGAAACTATACTCCAGAACTTGGCTGCTGCTTTGAGGCTGTTGGCATTCCCACACAAAAAAACAAGAGGTCTGCAATGCCCTACCCCACCATGGTATAGCCTAAAGTCAACTCCACCAGGTAGCTATTTCAAATGTAGCCAAAGGGGACACTGGTCCCACGGCTGCCTCAACAAGCCACACACTGCCTGCTGGCAGACTGGCATGCTCCCATGCAGGCTTGTCCTCTTTGCCCAGCCATGGAGGCTCAACCAGCACAAGAACCACAGGAACTTCCAGCCTTCAAGCTCCTTGGCCTGATCCAGTGACCTCTAGCAGCATTGCCTAGCCCAGGGTAACATTACAGGTCTGTTTTGCCCTCACACACAGGCCTCACGGACATATTGCCAACTTCTGTCTTGGGAGACTTCATATGCCTTCTCAGTTCTCTTCATATGAAGGAGACCAGGCCTCAAGCCTGAGTCCTAGAGTTGCTATTGTCAGGCCTAGACAAAATATGTCTCTCACTGCTACAATGCTAGCACAGGCTTCAAGAAAGAGGCCTCAGATATAAGCTTTTACCATCCCTTTAGCTAAAGGACAATAAATGTTCATAGCAGTCTCACCTATGTCTCATAGTAAATAACTAGATACAAAAGCCTAAGAAAAAATATTGTCTTAGGGTCTTAAAAATGGTTTAAATAGTTGCTGCTGAATACAAAAACGGAAAATTGCTGTTCACTCCAAGGAATGCTTGAGTTGCCCACTTTGGGCAGAGGAGAAGTGGGAGATAGAAACAGTGATTTAGAACCACATTGACTCAGGCCTTCAATACCAGGCCAACTGGGCAAGGAAAATCCTGAAGGAAACAAAATTCATCTGGAGGTGAGTGAGTAGTTGGAATTGAATGAAAAGAACCTTGTTGTAAAGAGCAAAATTAGTGCTTTTGTATAAAGGAGTGGACAGGGATATGATTAGAGAGGTGATCCTGACTTGCAAAAGGGATGCTGGCTGGAAGAGTCCATAATGAGGAGGTAGCAGTCCACATCCCAGTTGAACACAGGCTAAGGGATAAATGAACTTCAAAATCTAATTATGATACAATTTTAATTGTGGAGCCTGTTATGCGAAATATAGATCCTTAAATCGGTTGGAAATTTGTATTGAATAACTGCAAAATCAGAAATATGGTGGCCTGACCTTCACACCCTGTCCTTCTGATAACAAACCTGTTAAATTACTCTTACCTGGAAGCCTATGTCACAACTTTGAACTGTCATTTCTAGATGGACAGACCTTCTGTGTGTTGCTTAGAGGACATTATTATTGGATGTCTAAACATTCCAATGAACCCAATATATCAGATATTTTTTAGGCCCATGTCCTCTCTTTTTTATCCAAAGCCAGCATCTCTATTCTCTCAGTATCCGAGTGTCAAGATGTCCTCTCTAGCCAGTCATGAACCCGTCCTCCAACATTACATTTGCCAATGTCTAGAAACTCATCCCTGCCCTTTCTCCACACTGCACTCAATTTATTGTATGCTTTCCTGCTCAGAACCTGGTTTTCCAGGCCATTGTAATCTGCATCTTCTTCACATAGCACATCTAGCCTCTCACAACTACACTGCTAGCACAGGCTTCAAACATTCTTTTCCCTCTGGGTCTCTAGATCCAATCATTACTCACATTTTTTGAATTCTTTCAAGTGCAACCACCATATTAGGAAACAGAGCCTCCCATATGCTCTGTAAGTGGTATGCCATCTAAAAGCAGCTACAAACCTCATTAACTCTCAGAAATCAAGGCTTTTTGTCTTGTTTCTGATCTGGGGTCTTACTATGTTATCCAGGCTGTTCGTGAACCCTGGGCTCAAGCAGAGTTCTCATCTCAGCTTCCTGAGTAGCTGGAACTATATATAAGTGTCTGCCACCAACCCAGCTTGAAGGACCTTCTTTTGTTGGTGGGGGGTATGGTACAGGTTGACATAGGGGGTTCTCATTCTGTAGACCAGGCTGGTCTCATACTATTTATCTCAAGGTGACCTTGAAGTTAGTCTTTCTTCCTCAGATTTACAATGCTGGGATTAATTATATAAACTGCTGTGGTTTTGTTTTTAATTTTAAAAATATTTTTATGCAATGAATTTTGATCATTTTCTTACTCCTCTCCCAGATTCTCCCTACCCTCCAAACTTTATGTGTACTTGCTTGTGCTCTCACTCTCTTTCAAAATAAAAGAAAGTAGGAAAAAAATTAAATCAAAACAGAATAAGACCTTATAAAACCAGAAAAACAAAAGTACTAAAGCAAACAAAACACTGTTATTGTAATTTTGAGATAAGAGCTCACTGTGGAAGGATCTCACAGACTGATCTCTAACTCAGGGCCATCTTCCTGGTCCAGCCTCTCAAGGTCTGTTATTACAGGTTAAATGCCCTTTTAATTCTAAACTCAGTCAGTTGTTAAGAGTCTGCTAAGCCAGGCAGTGGTGGGACATGTCTTTAATTCCAGCACTGTGGAGCCAGAGGCAGGCAGATCAGTATGAATTGAAGGCTAGCCTGCTCTAGAGAGACTTCCAGGACAGCCAGGGCTACACAGAGAAACCCTGTCTTAAAATAAAAAAAAGAGTCCATCTAAGGGTGGGTGAGATGGCTTAGTGCCACAAATGGTGCTGATCTGCGTTTGATTCGTGGGACCTGCATAGTAAGTAAAAAGAAAAGCTCTGGACTCCCACAAATTGTCCTCTGTCCTCCACATTCATGCAATGGCATGTGCATATATGCACACACACATAATTAACAGTTTAGGCTGCTTTTCATAATAGAGCCCAGTTCAGATCTCTATTTTACTCAAAGCTTCTTCTGACCAAATCTCTTGGGCACAGATACATCCTGAGCCCACTTTTGTCCATAGAAGGAAGAAACCAAGCTCTGCCCAGGTTAATCTCTAGCAATGTCCACAAAAAGATGAATATGCTGGAACTACGTCCCCAAAAGCTGACCTCTTAAGGTCCAGCTAAAACCCAAACCAGCTGGTCATGGATGGAAGTTTTGCTCTCAGAATCCTGGTAAGGCAACCCTCATGGCTGCCTGTATATGCTTCTGCGAGATGATGTTGTGTTTGGTGGGGGTCAAAGTCAAGGGGTTGCTGGACAGTAGAACAGAAGAAAATCCATTTTAATGCTCATAGTTTCCTTTTATTCCTCTTTCAAGATCGATTCCAGGATACCTTGATCCATGAGCATGCCATGCAGCCTCTTGGCTGCTTGATGGCATCCAGGGTTCTCACGGTGACTCTTGGCAATATTATGCTCAAAAATGTGGCTCAGTACACCCAGAGCTGCCTATTGTCACCTGTTGCCATTACTACATAATTACCTACAAGATCTGTTATGAATGTGTTCTGTGAAATACAAGTAAGAGCTTTCTCAGACTTTGTCCAATTACTTTGTCATTCTAACCCCCAGTAGCTCTTAGGTTTTGTTTATTTGTTTTTCTAGTGTGGGGAACCAAACTGAGGGCTTCATGTGTGCCAGGCACACACTGCGTTGCACCCTGGCTGAGCAATATCACCAGCCTTCCTTTTTCAGATTTTTGTCTTTGGAAGAGGGTCCCAGCAAGGTTTCCATGCTAGTGTTGAGCTAGCTGTAGAGCTCAGGCAGGCCTTGAACTTGTGATCCTCTTGCCTCAGCCTCCCAAGTGGCAGGACCAAGTAGATCTGCATAAGTCTGTGGACTGTCTGACTTGAGGACTGACTCACACTCTTTCTGTGTCCTCTTTCTCTAGTATTCTCTATTATTTGCAAATAATTGCAAAGGTTATATACTTGTTCATTTTCTAGGACTTAGTCTGGCATGTGTTCCTCATCCCATTTTGGGGGCAGTAAAGGGAACTTTTGCTTTATGAAAGGAGTGGTGGTGAAAACAGGTGGTCATTTTAGAACTACCGTGTGTTGTCAGAAGCTGGCAATAGAGTGTGTGTCTTCCCAGTGGCTGCTGAAATATTACTGTTCATAGCAGCTTTATTCCTAATAGCCAAAATGTGGAAACAACCCAGATGCCCCTCAATTAAGGAATGGATGAAAAAAATCATGGCACATTTACACAATGGAATACTAATCGCAATTAAAAACAAGAAAATCATGAAATTTGCAGGCAAGTGGTGGGAACTAGAAAAGATCATCCTGAGTAAGCTATCCCAGAAGCAGAAAGATATACATGGTATATTCTCACTTATAAGTGGATATTAGAATATAATATAGGATAATCATATTAAAATCTGTACACCTAAGAACCTATGCAAGAAAGAGGACCCTGAGTAAGATGAGAAATATATTCTTTAGACAACAGAACTTAGAAAGCCACCGAATCATTGTGAAAACACCTAAATGTGCTCCGCAAGAACCAAATATATCAGGGCACAGGGGCCTTTTATGAGACTGACTCTCCAACCAAGGACCATGTATGGTTATAACCTAGAACCCCTGCTTGTATGTAGCAAATAGTAGCTCAATACCCAAGTAGGTATACTAGTAAGGGGAACAGGGACTATTTTGGACATGAACTCAATGGCTGCCTCTTCGACCTCCCTGCCCCCGAGGGAGGAGCAGCCTTGCTAGGCCACAGAAGAGGACATTGCCGCCAATCCCGAAGAAACCTGATAAGCTAGAGTTTGATGGAAGGGGAGGAGGTCCTCCCCTATCAGTGGACTTGGAAAGGTGCAGGGAGAAGATGAGGGAGGGAAGGGGGGATAGGGAAGATATGTGGGAGGGGGCTACAGCTCGGATACAAAGTACATAACCTGTGATTAATATAAAATAAAAATGAAAAAAACACCTAATTGTGACTCTCTCTAAGATCCTGCACCTATGTTTTTCATGAGCATTAAATTTTCTTAATCTTTTCTCTTTCTCTCCCTTCCTTTTAGCTACCATTTTCCCCTCTTAAATCTAAAGTATGTACTCACTCTTAAGAATTCACTAACTTTACTTCCCTTTGGCTTACCCTGCTATTCTTCTCTGCCTCCTAGTCCAGGCATAGTTTTGCCAAGTGAAGAGCCCTAAGGGGGAGGGGAACTCCCTAGCTACTGGTGGCACTGACTCCCTCCCCAGAGCTGCTCTGTCCTGAGGCTCAAAGCTGCTCTCTTCCCAAGCACTGGGTTTTCTGTAGTGTCCTCTCCTTGCACACCTTGGGTCCTGGAACCCTGACTAAGGCTGGTGAGGGAATAAAGAAATGACAGACACTGAAAAACTGGGAATGAAGAGTCTGGAGAAGCCACAGCACCCCAGAAGCTCAGCGTGTTTGCTACATATACTGAACGAGAAAGCAGGGTTTAGGAAGCATGGCTGAACAAGGAGACAAGCTTAGCTAATTTCAGTAGGCACAGTCTACCTATGTCTAGGTTCTCTCTGTTCCCCAAATCTCTAAGTGCTAACATTTAGCATATCTCTGAATTCTGCTTATCCAAAGGCTCTTACACCTGACAAATTGAAATGTGTGATCTCTATTTTTCCTTTATCCTGATCTCTGTTATGTTGCTGTTCCCTCCTTTCCCTTTATTATTGTACTTCTCTCAGGAGTGGTCCCTTGTTTGACTCATACAAGTAGTCAGTGTCTACAGTCCTTGTCCTTGTTTGGGCTCTACTTTGCCATGTTCTGCACAGTTCTAGTATCTGATTTAACTGGGGCCTTGAGGGAATGAAGAAACCATAGACACATGTAGAAAATCTAGGACCAGGTAGCCTGGGCTCTTAGAGAAACCACAGCAGCACTGAGCCCAGTATGTTTATTACTTAAGGTACAACAGAGGGTCGGGCCACTATATACAGCTGAACAAGGAGACAAGGTTATTGTACACAGATAAACAAGGAGGCAGAGTCTATGGTATATAGCCAGGTCAAGGGTACAGGTTTGGCTAACCTTCATAGCTAGTCTCACAAGGGCTACAGTTTTCAGGTGATAAACTTCCAGAAGGAAAAGGCTATGGTGGACATATCCTATACACACAGTAAACATCTACCACAGACCAGAGGAAGGCTTTGACATGCTTGTGGATCTGAGACATTAGTCACTGATGTGGCTGTGTCCATGTCAACAATATACATTTACCCAG
>CM053742.1:85105116-85121182 GCA_028658305.1 Pachyuromys duprasi | reverse complement strand
CCCCCCCCCCCAGAGGTCCTCTTTGGGATGCTCCTGTTTGTTGCTTTTTTTCTCCTCCACTCAATGTCCATCCCATTTGTTCATTCAAACAAGCGTTGTATTCTTAAAGGGTACATAGTACTTCTGTGGTGCTCTGAATTCTTGAGAGTTGAAGGGAGCTCCAGGGTATTGTATAACATCCTTCATACTAAGGAGATCACCTTGGTTTTACCAGATTATGATGAGGGTGACTATGATGCTGATTGTGAAGACGTTGATTGCCAGTTGGTGCCTCCCCCACGGCCACCCCCAAGACCAGTGAAGAAAGAGAAGAGCCAAGACGGTATTGCTGGTGGTAAGTAAAAATGCTTTACTTTCCGTTTAGGAAAGTGTTTCTGTTCATAAAATCAGGCTTTTGGCATGTTTAAGGGGCTTAAAATATAGGTTAGAAAAGGATAGTACTTATAAAAAAATTATATAATGTCAAATGCTGATACTGAATAAAAAATTTCCTTTTAAAATGTTCAATTACAGACAGTTAAGAAATAATAAATTAACTTAGAGCTTCTCAAAATTAGGCTGCTCATCACAGTTACCTAGATAACTGGTTTTTCTGCAGTGTTTGATTCAGAAGAATTTCCCAAGAAGATTTTTTAAGACATGGTCTTACTATGAAGCCCCTCACTGGAATTTTGTATAATAGACCAGAATGCCTTCAAACCTGTAGTAGCAATCCTTCTGTTTCTGCCTTCTTAGTCCTGGGATTACATGTATGAGCTACCACATTCTTTGTTCCACCAAGACTTTCTGGTGCAACTGAATTATATACTTGTATTTGGAAATTACGTGTTTTGAAGAAAAGCTTTTAATCTGGGCACGGTAGTGTACGCTTATGTTCCCAGTACTCTGAAGGCAGGAGGATGACTGCTAGTTTGAGATTACCTAGGAGTGTGTAACAAAGCACTTTATCAAAAAAAAAAAAACGTTCTGGAATGCAGAATCACTTATATTTAGAAATTTCAAAGATTGATAAGGTCTTCAGCTATCATTTGACCATTCTTATCCCTGTAATGGTATTAATCCCATCATATGTCAGACAATAGAGAAAGAACAACATTTTTTTTTTACAGAGTCTCACTGTGTATTTCTGGCTGGCCTTGAACTCACAGAGATTTGCTTGCCTCTGCTTCCTTAGTGCCGGGACCAAAGATGTGTGCCACCATGACCAGCCATGTTCTTCTGTCTTTTGAGGCTATGTTAATCCACATTTTATAGTTGAAACTTTGAGCCATTTTCTTTAGTTTTCAAAGTAAATGTTATTTAACTTTGTGTATAGAATTTATTTTTTGTTATTCTGTGGGCTTTCAATATTCTCCATCCTATAGATCTCTTAACTGAACATAACAGAGCCTGATTAATGTGAAGTGTTAATATAATTTTACTATTAATAACAATATTGTGCATAGTATTTGTATGTGTGGAAAGTAGCAAATGTAATAATAGTGTTTATTTTCTCTCACCACAACCCTAGGTTACCAGGTCCAAGGTGAGTTGGGGATGGGTGGAAATAACAATTTGGATGAGTTTTCTGGCCTGCAGACTAGTAATCTGAGTGCTTGGGGCTACATTCCCTGCCACAGAGCCATGCATAGTATCTTAGAATTGGTTGTTGGCTGAATTTGAGGAAATGTGTTCACAGTTCCATGCCAGAGGGGTATCTTTTCCTTATTGCAGTATATGAAGATGGAGAAGGCATTTTCTTGCCCTCCATCATTGCCCCTTCCTCTTTGGCCTCAGAGAAAGTTGACTTCAGTAGTACCTCTGACTCGGAATCTGAGATGAGACCTCAGAAAACAACACAGGCAGAACCTAAGGATGGAGGGCTGACTCTACCATTGGCTGGGATTATGCAGCATGATGCCACCAAGCAGTTGCCAAGTGTCACAGAAGTTTTTCCAGAATTTAAGCCTGGAAAGGTACTTTGAATGGACAATGTCCATAATGAAAACCGACTTTTTCCGTATTCTAAGTTCTGTTGTTATAATGCTGAATATATAGTTCATGAGACTTAATGATATTCTTACTCAGTGGCAGATACTTATTTATATAGGAACTTTTGATGTTGTATTAGGTCATTAGTGATTTCTATGTATTCATAAGAACTATGGCTTAGAATTTTTAAAAAGCATAATGTTGCTAAACGTGATTTGAATGCCTTTAATCCCAATTTGAGATATAGAGGAAGGTGAGTCTCTGTCAGTTGTAGGCCAGTTTACACTACACGGTGAGTTCCAGGACAGCCAAGGCTATGTAAAGAGCTTCATCTCAAACAACAACAACAAAAAAGTTGCCCTATTAGATGATGGTGAGATGGTTGATTGGTTAAAGGCACTTTTATGCATGCCTGAGTGTCTCTGTAGATCCCACAGATTGCTCACAGACAACCAACTCTTAAAACTTGTTCTCTGGCATGCATACACACATGCACAAGTGCACACACACAAAAATTCATGGCTAAAACAACAAATATCCTGTTAGATTAAAAAGTGGTCAAAGTGTCATGGTTATCGTTCTATTGCTTTATAGAAACATGATGACAAGTTCAACTGATAAAGGAAGGCTTTTTTCCTTTTTTATTTTAATTTTTATTAATTAGACTTTATTCACTTTGTATCCCCCCATAAATCCCTTCCTCCTACCCTCCCAATCCCACCTTCCCTTTCCCTTCTCCACACATGCCCCTCCCCAAGCCCATTGATAGGAGAGGTCTTTATTTCCTTCCTTCTGATCCTAGTCTATCAGCTCTCATCAGCAGTGGCTGCATTATCTTACTCTGTGGCCTGGTAAGGCTGCTCCCTCATCAGGGTGAGGTGATCCACGACCAGACCAGTAAATTCATGTCAGATGCAGTCTCTGTTCCCATTATTATGGAACCCACATGGATACTGAACTGCCACAGGCTACATCTGTGCAAGGGTTCTACATTTTCTCCATGCATGGTATTTGGCTGGATTATCAGTCTCAGGAAAGACCCCTGTGCCCAGATTTTTTGGTTCTGTTGCTCTCCTTGTGGTGCTCTTGTCCTCGCCCTATCTTACTATTTCTCACATCTTTTATAAGATTCCATGCACTCTGCCCAACAGTTGACCATAAGTCTTGGCATCTGCTTTGATATTGTGCAGGGCAGAGCCTTTCAGGGGCCCTCAGTGATAGGCTCCTACCTTGTTTCCTGTTTTCTTCTTCTGATGTCAGTCTGCTTTGCCTTTCTGCCTGGGGATTGAGCATTTTAGCAAGAGTCCTCCCTCTTGATTAGTTTCTTTAGATGTACAGATTTTAGTAGGTTAATCCTATTTTATATGTCTATGTGAGTGAGTATATAACGTGCATGTCTTTCTGCTTCTGGGATAGCTCACTTCAGGATGATCCTTTCCAGTTCCCACCATTTACCTGCAAATTTCATGACATCCTTGTTTTTTATTGCTGAGTAATATTCCATTGTGTAGATGTACCACAATTTCTGTATCCATTCTTCAGTTGAGGGGCATCTGGGTTGTTTCCAGCTTCTGGCTATTACAAATAAAGCTGCTACAAACATGGTTGAACAAATGTCCATATTGTGCATTTGAGCCTCTTTTGGATATATGCCTAGGAGTGGTATAGCTGGGTCCTGAGGAAGTGCTATTCCTAGTTGTCTTAGTAAGCACGAGATTGATTTCCAGAGTGGTTGTTCAAGTTTACATTCCCACCAGCAGTGGAGGAGGGTTCCCCTTTCTGCACAACCTCTCCAACATGTGTTGTCACTTGAGTTTTTGATCTTGGCCAATCTGATGGGTGTAAGGTGAAATATCAGGGTCGTTTTGATTTGCATTTCCCTGATGGCTAATGACGTTGATCATTTCTTTAAGTGTTTCTCTGCCATTCGATATTCCTCTATAGAGTGTTCTCTGTTTAGCTCTGTTTCCCATTTTTTAATTGGATTACTTGATTTGTTGCTTTTTAACTTCTTGAGTTCTTTATATATACTGTATATTAGCCCTCTGTCAGATAAAGGGTTGGTGAAGATTCTTTCCCAATCTGTAGACAGTCGTTTTCTTTTGATGACAGTGTCCTTTGCTTTACAGAAGCTTTTCAGTTTCATGAGGTCCCATTTATTGATTGTTGCTCTTTGAGCCTGTGCTGTTGGTGTTCTGTTCGGGTAGTTCTGTCCTGTACCAATGAGGTCAAGGCTCTTTCCCACTTTTTCTTCTAACAGGTTTAGTATATCTAGTTTTATGTTGAGATATTTGATCCACTACGGGTTTAGTTTTGTGCGGGGTGATAAGTATGGATCTATTTGCATTTTTCTACATGTAGACATCCAGTTAGACCAGCACCATTTTTTGAAGATGCTATCTTTTTTTCCATTGTGTATGTTTTTCACATCTTTGTCAAAAAATCAGGTGTAAAGGAAGGCTTTTAACTGAATGCATGCTTCCAGTTTTAGTGGGTTAATCCATGAACATTATGGCAGGCAACACAGTGGCATCTAAGCAGTAGCTGAGAGCTTAGGTCTGGATCTGCATGCAGAGAGAGCTTGAGACTGGGTCTGTCCTGGACTTCTGAAACCTCTAAGCCCACCCCCAGTGACACACCTTCTCCAATAAGACCATGCCCTTTAATCCTTCCCAAACAGTTTCACTAACTGGGAACACAACATTCAAATATATGAGTCTGTGGGGACCATTCTCTTTCACATCATCACATCAAACCTAGTAGTGTAGACCTTTGACCCCAGCTACTAGGGAGCTTAGACAGGAGGATTATGAGTTCAGGGCTTCCTGGGCTTCAGAGTGAGTTCAAGATCAAGCTGGGCAGCTTAGTGAGACCCTGTCTCAAGAAGATGAAGACTAGCCAGGGATGGTGGTGCATGCCTTTAAATGCAGGCAGAGGCAAGTAGATCTCTGAGTCTGAGGCCAGCCTGTTCTACATAGAAAGTTTCAGGCCAAGCCTGCATAGTAGACCCAGTCTCAGAAAACAAAAATAAAACAAAGCTAAGTGTTGGGGATGTATCTCAGTGTCAGAATGCAAGTCCTTAGGTTCAATTCCCAGTATCACCCACCTCTCCAAAAGGAAATATAAAAAGAAGAAATTGTCCTATTCAGGAACAACACTTTATGGGTCTGACCTTAGTGTTCCTTCATTTTCTTTCCTGCAACTGAATAGATCACTTGAGAGTTTTTCAGATACTGTATCTCTGACATAATAGTATATTCTGTGTTCTAGGTGTTAAACTTTTTACGGCTTTTTGGACCAAGGAAGAATGTCCCATCTGTTTGGAGGAGTGCTCGGAGAAAGAGGAAAAAGAAGCAACGTGAACTTATAATTCAGGAAGAGCAGATGCAGAAGGAATGCTCAGTAGAATTAGAAGTCAAACAGAAATCTCTGTGGAACTATGATTATGCTCCACCTCCCCCTCCAGAGCAATGTCTTCCTGATGATGAAGTAGGCAAAGTAGACATGGGATTAAAGTGTACAAGGGGACATGTAGAAAGCTCTCTAGTTTATGTCATAGTTGGAGCTAACACTTTAGCATGAAGAGTTCTTTGCTAATTATCAATGAATAATTATGAGTTAAATCAAGTGGTCTAACCTTCCCTGTTGCAACAGACAATATTTGTTCAGTAGGTCAGGGCAGGGTAGAGGGTGATACATTTCTAAATACAAACCTATGGCTCATGGACAGAGCAGGCTATGATGTACCTCAATTTTTTCATAGTCTAACCCCAGGTAAAAATTCCTGTTCTGTAATCATCCCTGTGGTTCTTCTAAATCACCTTATAATTGTTAATTCTCTGTAGCCTTAGCTCATTTGGTACAGGGAACCCCACCTCTGCATCTTTGACTCTGTTACAGATCACAATGATGGCTCCTGTGGAATCCAAGTTTTCCAAGTCAACTGGAGACACCGATAAAGTGATGGATACCAAACCAAAAGTGGCAGAATGGCGTTATGGACCTGCACGGTTTTGGTATGATATGCTAGGAGTCCCTGAAGATGGCAGTGGGTTTGACTATGGCTTCAAAGTGAAGAAGACTGAACATGAATCTCCAACAAAATCCAATGTGGTGAAGGTAATCAACTCCGGTTTATGAGAAAGAAACCAGGGTGCTTCGGGTTCTATCATTTTTACAAACTTCTCAGCTCGGAACTGGGGTAGAATTCTTTAGTAGAAGATTTGTGTAGTAGGATATATCATCTTATAACTAGGCCCTATTTTAAGGAATCTGTTTTTGAAATGCGTGCTATTCCAATGTAGGAGTTAGAGAAGGGACAGATAATTCTTCAGTATCAGGTAATTTGCACAAGTAAAACATCAATGTTTTCTCCTTGGTGGAGGTCAATTCAAGGTCTTGCACATGCTGGGCAAGCACTCTACAGCTGGGCTACATTCTCAATGGTTGGCTTTTGAAACAGGTTTTCACTGTGTATCCTGGGATGACCTCAAACTTGGAATTTTCCTGTCAGTCTTCCAAGTGCTAGGATTGTAGGTATTGGACACTAAGCCTGGAAAAGCACCACCTGTGATAGCTCATGAATCATTTAGGATCTGCATTGTGAACTTTGACCAGTACTGGTTGATTTACTATTCTTTCTACTTGTACAGAAGCTAAGAACACCTGACGAAAGCAATGGCGTTGATCTTCTGGCAGATGAAAACTTCCTAATGGTGACACAGCTGCATTGGGAAGATGATATCATCTGGGATGGGGAGGATGTCAAACACAAAGTAACAGAACCTCAGCGTGCAAGTATGGCCGGCTGGCTTCCTTCCAGTATGACTAGGAATGCTATGGCTTACAATGTTCAGCAAGGTGTGTGTCTGTGCTGGCAGCACCTAGCACACAGTTCTTCATCTCAGTCATCATAAGTAATCCTAGTTATGCTCTTTTAGGCTGCCGAGGGATAATGGAATGCTTTAAATCACATGTCTAATTTAAAAAATGTTTTTTAAATTTTCATTAATTACAGTTTATTCAGTTTGTATCCCAGTTGTAGTCTGCTTCCCCATCCCCTCCAATCACACCCTCCCTCCCTCTTCTTCTCCTATGCCCCTCACCGAGTCCAATGATAGGGGAGGTCCTCCTCCCCTTCCGTCTGACTCTAGTCTATCAGGTCTCATCAGGACTGGCTTAATTGTCTTCCTCTGTGGACTGGTAAGGCTGCTTCCCGCTCAGGTGGAGTTGATCAAAGAGCTAGCCCATGAGTTCATGTCAGAGATGGTCCCTGTTACTATTACTGGGGAACCCTTTGGACACTGGGCTGCCATGGGCTACATCTGTGCAGGGGTTCTAGGTTATCTCCATGCATGGTCCTTCTTTGGAGTATGAGTCTCACAAAAGACTCCTGTGCCCAGATTTTTGGTTCTGCTGCTCTCCTTGTGGAGTTCCTGTACCTTCCAGGTCTTTTTTTAATCTCCCCCTTCTTTCATAAGATTCCCTGCACTCTGCCCTAAATTTGGTTATGAGTCTCAGTATATATTTTGAAACCCTGCTGGGTAGAGTTTTTCAGAGGCCTTCTGTTATAGGTCCTGTCCTGTTCCCTGTTTTCTACCTCTTCCAATGTCTGTCCTGTTTGCCTTTCTGAATGAAGATTGAGCATCTTTCCCAGGGTCCTCCTTTTTGCTTAGATTCTTTAGATATACAGATTTTATTATGATTATCCTATATTATATGGCTAATATCCACTCATAAGTGAGTATGTACCATGTGTGTTTTTCTGCTTTTGGGATGCCTCACTCAGGATGATCTTTTGTAGATCCCACCATTTGCCTGCATATTTCATGTTTTCCTGGTTTTTAATTCCTGAGTAGTAGTCCCTTGTGTGTATGTACCACAATTTCTGTATCCATTCCTCAACTGAGGGACATTTGGGTTGTTCCCAGCTTCTGGCTATTACAAATAAAGGTGCAACGAACATGGTTGAGCAAATGTCCTTGTTGTATACTTGAGCATCTTTTGGATATATTCCTAGGAATGGAATAGCTGGATCTTAAGATAGCACTATTCCTAATTGTCTGAGAATACACCAGATTGATTTCCAAAGTGGTTGTACAAGTTTACATTCCGACCAGCAATGGAGTAGGGCTCCTTTTACTCCACATCCTCTCCAGCATGTGTTGTCTCTTGAGTTTCTTATCTTAGTCATCCTGATGGGTGTAAGGTGAAATCTCAGGGTTGTTCTCAATTGCATAAGGATGTTGAGCATTTCTTTAAGTTTTTCCCTGACATTCGATGTTCCTCAATTGAGAATTCTCTGTTTAGCTCTGTACCCCATTTTTAACTTTTATTCTTCTTTTATTCTTTTTTATTAAATTCTTAACTAATTATAGTTTATTCACATTATATACCGCTGTAGTTCCCTCATTCCTCTCAGCCCAATCCCTCCCTTCCTCCCCCTTCTGCAGCCATGTCCCTCCCCAAGTCCACTGATAGGGGAGGTCTTATTTTCCTTCTTTCTGATCCTAGTCTATTAGGTCTCATCAGGAGTGGCTTCATTGTTTTCTTCTGTGGCCAGGTAAGGCCGCTCCCTCCTCAGAGAGAGGTAATTAAAGAGCAGGCCAATCAGTTCATGTCAAAGACAGTCCCTATTCCTATTGCTATGGAACCCACTTGGATATTGAACTGCCATGGGATACCTCTGTGCAGGGGTCCTTGGTTATCTCTATGCATGGTACTAGGTTGGAATATCAGTCCCAGGAAAGACCCCTGTGCTCAGATTATTTGGTTCTGTTGCTCTCCTTTTGGAGTTCCTGTCCCCTCCAGGTCTTTCTATCTCCTCCTTCTTTCATAAGATTCCCTGCACTCTGCCCAAGTGTTGGCCATAAGTCTCAGCATCTGCTTTGATACTCTGCAGGGCAGAGCCTTTCCGAGGCCCTCTGTGGCAGGCTCCTGACCTTTTCCCTGTTTTCTCTTTCTTCTGATGCCCATCCTCTTTGCCTTTCTGGCTGTGGATTGAGCATTTTAGCCAGAGTCCTCCCTCTTGATTAGTTTCTTTAGGTGTAGTAGGTTCTTTAGATTGTAGTAGGTTTATCCTATATTATATCTATATGAGTGAGTATATAACGTGCGTGTCTTTTTGCTTCTGGGATAGCTCACTCAGGGTGATCCTTTCCAGTTCCCACCATTTACTTGTAAATTTCATGATATCCTTGTTTTTTATTGCTGAGTAATATTCCATTGTGTAGATGTACCGCAATTTCTGTATCCATTCTTCAGTTGAGGGGCATCTGGGTTGTTTCCCAATTCTGGCTATCACAAATAAAGCTGCTACAAACATGGTTGAGCTAATGTCCTTGTTGTGTACTTGAGCCTCTTTTGGATATATGCCTAGGAGTGGTATAGCTGGGTCTTGAGGAAGTGCTATTCCTAATTGTCTGAGGAAGCGCCAGATTGATTTCCAGAGTGGTTGTTCAAGTTTACATTCCCACCAGCAGTGAAGGAGGATACCGCTTTCTCCACAACCTCTCCAGCATGTGTTGTCACTTGAGTTTTTGATCTTAGCCATTCTGATAGGTGTAAGGTGAAATCTCAGAGTCGTTTTGATTTGCATCTCCCTTATGAGTAAGGATGTTGAGCATTTCTTTAAGTTTTTCCCTGACATTCGATGTTCCTCAATTGAGAATTCTCTGTTTAGCTCTGTACCCCATATTTAACTTTTATTCTTCTTTTATTCTTTTTTATTGAGCATTTCTTTAAGTGTTTCTCCACCATTCGATATTCCTCTATTGAGAATTCTGTGTTTAGCTCTGTACCCCATTTTTTAACAGGGTTACTTGATTTGTTGCTATTTAACTTCTTAAATTCTTTATACTCTGAATGTTGACCCTCTGTCAAATATAGGGTTGGTGAAGATTCTTTCCCAATCTGTTGGCTGTTGTTTTGTTCTGACAACAGTGTCCTTTGCTTTACAGAAGCTTTTCAGCTTCATGAGGTCCAACTTATTGATTGTTGATCTTAGAGCCTGTGCTGTTGGTGTTCTGTTCAGGAAGTTGTCTCCTGTGCCAATGAGTTCTAGGATCTTTCCCACTTTTTCTTCTAGAAGGTTTAGTGTGTCTGGTTTTATATTGAAGTCTTTGATCTACTTGGATTTTAGTTTTGTGCAAGTTGATAAATTTGGATCTGTTTGCATTTTTCTACATGGACACATCCAGTTAGACCAGCACCATTTGCTGAAGATGCTATCTTTTTTCCATTGTCATGTTTTGGCATGTTTTTCAAAATCAGTTATCCATAAGTATGTGGGTTTATTTTTGGGTGTTCTATTCGATTCCATCCATTCAGCATTCTGTTTCTATGCCAGTACCATGCAGTTTTTATTACAGTTTCTCTACAGTATATCTTGAGATCAGGGATGGAGTTACTTCCAGAAGATCTTTAATTGTAGCAGATTGTTTTAGTGATTCTGTGTTTCTTGTTATTCCATATGAAGTTGAGAATTTTTGTTTCAAGGTTTGTAAATAATTGTGTTGGTATTTTGATAGGAATTGCATTGAATCTGTAGATTGCTTTTGGTAAGTTGGCCATTTTTACGATATTAAACCTGCCAAGCCATGAGCATGGAAGATCTTTCCATCTTATGATATCTTCTTCTATTTCTTTCTTCAGAGACAGTAAGTTTTTTTCATACAGGTCTTTGACTTGCTTGGTTAGGTTCACACTAAGGTATTTTATGTCCTTTGTGGCTATTGTGAAGGGTGTTGTTTCCCTAATTTCTTTTCTCTGCCCATTTGTCTTTGGTATACAGGAGGGCTACTGATTTTTTTTTTTTTGAGTTGATTTTGTATCCAGGCACTTGGCTGAGGGTGTTTATCAGCTGTAGGAATTCCCTGGTAGAATTTTAGGGGTCACTAATGGATACCTGTCATATCATCTGCAAAGAGTGATATTTTGACTTCTGTTTTGAACCAAAGCCTGTTGATCTCCTTTAATTGTCTTATTGCTCTAGCAACTACTTTAAGTACTATGTTAAAGAGGTATGGTTAAAGTATGGTTAAAGCTGGTTAAAGTAACCAGCTTTGCCTCATACCCAATTTCAGTGGGATTGATTTAAGTTTTTCTCTATATAGCTTGATGTTGGCTATAGGCTTGCTGTATATTGCCTTTACTATGTTTAGGTATGTGCCTTGTATCTCTGATCTCTCCAGGACTTTAAACATAAATGAATGTTGGATTTTATCAAATGCTTTTTCAGCATCTAAGATTATCATGTGGTCTTTTTCTTTCAGTTTTTTTTTATATGGTGGATTACATTGATGGATTTCCATATGTTGAACCACCCCTGCATACTTGGGATGAAGCCTAATTGGTCACGGTGGATGATATCTTTCATGTGTTCTTGTATTCAGTTTGGGAGTATTTTATTAAGTATTTTTCATCAATATTCATAACAGAGATTGGCCTGAAATTCTCTCTCTTTATTGGTTCTTTGTGAGGTTTAGGTATCAAGCTGACTGTGGTTTCACAGAATGAGTTTGGTGGTGTTCCTTCTGTTTCTATTTTGTGGAATAGTTTGAAGAGAACTGGAGTTAGCTCTTCTTTGAAGGTCTGGTAGAATTCTGCTCTGAAACCTTCTGGCCCTGTTCTTTTTGGGATGGGAGACTTTTGATGACCACTTTTATTTCCTTTGGGGATATAGGACTATTTAATTGATTTAGCTGGTCTTGATTCAGCTTTGGCAAGTAGAATCGATCAAGAAAATTGTCCATTTCATTTAGATTTTCACATTTTGTGTCACATAGGCTTTTGAAGTAATACCTAATGATTGTTTAGATTTTGTCAGTTTCAGTTGTTATGTTCCCCTTTTCATATCTGATGTTGTTGATTTGGATGATGTCCGCCTATTAGTTAGTTTGTCTAAGGATTTGTTTATCGTGTTTTCTCAAAGAACGAGCTCTTGGTTCCATGGATTCTTTGAATTGTTTTATTTGTTTCTAATTTATTTATTTCAGCCCTGAGTTTGATTATATCGAATGGTCTACTTCTCTCAGGTGTGTCAACTTCTTGTCTTATTCTAGGGCTTTCAGGTGAGCCCTTAAATTGTTTTGAATTTCTCCTTGAAGACAATTTATCATTTTTCTCCACCAAGTTGAAAGAAAGAATACTGTAATTAACTTGGCAGTTGCTGGCACATGCCTTTGATTCCAGCACTAGGGAGGCAGAGGCAGGTTGATCTCTGTGAGTTTGAGGCTAGCCTGGGCCTCAGTGAGTTCTGGGATATCAAGGGCTAGACAGAGTAACCCTGCACTGAAAAGCTAACCAAGAAACCAATGAAACAACCCCCCCAAAATGTGCTTAACAGCATGAAAACACTGACAGAAAGGAAAATTCTGATATTCTAAACATTATTAGTTATATTAACTTTTTGTTGTTTTGTTTTCTGCATGTATATGGTTAAGCTAAGTTACTTGATTCATGTTTGACAATCTTGCTTTGTATCTGAAGCTAAGCTGGAGCTCACTGTATAGCCAGGCTGTCCTTAACTTCACCTTCCTATTCAAGCTTCCCAAGTACCACAATTACGGGAGTTTGTTGCCATGCCTAGTGTGAGTCAGTGTTTTAATGCTGTCTTGTTTTGATTTTGTTAAGGTTACTGTATAGACCAAGTTGGCCTGGAACTCACAGAGATCCATGTGACTCTGTGTCCTGAGTGGTAGTGATTTTGGAGACAGGGTCTTGCCTGTCTTGTATCTCAAGTTAACATCACATTTGCTGCAGTCTTCCTACTCCAGCCTCACAAATGCTTAGATTACATGTGTAAGTGACCACATCCCACCATATATACTGTGGTTTTTCTCTTCCTTTTTTTGTTATTAAGACAGGTTCTCACTGTGTATTCCTTGCTGTAATGGAATGTTTTATGTGTAGAAAAGGCTGGCCTAAAATTTAGAGAGATCTGCCTGCCACTGCCTCCCGAGTGCATGGATTAAAGGTGTGATACTATATCTTGATTTTCTCTTAACACAATTTTATATGTAAGTATTCAAACTCATGTTTATAAATGTTAGTGACATTGGAGATTTTTATTATTTATAAAATTTTAGAAGAAAATAATTTTAAATACCTCCATATTAGCTATTTCAGAGCTATCAGTCAGACTTGACAACACTTTTAAACAAGTCCTTGGCAATCTCTAAGTTATTCTTGGTTGTCTTGGTAACCCTTTGACCAACACTGAGGTCAGAGGGACATATTAGAAAGTCACCTTAATTCTTTGGATTTTTGAGACAGGATTTAACTCTGTATCCATTGCTGGCCTAGTACTTGCCATGCATATACTCCAGGCTTACCTTGAACTGAAAGTAATCCTCCTATATTAGCCTCTTGAGTATGCCATGGTTACAGTAAATGCCAGGAAACATTTAAAATGGAAATAAAACAAGGTATGAAACAGGATATTTGATATTCCAATTCTAAAAATGAAAAACATAGAACTGTATAAACAAGAATCTAAAACTGGCTGTCTTTAAACTCTGTAGACTAAGCTGTCCTTGAACTCAGAAATCCACTACCTCTGCCTCCCAAATGCTGGGATTAAAGGTGTGTGCCACCACCACCTTTCCATAAGTTCCTTAAATTAAAAAATTATGTGAAAAGTTGTTTCTCTTCATTTCTAGTTAAATACTTTATGGGTTGCCTAGTTCTTCAGACAAAGTCTTGCTATACATCCTTGATTGCCCTCCCCCTGTCTCTGCTTCTCAAGTTCTAGGGTTAAATGAGAATGCTACCACACCCAAGTTAGTTACATAGTGTTTTTATTTTTTATTGTTTTGTTTTTTGAGACAGTGTTTCTTTGTGTAGCAATGGCTGTCCTGGAACTCGTTCTGTAGACCAGGCTGGGCTCTAAATAACAGAGATGTACCTGCCTCTGCTTCCCAGGGTGATGGAATTACAGGATCACCTGCATTCTGTCTCCCCTGCCCCTCTTTGAGACAAAGTCTTGCTGTGAATCACTGGCTGGCCTCACTCTGCCTCTCCTTCCCAAATTCTAGGATCAGAGGAGAGTCCTACCATACCCAAGTCAGTTACCGAGGATTATTGATACAAGATGTTGATATGTAGCCAGTCATGACTCAAGATCACAATGCTTTTCTCAGTTTCCTGAGAAAAAAATAGTATTTGTGGTTTTTCGCATAATGTTCTCAGAAATGCATTTTCCTTACTTACCAATAATTTCTTTATTTGCTAATATAGTTAAAGCTAGTATTTATCACCAATTTCTCTTTCTCTCTCTCTCCCTCTCTCTCTCTCTCTCTCTCTCTCTCTCTCTCTCTCTCTCTCTCTTTCCTTTCTTTATTCATTTTTATTTTTGTGAATTGGAGTTTTGCCTGCATGGATGTCTGTGTGAGAGTGTCAGATCCCCTGGAACCAAAGTAACAGTTGAAAGCTACCATGTGGGTGTTGGGAATTGAACCTGGGCCTTCTGGAAAAGGAGTCAGTGCTGTTAACTGTTGAACCATTTCTCCAACCCGTCATCATATTTATTTATTTAGTACGTTAGTAACTAGGCTGTTTAAGTTTTAACTATTATATACAATATTGTAATGGACATTTTTTTCAGCAATGGTTTCTGTCAGGTGAGATATACATGATATCTAGTAGATTACTTTTGGATAGTTATATGAGTACCTACACTAATTAGGTCTTTTTCTGTTTGCTAGGATCATGACTGAAAGGAGCATTAATGTTTTGTTTGTTAACTGTTCTGTCTGTTGACTGTTTTGTCTTCTTGATTTGGCCAGGTTTTGCAGCCACACTGGATGAGGATAAACCTTGGTACTCCATTTTCCCCATTGATAATGAAGATCTGGTGTATGGACGTTGGGAAGACAATATCATTTGGGATGCTCAGGCCATGCCTAGAATATTGGAGCCTCCTGTCTTGACACTTGATCCCAATGATGAAAACTTGATTTTAGGTATGTTGGAGGTAGAAGTTAGTGTTGTCTTATCTTTGACATCGTATTGAATTTATGTCAAAGGACAAGAGGAAATAAAAATGTTAGAGAAGGGAAAAACTAGGGAACTGTTAGGTCATGATTTTTAAAAAGCAGTGTCATACCTGCTAGTTTCTAGTATTTCACTATTGTTTAGGAAAATCCATACAGGAATGTTGAAAATTTAATATTTGAAGGAGTCATCAGACATGGCTTGGCAGTGGTGGTAAACACCTTAAATACAAGCACTTGAGAAGTAGAGGCAGGTGGATTGCTGAGTTTGAGGCCAGCCTGGACTGCATAGTTAGTTCCAGGACAGCCAGGACTATACAGATAAAGCGTCTCAAAACTAACCAACCAAACAAAAGATATCAGACATATATTTTAGCTGGAACAAATTACCAAGTAAAAGTAATCTGAAAATGGAATGAGAGATCCACTCAGAAACTCCAAAAATATCAGTGAGAAAGGTGAATTTTAGCTGGACCTGGTAAGCATGGATCCCAGTTACTTAGAAGGCCAAGGCAAGAAGACTGTAAGTTCAAGGCTACAGATTGTTATTCAGGCCAGCTTTGGCAACTTAGTGAGATTCTGCCTAAAATTAATGCAAAAAGATGTCAAGAGGGCTAGAGATACAGCTCAGCTGTAGAGTCCTTGCCTAGCCTGTGTTTCAATCCTTAGTTTCAAACCTTAGTTTCAATCCTTAGTATTGCACAGAGGGGTTGGGGAAGTGAGAAGGGAAGAAGAGAAAAAGGAAGCAGAGGGAAGAAAGAAAATGAGTCTTTAGGGATAATAAGGAAGAGGAAGAAGGAAAATGAGCTTTTAAGGATAGTAATTCCGAAGACATTTCTTGTATATCCTCAGAGATACCCGATGAGAAGGATGAATCTACTTCTGATTCCCCTTCCAAGGAGTCTAAGAAAGAATCATCTCTGAAGAAGAGTCGAATTCTCTTAGGAAAAACAGGAGTCATCAAGGAAGAGCCACAGCAGGTTGGTAAAAAGAAAAGGACTTGGTGTTTAGAAGAACAAAGAAAGGTACTGGGTAAGGGTAGTCTGATGATGCTTATTTGACCTTCCATTAGAACATGTCTCAGCCAGAAGTGAAAGATCCAT
>CM053742.1:85084426-85104616 GCA_028658305.1 Pachyuromys duprasi | reverse complement strand
GTGAGCCTATGGAGGCCATTTTCATTGAAACCTCTACAAAGCCAAAACAGAAAAGTACAACTGAAAAATTCTGTAGTTAGGATTTTAGTTGGTTTGTTCTCTAAATGGGCCCTGGCTATACACATGTCCACATAAGTTCCTTGAAAACTTTTTGCATGGGGGCTGGAGAGTGGTTAAGAGCACTAGCTGCTCTTCCAGAGGATCCAGGTTCAATTCCCAGCACCAACATGGCAGCTTAGAAATGTCTTTAACTCCAGTTCCGTGGGATTCAACACCTTCACTCAGACATAAATGCAGGTAAAACACCAATTCACATAAAATAAAAAATAAATTATTTAAAATGAGATTCTAGAAAAAAACCAACTTGTTTGAACCCAGGGCCTTGTATATACCATGCAAGCATTCTACCACTGAACTATATCCCTATTTTGTCAAAATTCCTTGGAATTTGTCAGATCTTCTAGTAGCTCAAGGATCTCAAGGATGCATAAAGGTAATACATACTTTAGCAATTACAGAATCCATTTTCTATGCACAAGACAGATTGTTTTTGTTTACATGTGATATTCAGTAACAGTTTTAAAAAAAAAACTTGTGTTTTTTAGTTGACTTTATTTATGCATAGATTTTTCCTCTTTCAGGATGCTGGCTATGGAGAGAAGTCAATTCTTGTTCATGAAGAAGAAAATGAAGATGATTTCCAGATGAAGATTGATGATGAAGTAGGAGTTTAACTTTTTTTTTCTTCTGAGACAGAATCCTGCTTTGTAAGGCAGTCTGGCCTGAAACTTTAAATCTTCCTACTACTGTCTCCCAAGTGTTGAGAATACAGAAACCATGCCCAGAAACACTTGTTTTTATCTTTAATTGTATGTATGTGTATCTGTTTGGGGGTATGTGTACATAAGTAAGTGAATGTAGGTTCCTATGGAAGACCAGAGACAGTGGTTTCTTTGTAGGTGGATTTGCTTGTAAGCTACCTGACATGGGCATTGGGAATTGAATCCACTTCCTCTGAAAGAACAGCAGGTTTTCTTAATCTCTAAACCATCTCTCCAGCCCCTGTTGTCTCTATGACTCTCTGTCTCTGTCCCTCTGTCTCTGTCTCTCTTTCTTTCATGCTTTATTTTTTATTTTTTAATTTTTCTTTATTTGCATCTGGGTCTCTTTACGTTGTCCTTGCTGTTTTGGAACTCGCAATGTAGACTAGACTGTCCTAGGATTCAGAAAGATCTGCCTGCCTCTAGATACAAAGTACTGGGATTCAAATGCTGGGATTAAATGGGTGTACCACTCACTACACCTGGCTCTGCATTTTTTCGTAATTCAAAGAAGACTTTTAGAGATTTATTTATTTGAGTGTACCTATGATCCAAAAGAGGGGATCATATAGATCCCTTACAGCTGTAGTTACATGCTTTTAGGACATGGGGCTTGTTATTTGGGTGCTTGGATCTAATATCCAGTCCTTATGATTGTACAGCAAATTCTTTTAATCACTGAGCCATCTCTCTGGCCCTCAGCACACACTTTTATCAGTGCTTCTTATTATGTCTTTATAAAGAAGGTTTGAGGCTTGTGAGATAGCTCACATCTGTAATCCTAGCACTCTGGAAGCAGAAGGCTCAGATATTCAAGGTTGAGCTCTAATACATAGAGGGTTTCAGGCCAAACTGGGGTAGACACCCTACTATAAAATAAATAAGAATAAGGAAGCGATTTGAATAATTGGACAACCAAATGCAGTTGTTCTTCTCACTGTGAGCATCATGAATGTGGGTAAAACACTACGAATTGAAGTCCTGGGGATAATGAACTGAAGAACATCACTGTTCCACATAGTTCTTATCCTGGTTGCACTCTGACTCTGTTTAATACCATGACTTAAGTACCAGAGAAGAGAGCTGAGTTTTGGATAGCTGCTAAATTTAAGTTGATATTTGAATAATTTAAGAAACTGTGAATATGTTCAGGGTAATTATTCTACTGGTTTTCAGTAGTGGGTAAGCATGAACCAATGTTTCCCAGAACCCTTAGACTCCTTTATTTTATCTCAGGTTCGTACTGCTCCTTGGAATACTACAAGGGCTTTCATTGCTGCCATGAATGGTAAATGTCTCCTGGAGGTGACTGGAGTAGCAGATCCCACAGGCTGTGGTGAAGGGTTCTCCTATG
Source organism: Pachyuromys duprasi (assembly GCA_028658305.1). Classification (NCBI taxonomy): domain Eukaryota; kingdom Metazoa; phylum Chordata; class Mammalia; order Rodentia; family Muridae; genus Pachyuromys; species Pachyuromys duprasi. Next base: position 85,102,441 of record CM053742.1, on the reverse strand, counting down.
TGAAGATTCCAAACAAACCAATACAACAGAAGGTGAGTCTTTGGATTTCTAGAAATCAACAGAGCAAGGAATGAGGTTTGGATAATGAAGATGAATAGAGTGGAGGGTCTGGAAATGCTTCATTTGCCAGAACAGCATAGACATTTACTGTTCAGCTTCATATTCTCACTTGTTTTTGTTTGAGATAGGATGATAAGGAGCCTCAGCCAGTGAAAAAGGCAGTCACGGGAACAGATGCAGATCTTCGTCGCCTGTCTCTAAAAACTGCCAAGCAACTTCTTTGTAAATTTGGTGTGCCTGAGGAAGAGGTAAGTGTAGATGAGGGAAACTCTGAGTAAGAGGCTTTACATAGAGACAAAAAGGGTAGGAAGGTGTTGTAAAGGATCATCTGGGGTTTATACGTGGTGTAGATCATCCAATATACTTTAACAAAACTTTCAAACTTCATTTAGATTTTGTTCTTGTCTATGTTTCTAATCATGGCCCTGGTTTGTCCTTCTACGTCCCTGAATGAGTTATTAATGTGTAGTTCTGTGTTTCTATCAGAGTAAAAAGTTGTCCCGCTGGGAAGTTATTGATGCAGTACGCACAATATCAACGCAACAGGCTCGCTCTGGAGAAGGCCCCATGAGCAAATTTGCCCGTGGATCAAGGTTTTCTATGGCTGAACATCAAGAGCGTTACAAAGAGGAATGTCAGCGCATCTTTGACCTACAGAACAAGTATGTTGATGCAGTAGTGTATAAAGTTGAAGGTGGGAAGTGGAGGTTTCCTGAACATGTTTTGTTTTGAACTAATGGTCTTGTACATGAAAGACAAATACTTTATCACTACATGCTGTCTCCAGCTCCCAGGGACTATGTTTCTATTTTGGGATGAAGTCTTATCATGTAGCCCTGTTAATCTGGAACTTCCTGCTTGCCTCAAACATTTAATGATCCTCCTATATCTATCTACTAAATTCTGGGCCACAGATATTCATGCTCTACAATGCTCTACCAGATGTTGTATAATGAAGAAGATGTCACCGAAAAAATGTAACTAGATGCTGTTGGGTATATGAAATATCAGACACTGTCTGTAATAATACTGCCAGAGTAACTGATAATGTTTCACTATTTACCAAGGTTTCACTATTTAACTCTGGCTTGCCTGGAACTCACTAGGGAGACCCAGCTGGCCCTGAACCCATCAACTAGCTTCTTTACTCCGGAGTGCTGGGATTAAGGGCATGCACAACTTTTTCTTAAAGGTTTTTTTTTTCCTTTGGAGACAGGGTCTTGCCAGGTAACCCATATTGGTTTCAAGACTTTGGCAGTTAAGCTTGAGCTCTTGGTACGGTGACAGTTCCTAGGCCTACTTGAGCTGGGTCTAGTTGTTTTAAGTGTGGTAATGGGTATATTGTAACCTCTAGTGACTTAGTTATGAAAGAATAGTAATGTGCTATTAAAATGATGCATGAATGTAAATGATGTGATGTGCTGGAGAGCTGTGCAGTGCTTGGGAGGCTGAGGCAGGAAGGATATACAATTTAAGGCACACTTGGGGTTAGGGAAAGAGAGAACAAACAGTGAGAGTCTCTTTCAAGAAAATAAACAAGAATGACCTATGTGCTAGCTTTTCTCCAGGAATTCTGAAAAAGTTAGTGCAATTTTGCCAATCTGTGAAATGTCTAGAAATTCGTAGTTTTTCTGTGAGGAGTTCCACATCTTTGTGGTTACACCCATTCTGAGTATGTCTTTTTGAGGTTGAATTCTCAATTTTCTACTCAATCCTCCTTCATTGTACACTTGTATTTCCCCTGGTCTTTAACTTCTTCCTCTCTTGCCAGGGTTTTGTCATCAACTGAAGTCTTATCAACAGACACAGACAGCAGCTCAACTGAAGACAGTGACTTTGAGGAAATGGGAAAGAACATAGAGCACATGCTGCAGAACAAGAAAACAAGCTCTCAGCTCTCTCGGGAGCAGGAGGAACAGGAACGGAAGGAACTCCAGCGGATTCTACTGGGTGAGGGGGCTGGTCAGACAAGAAAAGGATCAAAAACGGAGCTTGGGTACCTGCAGGCTATAACTGAGTCCAAGCTGGAGACAAAGTAGGGAATAAGTATAGAAAAACATGTAGATGAGGTGGACATTTCTACAAACTGGATTACAGTCTGTGAGGAACAATTCAGGGTGTGTGTGCTTGTAGTTAGTAGCAACACTCTTTGTAGTAGAACCATAGTTTTGTGGCTGAATGTCTTCATTCAACCTCAAGAAGTGGCCATTTGGGTGTTAGTGGGAATATTTTGAAATAAATTGTGTTTAATCCTTGCAGCCGCAGGCTCAGCAGCAGCAGGAAACAATCAGAGAGATGATGATACAGCTTCTGTGACTAGCCTTAACTCTTCTGCCACTGACCGCTGTCTCAAGATTTATCGAACATTTCGAGATGAGGAGGGAAAAGTGTATGTTCGTTGTGAGACAGTCCGGAAACCAGCTGTTATTGATGCTTATATGCGCATACAAACCACAAAAGATGAAGAATTCATGTGAGTTTGATGTGCTGCTTTTGAGTGTGGCTGGAAAAATGATGATGGAGACACAGTATGTGTGTGAGCTATAGTGATAGGAATATACACCATTACCCCTGAAACCTGCTATACATTAGGACCTTCTTGCCTTTAGATCTTTGGATTTGAAAAGAGCCAAATCACTGGGAAAATAACCATGTTTGCTAATCTTGGATTGTGGCAGTTTTGGTTTACAAAAGTAATCTCTACAGTGGGGGGATTCCACAGAAGGATCACGGATTCTAGACCAGTCTGGGTTGCAAAACATTGTCTCAAAACCAATAGCAAAACCTTAATGATTATTCATGGCTTAGACTCAGGAATGTTCCTCTATAAATGTACAGGACTGACTAGCAAGGAAGATGAATTTTATCTCACTGCAGCGTGGGTGAATCACTTATATTCTGAGATGGGAGCTTTCAGGATAGTCATCTCAATTGAGGTTGCTCATGGTCCTGTATCTTTTCCTGTTCTTTAGTCGAAAATTTGCTCTTTTTGATGAGCAACATCAAGGAGAGATGCGAAAAGAACGTCGCAGGATTCAAGAGCAATTGAGGAGACTTAAACGGAACCAGGAAAAGGAGAAGCTGAAGGGTCCTCCTGAGAAAAAGCCCAAAAAAATGAAGGAACGTCCTGACTTAAAAGTAAGTAGAGTAAGCCTGGCATGGTTGGTACACATCTTTAATCTCAGCCCTCGGCAGAGGCAGGCATATCTCTGAGTTTGAGGCCTGCCTGATTTACAAAGTGAGTTCCAGGACAGCCAGGGCAAAAGTAAGTATGCTATAGCCAGGTGTGGTGGGACACACTGAAATCCTAGCACTTGATAGGCTGAGGCAGGATTGTGAGTTTGTAAACACAGAGAGACCCTGTCTCAAAAAGAAAAGAAAAAGGAGGAAAATGTTTCATGATATGATGACAGCTAACAAAGCAAAGGAAGAAAGCAGACCTTTTCCCTCAGCTTTTGTCATCTTTGGTTATTGGAAATGAAAGCAGCATTGTGTGGTCCTAGATTATATTATTTGATAATATATGTGTAACAATACCTGCCTTCCCAGAACTAGGGAAGCTGAAGCAGGAGGAAGAAAGCAGCATAGCAAGTTCAAGCTCCCCTGCACTACATGCGACCCTTGGGAAGAAAACACACACTCACTGTCCTGTAGGAGTTGTGTAACTTCGGTACATTTTATTTATATTCATATTCCTTTGTTACTGGGTATCAGACCCAGGACCTGATGTGTATTAGGAAAGTGCTCTACTGCTAAGCTATGTCCCCAACCTCACAACCCTTTTCTAAAATGTCAGCTTACTAAAAGAAGGGACTGGAAAGAGGACTCAGTAGTTAAGGGTGCTTACTGTATCAGAGGACTAGGGTTTGGATCTCAGCACTTATGTTGGGTGGCTGATAAACACCTGTAACTCCAGCTTTAAAGGATCTAACACCTCCCTTCTGGCCTCAGTAGTTTCCTGTGCATGGGTTTGCACACACTTCTATACACCACTACACACACACACACACACAAAATGTTTTAAGAAAAGAGTTAAAAATAGGCAAGAATACATAACATAGATTGTTTTTCATTACTTAGGTTAAAGATTCCATGTAATATTATATAATGTACACAATAAGGTAACTGCTGCAATTGGAAAGAACCATGAACTTATATACAGGAGGTCTGGGTCTGGTTCTGTAATTAATAACTTTGTGACCTTAACTTTTTCAAACCAATTTTTATAAAATGTTGCCTGTTCACTGGAAGGTGATGATGAGCTCATTTATTTCCAGCATTCTGGAGGCAGAGACAAGTAAGTGTCTCTCTGAGTTCAAGAAGCCAGCCCACTCTCCAGAGTGAGTCCAGGACAGCCAGGGCTACACAGAGAAACCCTGTCTCAATGCACTACCTCCCAAATGATGTCCGTTCTTGTTTCTCCCCTACTGCATATACATTTCTTCCTAATTTTGACATGTTTTACCCTGTTTACCTCTAACATCTTTATTTTTTTTTTTTTGATGCAGCTGAAATGTGGAGCATGTGGTGCCATCGGGCACATGAGGACAAATAAATTCTGCCCCCTTTATTATCAAACAAATGCTCCACCTTCTAACCCTGTCGCCATGACAGCAGAACAGGAGGAGGAGCTGGAAAAGACAGTCATTCATAATGATAATGAAGAACTTATAAAGGTTGAAGGGACCAAGATCGTTTTGGGAAAACAGCTCATTGAGAGGTAAGGAATAGCAGGCAGGAAGTGCTGTAGCAAAGATCTGTTCAAGGTTGATGATGGTGGATGGTAGGTGTATATGTGATGTGATCTTTGAAGTGGAACTAGGAGTTATGGGTACTTTGGACTATCACCAGTAATTTTTGCCAGTAATGAAAACTACAGTGATCATTAGCGTTTACTACTTGCCTGTGTACATGCTATGTTTTCTGAGTCTTAGAATTTTTCGGTTTTTTTTTTGTTTGTTTGATTTTTTGGTTTTTGTTTTAGACCTCACATGGTCTATACATAGCCATGGTAATCCTGGAACTTCTCTGTAGTCCAGGCTGGCCTTGAATCCAGGCATTCACATGCCTCTGCTCTGGAGTGCTAGGATTAAAGGTGTACCACCAAGCCTGGCTAATTTTTTTAATAAATTTATTTATTTTTATATCAATCACAGGTTAGGTTTTTTGCATCCCATGCATAGCCTCCTCCCTCACTCCCTCCCACCCTCCCCAACCCTCCCTCATCTCCTCCCCGCCCCCTCCAAGTCCACCAACAGGGGAGGATCTCCTCCCCTTCCATCTGACCCCAGATCATCTTGTCTCCTCAGGGCTGCTAATTTTAGCATTTATGCAAGTACCCTTACCAGAGTACTTCTTATTTTGTTTTGTTTTGTTTTTTGCTTTTTTTTTTTGCAATATTGGTAGGCACTCTAGGTAAGTAAGTGTTCTATCACTGAGCTATGGTCTTGGACCCTTGCACAATTGTTTTAATGTTTTGTTAAATTACCCATGTTGGCCTCAAAGTTTTAGCCTCCCACAAAGCTAGGATTATAGAGATGGAGCACCACACCTGACATGAGGATTGTTGAGATAAAATGAGAGACAATAAAGCAAACTATGCTCATACCCAATCTCCTTGTCCTCAGAGAGTTTTTTCAAAATAGGTTTCTCTGTGTAGCCTTGGCTGGCTTGGACTTTCTTTGTAGACCAGGCTGGACTCAAATACATTAATCCATCTGCCTCCCATAGTTCTGGGATTACAGGAATGTGCCACCATGCCCAGCTGCCCTTAGAGTACATAGTGGATAAAAATGGAAATATTAGAGATACTCCCATTTTAAAAATTATAAACCAAACCAGGTGTACCCCTTCAATCCCAGCACTTAGGAGACAGAGGCAGGTGGATCTCACAGATCAGGGCCAACATGGTCTATAGAGTAAATTCCAGGACAGCTAGGACTTCACAGGGAAACCTTCTCTTGACCTGCACTGCCAGTATAAACCTATTGAATAATTGAAAGTTCACAATAAAGTATACCAAACTCACCTGTTCATCTTTTTGCCACGTTTACTTAATTGTTATATACCTGAAATGTTTGTACTCTGAACCATTGAGAAGTAAATTATATGTATCATGATAGTTCAGTGTAAACATATACACTTTTCTAAGAAGTGCGATATAACACATGGTACTGGTACTATAACTAAGAAATTAACATTAATTTAGTAATATGAAATACTCAGTCACTTCATTCAAATTATCCAGGTCATCTCATTGTCGTTTATTGGCCCATTTCCTAGTTCTCAGTACAGTACCTGTTTAAATATTAGTGTATTTTGAGTCTTTCATAACCTAAAGCTGTCCTCATTATTTTTTGTGCTCTTTGTGACAATGATTCTTTTTTCATCATTCAAGCCAATTGTTTCACAAAGTACCCAATTTCTGGATCTTGTTTGAAGAAGGAAAAAGATTTAGTTTTAAAAAGTAAAAAGTCAAGAAGAGTATGAATGATTCTAAGGGAATAATTAATAGCTGCCTTGTTTTCTACTGATTGGACTCATATTAAATATTTTTGACTAAATGAACTGTTTGATATTATGTATTTACCACATCAGTGAGCACATAATGTCAGGTTTTCCCACCATTTTGATCATCTTTCTGTCCAGGGCTGGGCACTGAACCTAGGTCCTTGCACTCAGTAGACAAGTACTCTACCACTGGCCTGTGTCTCTAGACTTCCTGATCATTTTCTTAAAGTAGCAATCCCCAGATAAGGTAGGAAAGGTGTAGTTTTCTTTTTGCAGTTAACGTGGATATGTTCCAACCTGGTTTTAGAACCATTGATGACAATTGTGAAGTTATTTTTTAGACATTATTTATTATGTATTCAGTGTTCTGCCTGCATGTACACCTGCATGCCAGAAGAGGGCACTAGATCTTATTATAGATGTTTGTGAGCCCCCATGTGGTTGCTGGGAATTGAACTCAGGACCTTTAGAAGATCAGGCTGCTCTTAACCTCTGAGCCATTTCTCCAGGCCCTTGTGAAGTTATTTTATTGGGACTTGTAAAGTAGTGATTTCTCTAATTCTAGAATTCCTCTACTCTAGTTCTCTCTCTCTCTCTCTCTCTCTCTCTCTCTCTCTCTCTCTCTCTCTCTCTCTCTCTCTCTCTCTCTCTCTCTCTCTCTCTCTTTCTGGTAAGGAAAGCTTCATCCTATCAGTTTTATATATTACTATGAATTGTACCCCCTTCTCTTCCTTTCTTTCATTTTTCTTTTGTTTCTTTCCTAGGTCTACAGTCATACCTCTTTTGCATTTATGCTGGTTTATTTATGCTGTTTGGGCTTTTTGTTTTGTTTTGTTGGAACAAAATCTTGCAGTGTAGAACTGGCTGTCTAGGGACGTTTTTATTGATCAGGGTAGCCTTAAACTCACTGAGGTCTTCCTGCCTCTGCCGCCCTGGTACACCATGATGTCCAGACTCATTTATATTCTGAATGAGTCAAATGTTCTAAGTTCTGAACTCCAAGATAGACTGTTAGCACTGGAAGGAGTCTTGGAGTGCCTTTAGCCTGGTTCCCTCATTTTCTAAATAGGAAACTGAGACAAAATTGTGATTTGCTTAATTATGTATTATTTTGGAGGTCTTCAGACCCTGTGTGGTCTGAGCCTTGGATGTTTGGCCTTTCGCTTCTTTGACGTTTGCTATCCTGTGCTCACACTTAGGTACTCTGGACCTTTCATTGTAGTTGTTTTATTTCTGGGAACGATAAAAAATGTGTTTTGTGTTATGATTTATTTTATGTCTATGAGTGTTTTGTCTACATGTATTTAAGTACACTGTTCTGTGGGCCAGGTATCAATAGAGGAACTGGAGTTACTATAGTTGTGAGCTACCATGTAGTTTCTGGGATCTGAACCAGGGTCCTCTCTGAAAGAATAGCAGGTAGTTTTAGACATTGAACCATCTCTCCACCCTTATTTCTGGGAAGTACCCCAAATAACACTCTATGACAATGTTGCTGATTGCAGTGCAGATGAAGTTTGCAGAAAATCTTTGGTCCTGAAGTTTCCTAAACAACAACTTCCTCCTAAGAAAAAATGGCGGGTTGGAACCACTGTTCACTGTGACTATTTGAATGTGAGTATCTGCATTTTCTTCTCACCTGATGGGTTATCATTGATTGCCCAGCCTTCTGTGACATAGATTTCTTGGTGTCTGATATTTGTACTATTCATTATATAAGTTACTAAAACTCATCTATTACTTTTCTGTTTTTTTTTTTTCTTTTTGAGACAGTGTTTCTGTATGTAGCCCTGGGACTTTTATGGAAATGACTCTGTAGACTAGGCTGGTCTTGAAATAAAAAATCTGCCTGCCTCTGCCTGTCTACTGCTGGGTTACCCTCCTTCTTTACATGGAGTATAGAGATCAAATTATGGTCACTATCTTGTATGGCGATTGCCATTACCACTGAGCCATTTAACTGACCACCCCTCTTTTGGGTGTTCTTGAGTGCTTTGCCTGAATGTGTATAAGTGCGCTAGAGCATGCCTGGTGCCAGCAGAGCCCAGAAGTGGGTGCACTGGGCAGTTAGTTGTAAACCACTATATGAGTGCTGGGAACTGAATCCCGGTCCTCTGCAAAACCAACAAGGATTCTTAATCATTGAGAACTCTGTCCAGCTTATCCCCCACCTCAACTTTGCTTTTAAGATTGGATTTTCCTCTAGTCCAGGCTGGACTGGAATATTACTGTGTAATCTGGGCTGGCCTTGAACTTGCAGCAATCCTCCCACCTTTGCCTTCCAAATGCTGGGATTATAGGTTTAAGCCCTACAAGTCTAGCTTTATTGAAGTATCTAAAATGTGTAAGTATATTTGAAAATATTTAGAAGTTTTTGGTCTATCTAAAATATTTGAATTTCTTTCTTCGTTTATTTTTCTCTAGAAACCTCATAAAACCATTCAGCGGCGACGGAGAGACCCTATGGTGACACTGTCTTCTATCTTAGAGTCTATCATCAAAGACATAAGAGATCTTCCAAATGTGAGTTCGTTTCATTAGATGTGTAGGAAAACCAAGACCCTTTGCTTTTTCTGTTTCATTGTCTAGATAGCAGTAGTGTGTATACTTGTTTATTCAGAACTCACTCATCTCTGGGATTTTGACTGTTTTTATATTATTTAATAGAATATTAGGTAATTTAGAAGGACAGTATATAGGCAGAAGGTCACATGAGTTATAAAGAGGATATAGAGCTAATTTTTTCTAGTTTCTGTTCATTTTTTGTGATATATATGTGAATTCAAATATCTAGATACTGAAGTAGCAAGAATCATATTTAATATAATTTTTTATTTATTATAGTTTATTCAATGTGTATCACAGCTCACCATCTCTTCAGGCTCCAGGCATACATGTGGTGCACAGACCTACATATAGGCAAAACACTCAAAACACAGAAAACAATAAAAATATACCCAAAAAGATTTAAAAAGAAACATACTTGCAGAAGACCAAGCTTCGTTCCCAGAACCCATTTTGGGTGCCTCACAGCCACCTGTAACCCTACCTCCAAAGAGTTCAATACTTGACACGTGTGGTGGTGCATGCCTTTAATCCCAGCACTTGGGAGACAGAGGCAGGCAGGTCTCTGTGAGTTTGTGGCTAGTCTAGTCTATAGACTAGTGCTAGGAAAGCCAAGTGTACACAGAGAAACCCTGTCTCAAAACCAAAGAAAAGAGGAAAAGAAAAAAAAACGATGGTATAATGCAAGAAACAGACTTACTACCTCTGAAAAATTCCTTTGAGGGTTGGTAAATCAGTATGATATAACTGGCCCTGTCAAGTGTTCTTTGCTCACAAATGGTACTGGCTCTCTGTTCCCACAGACATATCCTTTCCATACTCCAGTTAATGCAAAGGTTGTAAAGGACTACTACAAAATCATTACTTGCCCAATGGATCTACAGACACTCCGTGAAAATGTGCGCAAACACCTCTATCCATCTCGGGGAGAATTCAGAGAGCATTTGGAACTGATTGTGAAAAATAGTGCAACCTATAATGGTAACAGTCCCTTGTTCCCTAACTGTAAAGGTCACCTTTCAAATTCCTATCCCCTTCCTGGTTCTAAAATCAGAGTAGATTAAAATGAATGAAAAGACTATAAAATGCATTCTTGAGTATGAACATCAGGTAGTATACATTTCAGTCAAGCAATAAGTGTTCTTCCCTTGGTTTTGTATTTGTGAGACAGGGTTTCTCTGGGTAGCCTTGGCTGTCTTGGACTGGTCTTGGTAGACCAGTCTTGATCTCGAGCTCAAAGAGATCCCTCTGCCTCTGCCTTCCCAAGTGCTGGGATTAAAGACCTGTACCACCACTCCTGGTGTGTTACTTCATTTTACTTCCACTATTTACTCTTTTTTTTTTTAAAGACATGGTCTCATTATGTAGCCTTGGCTGGCTTGGAGCTAACTATATAGACCAAACTGTCCTCAAAATCACAGAAATAGTGTGGCTCTTCCTCCCAAATTAAAGCCAGTATTAAAGCCATGTTCTACCACACTCAGCCTCTTACTATTTCATTTCTAATGCATTCTCTGGGGAATTGGAAGTCTATGCGTTGAAACAGTTGGGGTAACAATAATGTAAACCTAGGTAAGTTGAACAGGCATTGGGTGTGGGTGGACTCTATAAAAGATGTTCCTGTAGTGTTGATGATTATTAATACTTATTATTGATTTATCTTTTAGTTAAACAATGATTATTTCTAAACCAGTTGTATACCCAAATCACCACAGAGAAACTAGGATTTATTTAATTAGGTTAGAGCACAATGCTGGGCAATAATTATTCCATCCTAAACCTCTAAGGCCCCATAGCTTCCTCCCATTCAGATTTCCCAAATTATACTTGCTTTGTAGTCATATCTTAGGTCTGGTTCATCTCTGCTGGTGTTTCCTCTCCTCTTAGATCTATCTCCCAGCCTTTCCTCCCACTCTTTTCTTTTCTCCTCCCTTCCAGACTAAGATGTCACACCCTATTCTCTCCACTGCTCAGCATTGGCTGGATGTTTCAATGGCAACACAGAGAATAAATGGTAACATGTTTACACAAACTTTAGACAGCTGATGCTTAGAATAAGCATCACAATGCAACGTCCAGATTGAAACCAGATAGTGGGGTAGATAAATCAGCATGTGAATGAACAAGGGTAAATTGTATACATTCCTCCTTATACCAACACTCTAGCCATATTTATTTTGTATGTTTTAACTCAGTCTGTATTTTTGTTACACAGCTAGAAATCTATTTTTAAAAAAGAAAAGAAAAGAAAAACCAGGAAAGGCAAGGAGGAAGAAATCAGTGTGCATTAATTCTTATATAAATATGGGCATTTGAAGTATAGCTAATACTAATAGAACTATGATGGATACATTATTCAATGTCTCATAACCTCTTCTGTTTTCTTATGTATAAACAGGACAATAATGATACCTAGATTCTGAAGCTTTACCCAGCCAGTCCAACTTATTTTTCAAATTTCATCTCCAGAGACTAGCTTCCATGCCCACTGTAAACTCTAACCATACTCACCATTATATTTCATTTTAACATCCCATGGCACTTCTTCGTGTCTTTACAGTCATTTCTCTGAAGTTCCCTTTCTTCCTTCAATGGTGAATTTCCATTCATATTTCCAAATTAAGTTGTGTCATCGTCTACAAAAGACTGATTAAGGTTGAGTATGGTGGCACATGCCAATAATTCCAACACTTGGGAAGTTGGGGCAGGAGTATCAGGGGTTCAGAGACATCCTCGGTGGCTACATAGTGAGTTCAGGGCCAGCTTGGGCTGCATAAGACTCTGTCTCAAAATAACAAATAATGCCAGCCAGGTGGCTCACAGATAAAAGCACCTGAGTTCAATTCCCCAAACCTACAGTGTAAGGAGGGAACTGACTCTTGAAAGTTGTTCTGACTACACATATGCCTTGTGTGGCTTATGTACCCATATTTACACACACACACACACACACACACACACACAAATGTAATAAATGAAAAGAAGGAAAACTAAAGAGAATTACTTACATGGTAGCTTTCACGGTAGTCATCTTAATTTAGGTTGCTCATGGTCCTGTATGTTTTTCCTGTTATTGAAAATTTATCCTTTTTGATAAACAACACCGAGAAGAAAGCCTGTCACTGAGTTCATGCCAGAAACAGTCCTCTTCACCTTACTAAGGAACCCACATGGTGACTTACTCTATAGGCTACATCTGAGCATGTGTTTTAGGTCCTCTCCATGTATTGTCATTTGTTGGGGTATCAGTCTCTGCAGGGGCCCCAGGGCTCAGTTTTATTGGCTCTGTTGGTCTCCTTTTGGAACTCCTGCCCCCTCCAGGTCTTTCTTTCTCCCCCTTCTTTCATAAGATTCCTTGCACTCTGCCTAAAGTTTGGCTATGAGTCTCAGCCTCTGCTTCAATACATCAAATCAGTAGTCTTTCAGAGGCTGTCTGTGGTAGGCTCCTGTCCTGTTCTCTATCTTCTCCTGTTTCCAGTGTCTATAGCTTTTGTCCTTTTGAATGAGGATTGAGCATCTTCCCTAGGGTCTTCTTTGTTGTGTAGCTTCTTTAAGAGTATAGATTTTAGTATGTTTATCCTATATTATCTGGCTTATACCCACTTATGACGGAGTATGTACCATGAGTGTCTTTCTGCTTCTGGTTTACCTCATTCAAGATGATCTTTTCTAGTCCCCACCATTTGCCTGCAAATTTCATGATTTCCTGTTTTAAATAGCTGAGTAGTATAGCTGTGTGAATGTGCAACAATTTCTTTATCCATTCTTCTGTTGAGGAACATCTGGGTTGTTTCCATCTACTGGCTATTATGAACAGACCTGCTACAAACATTGTTGAGCAAATGTCCTTGTTGTGTACTTAAGATATATGCCTAGGAATAGTAATGCTGGATCTTGTGGAAGCACTATTCTAATTTTCTGGGAAAATTCCAGATTGATTTCCAAAGTGGTGTACAAGTTTACACTCCCACCAGCAATATAGGAGGTTTCCCCTTTCTCCACATTCTCTCCAGCATGTGTTGCCACTTGAGTTTTTAATCTTAGCCACTGGGATCAATGTGAGATGAAATCTCAGGGTCATTTTGATTTGCATTTCCTTGATGACTAAGGACGTTGAGCATTTCTTTAAATGTTTCTCTGCCATTTGATACTCTTCTATTGAGAAGTCTCTGTTTAGCTATGTATCTCATTTTTGATTGGGTTACTTGGTTTGTTGATGTTTAATGTCTTTACATATTCCGGATATTAGCCCTCTGTCAGGTAGAGGGTTGGTAAAGATCTTATCCCAGGTCGTTCATTCTGATGACAGTGTCCTTTGCTTTACAGAAGCTATTCAGTTTCATGAGGTCTCATTTATTGATTATTGATCTTAGAGCCTGTGCTGTTGGTGTTCTGTTCAGGAAGTTGTCTCCTGTGCCAGTGAGGTCAAGGCTCTTCTCAACTTTTTCTTCTAAAAGATTTAGTGTATCTGGTTTTATGTTGAGGTCTTTAATCCACTTGGACTTTGGTTTTGTGCAGGGTCATAAATATGGATCAATTTCCATTTTTCTACATGTAGACATCCATTTAGACAAGCATCATTTGTTGAAAACGTTATCTTTTTTCTATTGTATGATTTTCAGCTTCTTTGTCAGAAATCAAGTATCCATAGGTGTGTGGGTTTATTTCTGGTTCTTCTATTCAATTCCATTGATCCAGCATTCTGTTTCTATGCCAGTACCATGCAGTTTTTATTACTGTTGCTCTATAGTACTGTTTTAGATCAGGGATGGATTTACCTCCAGAAGATGTTATTGTGTAGGATTGTTTTAGCAATTCTGGGGGTTTTTGTTTGTTTGTTTGTTTTGTGTTTCCATATGAAATTGAGAATTGTTCTTTCAAGTTCTGTAAAGAATTGTGTTAGTATTTTGATGGGAATTGCATTGAATCTGTAGATTGCTTTTGGTAGGATTGCCATTTTCACTATGTTAATCCTACCAATCCATGAGCACAGGAGATCTTTCCATCTTCTGATATCTTCTTCAATTTCTTTCTTCAGAGACTTGACGGTTTTTTTCATACAGGTTTTTTTCATGCGTGGTAATACCAAGGTACTTTATGTTCTTTGTGGCTATTGTAAAGGGTGTTGTTCATTAATTTCTTTCTAAGCCCTTTTGTCTTTTATATACAGGAGGGCTACTGATTTGTGTGTGTGAGTGTGTGTATTAATTTTGTATGCAGACGCTTTGCTTAAGGCGTTTATCAGCTGAAGGAGTTCTCTAGTAGAATTTTTGGGGTCACCCATGTATACTATCATATCATTTACAAATAGTGATACTTTGACCTCTTCCTTTCTAATTTGTATCCCGTTGATCTCCTTTAGTTGTCTTATTGCTCTAGCTAAGTCTTTAAGTACTATGTTGAAGCGATAAGGGAGAGTGGGCAGCCTTGCCTTGTCCCTGATTTCAGTGGGATTGATTCAAGTTTCTCTCTGTTTAGTTGATGTTGGCTATAGGCTTGCTGTGTATTGCCTTTACCACATTTAGTTATCCCTGATATCTTTGGAACTTTAAATAGGAATGGGTTTTAGATTTTGTCAAATGCTTTTTCAGCATCTATTCAGATGAACATGGTTTTTTTTTTCCTTCTGTTTGTTTATGTGGTGGATTACATTGATGGATTTCCATATATTGAACCACCTCTGCATGCCTAAGATAAAGCCTATTTTGTCATGGTGGGTGATATCTTTTATGTGTTCTTGGATTCAGTTTGTGAGTATTTTATTATTTTTGTTTGAGTCAATGTTCATAGGAGAGATAAATTTGAAATTCTCCTTTTTTGTTGGGTCTCTGGTTTGGGTATCAAGATTACTGTGGCCTCATAGAATGAGTTTGGTAATGTTCCTTCTGTTTCTGTTTTGTGGAATGGTTCAAAGAGTATTGGCCTCAGCTCTTCTTTGAAAGTCTGGTAGATTTCTGCACAGAAACCATCAGGCCCTGAGCTTTTTTGGCACAGAGACTTTTGGTAACTTCTTCTATTTCCATGGGGGATATAGGACTGTTTGTATATTTACCTGATCTTTGTTTAGCTTTGGTAAATGGAATCAATTTTTTAAAAGGTCCATTTCATTTAGATTTTCAAATTTTGTAGTGTATAGGCTTTTGAAGTAAGACCTAATGGTTCTTTAAATTTCTGCCATGTCTGTTGTTTTGTCACCCTTTTCATTTCTTATTTTGCTGATTTGGATAGTTTCTCTCTACTTTTCAGTTAGTTTACCTAAGGGTCTGTCTATCTTCTTGATTCTTTGAATTGTTTAATTTTTATTGTTTTATTTGTTTCTAATTTATTGATTTCAGCCCTGAGTTTGATTATATCGAATTGTCTACACCTCTTGGGTGTGTCTACTTCTTGTTTTTCCTAGGGATTTTAGGTGTGCCATTAAGTTGCTTTTATGAAATGTCTCAAACTTCTTCCTGAAGGCACTTACTGCTATGAACTTTCCTCTTATCACTGCTTTTATTGTGTCCCATAAATTTGGGTAAGTTTTGCCTTCATTTTCATTAAATTTTAGGAGATGTCTAATTTCTTTTTTTATTTCTTCCCTGGTTCAGCTGTCATTGAGTAGAGAGTAGTTTAGTTTCCATGTAGACTTTTTGTTATATCTGTTGTTGTTGAGGTCTAGTTTTAGGCCATGATGGTCTGATAAGATACAATGGATTATTTTAATCTTCTTGTATATGCTGTTAAATAAAAAAGGGAAAGACTAGTATGTCTACCTAACTTAGTTACTAGGCTGGTGCCTGGAACCTTTTAGGTCCTTTAGTAAATGTGTTAAGTGTTGGAAACATTTATAATGTTACATTTATAATGGTAATTTCTTATCTCTCGGTAGGACCAAATCACTCACTGACTGAGATTTCTCAATCCATGCTGGATCTCTGTGATGAAAAACTCAAAGAGGTAAGAATTAAAGATGAGACAAAGTAGTGGGCACAGTGATATATATATATATCCTACCACGTGGGAGTTGGAGATAGGAGGATCAGGAGCTTAAAATCATCCTGAGCTACTTATGGAGTTTAGGATCAGCCTAAGGTACATGGGAATTTGACTCAAAAAAATCAGATTAAGCAAATTTAAAAATTGAGAAATGCTGCGGCATATGAAGGGGGAGACTAGTGGAATTTTGGAACTAGAATATTTAACAGAAGGAACAGTACCTGAGGGAATGACAAATCTTTGGTTTATTTGAGGGTTAACGATATAGAAATTATATAGACACTATCTTCTGTAAATGGGAAAGCCGGTTCGAACGAGGAAAATTACTTTCTCTAGAATCATGCAGGATTAAGATTCAGAAGCTAGTCACTTTAGAAAGGATGATGGAAAATTACTTCCTTGTAGATCTCCTGTTCCTTACATTATAGTTCATTGCTATGTCAGAGAAACATATTTTTTAAAAAATTGTGCTTCTTTCTAATCTAACTCAGCCTGTCATAGAACTCACTGTGTCTAATAGTTGGCCTTAAGTTCATGATGCTGCTTCCTCCTCAGCTTCCTGAGTTCTGGGATTATAGGTCTGTCTGAGCTACTAGACCTAGAGACAGTTTAATTTTTAAAAAGTAATCTAAAAAACTTAAAGGATAATGGTTTGGGCTGTTTTTGGTTTGTTTGTTTTCTTTCCCTGTGTGTTAGAAACTCAACCAGGGTCTTGCCTTACTAAGTAAGCACTTTACCACTAAGTTACAGCCTCAGGCTCTCTATAAACCACTGTTCTTACCAAAGAAGGTCGTGATACCTTCTAGGTTTGTAAAAGCACAGGTAATAATGAAACTTGATATTGACATAGATATTTCACAAAGGAGAACGTGACTGATAAACATGGAAATTTTTCTCAACTTGGTTGACCTAAAATCCATGTTTAAGCCACAGTTAGCTGAGTACTGTAATACATACCTGTAATTGTAGCACTTAAGAGTCAGAGGCTGGATGAACACAAGTTCTGGGCCAGACTGGGCTATACATTGAGACCATGTCTCAAAATTAGCAAATAAAACACCCTCTCCCATTTAGACTTCTCTTTGTGTCTGTTAGAAGGCTAAAGTCCTGTATCCAGTATGGAAACTCAATATTGGTACACAGGAGGTGGAGATTCAGAAATCCAAGGTGATCTGTGGCAGCATTCCAAGTTTAAGGTTAGCCTGTGATTTAGGAGACTGTGTCTTTAAAAAAAGGCTACTAAGACTATGAATTAAAGATACAGGCAATGAGAATACAGAAGTTTTCATAGTATACAGACTGAAATGAATTTGTTGGATTAAGTTTCCTTACATGGGGCTAGAGAGATGGCTCAGAGTTTAAGAACTTTGGCTGTTCTTCTAAACGTCCTGAGTCCATTACCCAGTAACCACATGGTGGCTTATAACCATCTATAGTGAGATCTGGTACCCTCTTCTGTTGTGCAGGCACAACACTATATAAATAATAAATAAATAAACCTTTAAAAAAGGTGTTTCCTTATATATGTCACTAATCAAGCCATGGTTACATACTGAATATAAAGCCAGCCTAGAATAAATCAGATATATGCCCTATTAGAAAAGCAAAGATGGAGAGCCATTAAGTAATAGTAATGCTCTTCTCTAGTCTCAGTATTCATTTCAACAACAACAAAAAAACAATGTTATAAAAGCCTAATTTGTCAAGGATAATTCTTATTGTAGCTAAACTAGGAATGTCTTGGGCTTTCTGTTTTTGGTTTTATATAAGAATGGAATGTAGAATACTGTATTTGCTGACATGTCAGTTTGTGATTCTTTAGCTAAAGTATGATTTATCTAGGTTGGCCTAAAATTGAATAGTAGATAATTCAAAGGTAAATTTTTGTGGACTGAAGTCATC
>CM053742.1:85058753-85084326 GCA_028658305.1 Pachyuromys duprasi | reverse complement strand
CTATCTGGACTTTAAACTATCTTTAGCTTTTTGTGTGTGTGATCACACTTTAGGAAAACTGCCTTTATTTTGCTTTGTTTCATTTCAGAAAGAGGATAAGTTGGCACGTTTAGAGAAAGCTATCAACCCCTTGCTTGATGATGATGACCAAGTAGTATTTTCTTTTATTCTGGATAACATTGTCACTCAGAAAATGATGACAGTTCCAGATGTAAGTAAAATTTCATGCCAAATATTGTATGGATAGTTTAAGGTGTGTGTATAGTGTTGTATGTCCATAGGAACTGGTGTGTAGTTTTAAATATCAACCTTTTGCTGTATGAATTCATTAACATTGAAAGCAAAGATTCTAAGTGTCTTTGAATAATAAGAGAGTCTTACTTCCTTTTGTCAGTGTTTAGTATTTGTATACTGTTGAATAGCCTGGGAGAGAAAAGCAGTTAACTTGTAGTTGGTGCTTGATTTAGAAATGCTCCTATACAAATAACACTTTCAACATTTTTTATTATGTTTATTTATCTCTGCATGATGGGGAGGAAGGCTTAAGTCATGGTTTGTGTGTGGCTAGAACACCTTGGTTAGGTGTGGTGGTACATCCAGCCCTTTCATCCCAGCACTTGGGAGGCAGAAAGCAAATACCCACGCAGTAGGAACTTGTCTTTAAAAACAAACAATCATACAAACAAACAGGGGCTGGAGAGATGGCTCAGCAGTTCAGAGCACTTGTCTGTTCTTCCTGAGGTCCTGAGTTCAATTCCCAGCATCCACATGGTGGCTCATAACCATCAATATTGAGATCTAATGCCCTCTTCTGGCATATAGGTGTATGTGCAGATAAAGCATTCACATACATAAATAAATTAAAATATTTCAAAGAAATAAAGAAACAAAAAACCTTGGGGAATTGGGCCTTCCTTCTGTCCTCTGTGTTCTGGAAGTTAAATTCAGTTCCTTGGGCTTGTTGGTAAGCACCACTACCCACTAGTCCATCTTTCCTGTTCACAGAAAACACTTTGGTAATTACTCAATGTTTATTGTCCTTTTTTTTTTCTTCAAGTTTTTGTGGCAAACCTATCATCTATCATACATGTTCTTTGGGCTATTTTGTGTTATTGGTCCTCCCAGAAATTTTGAATTAATTTTTCTGTTGCATTTAGTCATACTGTTCTGTCTACAGTGCTGTTATAAAATTTCTAGGTGAAACAATGGAATAAAGAATTTTATTCTATTTTTGCAAAACTTAGTCTTTAATAAACAAACAAAAAAGACTTTAGTTCTAAGTCTAGAGAATGGAGTCTTATTTTATTAGGGTATAATAATCCTTAAGGAGATTTTAAATTGCAGACAGTTTTCTGTGAGGATGTGTATGTCTGTGGAAAGAGTCTAGAGTTTTCAGCAGAAATATTTGTCATTTAATGAAAATTGGGACTCTGGTACAAGTAATGGTTTTCATTTGACTTCCCATGCTTTCTTTTTACTAGTCTTGGCCATTTCATCACCCAGTTAATACATTTGTTCCAGATTATTACAAAGTGATTGTTAGTCCAATGGATTTGGAGACTTTACGTAAAGTAAGTGGTCTTCATAATCAATGCCTTTTAATAATCAATGCTTATGTATAGATACCCAAGTACCTGATTGTTTTTTATCATAGAATATCTCCAAGCACAAGTACCAGTGCCGAGAGAGCTTTCTAGATGATGTAAACCTGATTCTGGCCAACAGTGTTAAGTACAATGGTGGGTATATTTTTTCTCTTTCATAGTCTTAACTATCCAGTATTAATTTGCATTATTAACATTTTAAGGCTTAAGCAGCTTTGAGCAATGATAGCTAAATCAAGTAACTCAGTTTACTTAATAAATTTTGTATCAACATTTATCTATTTGTTGTAAGGGTGTGAATGCTGTTCAGGTATGCTTTTGGAAATTAGAGAACAACTTGGATATTTGGTTCTGTTTCCATTATATGGGTTCCAGGAAGTGAACCTAGGCTGTCAGGTTCAATGTTGAACCATTGAATCTGCTCAGTTTGGTTATTGCTTTTTAAAGTAGGCACATACTTTAGTGTGTGTGTTGTAAGAATCACTGTTAAACTTTTGATCGTGGAGATAAGTCTATCCTTCCTTTAGGAATTATGGAAAACATAGGAAAATGAGGCATGAATAAAAACCAAGTGGATGTTTCTTGTCCTTTGAGTCATCATTGTGTTCCTGTAAAACTTGAGAAGTTACATCCCAACTGTACATGGAACTGAGGGTGAAATATATAACTGGCTATGTAGACAAAAGCATAAATTGGTATATGGAATTTTGCTCAGCACCTAAATTGATGGAATAATATGTGCTAAACTCTTTTCTTAATCTTCTGCTTAATCTTCTGATAGGAAGGGTTGTCTTTGTATTTAAGTACTTCATACATCACTTGGTAGCTTGCCAAGGGCTATGATAGAAGAATATACAAAGTGCATTAGAGAGAAAACAATACTTTTATATTAGGGCTAGGAAAGACTTCATAGCAGTAAAAGTTAAAATTTTTGCTAGCCAGGTTTGGTAGCACAAATCTATAATCCCAGCACTTGGGGAGGCAGAGGCAGGTGGATCTCTATGAGTTTGAGGCCAGCCTGGTCTACAAAGTGAGTCCAAGATAGCCAAGGCTATCTGTATACAGAGAAACCCGTTATTAAACAAAAAAAGGGTTGTTTTATTTTTTGTCACAGTCTCATGTATCCTAGGCTGACCTTGATCCTGCTATAGTCTTGAGGATGGCCTTGTATTCATCTTCCTGCTTCCACTTCCCAAGTTTGTGTAGCATCAAGCATGGATCAGTTAAAAAAAAAAAAAAAAAAACCACAAAGGAATAAAGAGACAGTCTCACTAGGTAGCTCTGTCTGGCTTGGAACTCACTATATAGAGCTCACAGAGACCTGCTTGCCTGTGCCTCTGCTGGTGCCTCGTTTAAAGATGCATGCAAAACCACATTCAACCCAAAAATTTATTATAATTAAAAAGCTTTTTTCAGGGCTGGGCACGATGGCACATGCCATGGATCTCTGTGAGTTCAAGGCAAACCTAGTCTACAAGTGAGTCGAGGACAACCAGCACTGTATTACAAAGAGAAACCCTGTCTTGAAAATAATTTTAAATCATTTTAAACATTTATATTTTAATTATGTATATGTGGGGGTATGTATATGTGAGTCCAGGTCCTTGTGGAGGCCAGAGGGGAGCACCAACTCCCTTGGTGCTGGAGTTATAGGTGGTTGTGCATTGACTAACGTGTGCTGGGAACCGAACACAGGCCTCTATAAGAGCAGCAGATGCTCTTAGCCACTTGAGTCATCTTTCCAGCCTCAAGAACTTATTTTGACCTCAGAGTAAGGGGTGTTGACTATCATGGTTAGTTATGGAGCACCTACTATGCTGAACAGATAGTCAAGAGGAGAAGGATGATGAAGTTCCAGATAGAGAGCCAAATGCAAAAATATACAGAAATGCTTTACATGAGGAAGTATATGTAAGTTTGGCTTGAGTATAGGGTGGTGACTATGTTTGATTATAAAATGAGACAATGTGGGCAAGACCCATGTTGAAAGGCCCAGGAAGTCACAATAAACCAGTTGGAGGGGAGAGGGATACACACTTTTAGTAAACACTATTTAGAAAATTATCCAAGTAAATGAAGTGGACCTGAATAAGATTTGGAAACCAGTAAAGAAACTCTTAACAGTAACTGTGTTGAAAATAAAGAAAACAGACTGGATAGATGGCATAAAGGTTAGGAGCACTGGCTGCTCTTCCAGAGATCCTGAGTTCAATTCCCAGCAAGCACATGGAGGCTCCCAACCATCTATAATGATAGCTGGTGCCCTCTTCTGGCGTGCATTTGTACATGAGGACAAAATTATATACATAATAAAAAGAAAGAAAGAAAAAAAAAGAAACAACCTAAACTGCTAAGAAACTGCAAAAAGACCTGGCATGGTTACACACTTCTTTAATCCTAGTACTCAGGAGGCAGTGGCAGCCCTCAGACAGTGAGCTCTGTGAGTTCAATGATAGTGTGATCTACATAGTAAATTCCAGCATAGAGCTCCAAAGAGAGACCCTGTCTCAAAAAAAAAAGACCAAAAACAAACAAACAAACAAACAAAAAAAAACAACCCAAGCCAAGAGGTGGTGATGCATTAGAGTTGAACTGTTTCATTGAGGAAAGCCTTGTGGGCCAAGTATGATGACTCACACCTTTATTTGTAGCATTCAGGTAGAGGAGACAATCAGATTACAGGTCTCTCTGAGTTCTACATAGAGTTCCAGGCCAGCCAGGATTACATAGTGACACCCTGTCTTAAAAGCACAAAATATCCAAAAATATTATGGGTTATAACCTAGGATATGTCTAGCTAGACTGGAGGTATAAACTATTTGATATGAAGTTTGTAGTGAATTTTATTTTAGGACTTACATTTTAAAACTATTTTTTTGAGATGCAGTGAGGATCTTACTGTGTTGCCCAGACTGGCCTGTAACTCCTGACTTGAGTGATCCTTCTGCCTCAACTACCCAGTCGCTGAGTCAGCAGGTACACAGAGCCATACTTACTCTTATTTTAATTTTTCATTTAATTTCATGTCCTTCATATATAATACCACATTATACACAGGACTATTTTCATAGAATTTCAAATTTTCATTCTTTTTTAATGATAGCCAGGTTTCTTTGAATATGTACTATGGCTCCCATGTTTTCATTTCCCTTTCATGTTTCACTCACTTAGAGATTTTTCTTTTGTTTTGTTTCGGGGATGGTCTTGTTATGTTGCTCAGGTTAACCTCAGACTTGCTCATCTTCCTCCCTCAACTTCCTCAGTTCTGGGATTGTAGATTTTTATGCCACTGTACCCAGCCTTTTACTGCAATATAGCTTCTGCTTTGCCAAGTCTACTAAGTGAACAAGGTCACAAAATTGCCCTAGATAATAAGTAGTTTACAGTCTCTATCTTAGTCTTGCTCTAAGAGTTACAGTGATTTTCCTGAAACTGTATTCTGATGACAACTGTCTTCCTTAAACCTTTTCATTCTCCCTTGCTGAATATTCTTACTCATATACTTCAACTTTTTATTAATTAATTTATTTTCTTTTATGTGCATTGATGTTTTGCCTGCATCTATGTCTGTGTAAGTGTGATGGATCCAGGCTGGAGAGATAGTTTAGTGGTTAAGAGCACTGGCTGCTCTGCCAGAGGTCTTGAGTTCCATTCTCAGCACCCATATGGTGGTGCACACCCATTTATAATGAAATCTGATTCCTTTTTCTGGTGTGCATGAAAACAGAGCACTCATATGCACCACATAAATAAATAATTTAGAAAAAAGACTTAAAAGTTTGTTGGATCCTGAACTTATATACAGTTGTGGGCTGCTAGGACAGCCAGGGCTACACAGAGAAACCCTGTCTTTAAATAATATTTAAAGCAAGGCATAATGGTACATGCCCATAGTCCTAGCTACTAAAATACTTTAGAGCTCAGGACCAGCCTGAACAACATAATAAAGACCCTGTCTTAAAAAAAAGTCAATCAGAAAAAGTATTTTGTAGATTCCATATTACTGTTTTTATAACTCTAGAGATTTGAGATATGAAAGAGATTGAGATGGTTCATTTGAAAAGTTAATACAAAAGGCAAGGTAGATCCTGATCTACATAGTATATTCCAGGCCAGCCAGGGCTATATCTAGGACCCTGCATCAAAAACTAAAAACAACAAACCTCAGTTGTAAGAGCATCTTATTAAAAAATTGCGAAGTTTGTATGTTGGAGACATGTTGTCATCAAGAAATGAAAATCACAAATCATTTGATTTTTACCAGCAAACATGCAGGAGCCAGATGTTGGGGTAAAAATTTGGTAGCTGAGAGAGGCAGAAAAAGCACCCATCTGACCTTCCTACTCAGCTCATTTTTCAGAGAAAAGCATGCTGGCTTAGCCCAGGAGGAGAAAGGCAAAAGCCTAAAATCCAGAATCAAAGAGCTCCTTGTTCTCTATGCTGTCCTAAATACTCTTCAACTCAGTGCCCCTCCTTTCTACTTAATCCTTACCAGCTAGGCAGAGGCAGGAGGATCTTTGTGTGTTGGCTCTAGCCTGGTCTACATAGCAAATTTCAGGATAGCCCAGGCTATTTGGAAAGACCCTCTCTGAAAAACTAAAACAAAATTTTTTATGCATGTTGTGGTATGTGTGTGAGACAGAGCCAGAGATAGAGAATTAATATGGGTGACCTCAGAGTCCAAAAGAGGACATTGAATCTCTTGGAACAGTTGACTCTGAGCTACCTAATGTGGATGATTAGATCAGAACTGGGGTCCTCCTTGAGCAGAAAGCATTCTTAACTGCTGAGTTGTCTCCAGCCCATGGATGTTGGATATTTTATACAAGGTCTCTAAGTTTTATATGTCAGCCACAAATTTAACTGTAGTCCAGGTTAGCCTTGAGTTCATACCCTCCCTTCCCAACACTCAGATGCAGGCATACATGCACTATCATGCCTGGCTCCATTTCATATATTTAGAAAAACAGATGGTATATACCTATGTTTTACTTGAGAAGGACTTGTTTTCTCTGGGTTTATTTTATGTGTATGAATGTTTGAGTCTTATGTATTTCTCTGCATCACATGAGTGCCTGGGACTCAGTGTGGTCAGAGAGCATTTTAGATCCTCTGGAACTGGAGTTACAGATGGTTGTGAACCACCATGTAGGTGTTGGAAATGCACGGGGATCCTCTGCAGGAACATCTGTTCTTTCCCACTGAAGCCCTCTCTTTAGCTCCTGAAAAAGACTTCAGTATTCATATAATGGCTTGTAATAATTACAGTAGATATGGCTAGAAAGCTTGACATGGATATATGATATACTTTTGTGTTGCTGTAGATCAAACACAGGGCCTTGTGCATGGTAGGTAAGCTATCCCACTAAGCTCTATCTCTGGTCCCCTCCCTCAAATATGGTATACTTTATTCTTTATGTTATCGTAAGCAGGAGATATACTCAATGATCCCATCTGTGAAAGCTTTCATTGTTGGGCTGGGGATATATTTCATAGAGCTTTTCTAGAATTCAGGAAGACCTGGGATCAGTACACAACACTACCTAGGCTGGATATGGTGACGCATGCCTGTAATCTCACCACTCAGGAGGAAAAGGCAGACAGATCTCTGTGAATTCCAAGGCCAGCCTGGGATACATAGGGAGACCCTATTTCAAAACAGTAAATGAAAGATTGAAAAAAGAGGAGCTGCTACTCAGTTCCAGGCCATTGGTGTCCTGGAAGATGCTGGCCCTTTCTTTTCCCAGTCTTAATTTTGGTTGTTGTTTTTTAGACATGGTCTCACCATATAGCTTTGGGTGGCCTGGGATTCACTATATATCTTCCTGCCTCTGCCTCCTGAATGCTTGGATTTAAGGTATATGCCACAATGCCTGGTCATTAACCCATCTTTTAATTTTAAAGAAACATATAATCATTGGGTTGTTACCTGAAATATTGTAGTAAAGATTGTGCATTAATTAGTGTTTTGAAGTTTGCATGGAGATATCACATACTCTAGAAAAATGTATATAGGAACTGGAGACGTATCTTAGTATCTTAGTGTTTGCCGGGCATGCATAAAGCTGTGGGTTTAATCACCAGGAAACATAACTGGGCATGGTGGCACAGACCTCTGATTTTAACATGAACTACATGTTCATTTATCTTAAAGAAATATTTATTTATTCATTCATTCATTTGTTATTGTGATAGGGTATCAATGTGTAGCCCTGACTGGCCTGGAACTATGCAATCCAAGCTGGCCTTGAATTACATAGATCCACCTGTTTCTACCTCTAGAGTACTGTAAATAAAAGATATGTGCCAACACACCTTGTTTAAGGGATTATTATATTAGATATGATATAGTCTGGCTTAAAAATAGCTCTTAGTTTTCAAGTAGTCTTTATATTTTAGACATGTTTTTGGTCCATTGCAAAATTGATACAAGCTACAGAGTTCAAGTACACTCCCTATTCCAATTGTCAACATCCTTACTCCAAAGTGGTACAATAGTTGTGTTAATAGATGAGTGTCCATTAGCAACTCCATATCACCCTGCAAATACAGTTCACATAAATTTTCCTGTTTGTTTATTTGTGGGAGGGTCTCTTTATGTATCCTAGGGAAGCTTAGAGCTTATTGTATAAAGGAAGATAGACGGGTGCATGCTGACAGTCCCAGCACTCTGGAGGTGGAGACCAAGGGGATCATGAGCTTGAAACCAGTCCAGAGCACACAATGAGATCTTGTATCCAAATAATTAGAGAAGAGTCTAGAAAATTGAAATATAAATGATACAAGATTAGCCATGTGTTGATAGTTGTTAAAGCTGGATAAGTGGGGGTACTAATTAGTCTGATTTTATATTTTTAAAAGTTTTCCAGTTACAGCTATGTGTGGTCGTGGAGGCAGGTGGACCTCTGTGAGTTTGAAGCCAGCCAGGTCTACATAATGAGTTCCAGGACAGCTAGAACTACCTAGTGAGACCTTGCCTCAAAAAACAAAAAGAAATCCAGGCACGTCGACATACCCTTGTGATCCCAGCACTCTGGGAAGAAGAGGCAGTTAGATCTCTGTGAGTTCAAGGACAGACTGATCTACAAAGTGTTTCCAGGACATCCAGGTTACAAAAAGAAACACTTTCTTAAAAACCTAAAAAGAGAAAGAGAGAGAGAAAGAAAAAAAGGAAAGAAAGAGAAAAGGAAGGAGGGAAAAGAAAAGAAAACACAAAGAAAAAAAAACAAAAATAAAATGAAAATTTTCATTCATGAAAGCCAAGCAAAAGTTTAAGTTAAGGATTAAACATAGGTTTTCTGAATCATAAATAATGATATACTATTGGGTAACAAATTCTAAAATTCTTGTTTTTAAATTGCAATGTATGAGCGTGGAGAGATGGCTCAGTGATTAAGAACACTGGCCGTTCTTCCAGAGGACCTGGGTTGACTTTCTAGCACATACTGTAACTCTGGTTCAACAGCCTTTTCTGGCCTCTTAGGACACCACACATGCATATGGTGTGCAGAAATACACATGGACAAAACACCCACATACACAACATAAAAATAAATTTTAGCAGCCAGTTGTGGTGGCATGTACCTGTAATTCCAGCATCCAGCTAGGCAGACACAAGTAGATCTTCATGAGTTCAAGGCCACCGTGATCTACCAAGTGAGTCCAGGATGGCCCTGTCCAGAGAAACCCTGTCTCAAAAAAGAAAACAAAAATTTTTAGCTAGTTGATAGTTTTTTTTTTAAGTAGGCAAATTTCTATGATTTGAGGCCAACCCGTTCTACATAGCTAGATCCAGAGCAGCTGGGTTACACAGAGAAACCCTGTCTCAAAAATAAACAAATAAACTTCAAATTATTTTAAGAAATAATAAATGTTTCTAATCAGAATGTTAGAGAAATGTAAAATTCTTGAAGTTACAAAGGTAATGGCATTCTACTTGTTTCATAGGGCCTGAGAGTCAATATACGAAGACTGCTCAGGAGATTGTGAGCGTTTGTTACCAGACATTAACCGAGGTAGGTGGTAGAGAAGATCCAGCTCCCTGAAACTTTTTTGTTGTATCCTTGAGTTTGAAGTTTTCCCTGACTACCCTGTTCTCTTTCAAATGTAAAATTCCAACTTCTACCCTCATTCCATCATTTCTCTGCTTTGTTTAGGTTATCAGCTGTGTTCTGCTACTAAAATAGAAACACTATTATATTCTTGCTCTATTTGTATATACACCATACTTTAACCACTCAGGGTATTTTGCTGTTATCTGTATAAGTCCTATCATTATACTTTTTTGGATATTTTTTAAAGTTTGTTTATTCACTTTACAGTCCAACCTCAGCCTCTCCCTACCCTCCTCCCACTAGTTCTCCACCCTCTTCCCCTTTTTTCCTTTCTCTTTTTAGAAAATGGGAGCCCCCACCTCCATATCAGTTGACCCTATCACTTTAAGTCGCATCAGAAGTAAGCACATCCTCTTCCACTGAAGCTAGACAAGGCACCCCTCCAGGGGGAAGTGATCCAAGAGCAGACAACAGAGTCCATGTCAGAAACAGTACCTGCTCCACTTGCTAGGGAACCCCATGATGACCAAGCTGTCCATCAGTTAGTTTTATGTAGGGGGCCTAGGTTCAGACCATGCATGCTCTTTGGTAGGTTCTTCAGTCTCTTTAAGTCCCTGCGGGCCTGGGTTAGTTGACTCTGTTGTTCTTGTGGAGTTCTTATCCCCTCTGGGTCCTTCTAGCCTTACACGCACACTTCCACAAGGTCCCCTGAGCTCTGTCCCATGTTTGTCTGTGAGTCTCAGCATTTGTTTCTATCCACTGCTAGGTGGAGCCTCTCAGAGGACAGTTATGTTAGTCTGCTGTCTGCAAGCATAGCTGAGTGTCATTAATAGTGTCAGGGTTTGGCTCTCACCTGTGGGGTAGGTCTCGGGTTGGGCCAGTCATTGTTTGGACATTCCCTCTCTCTGCTCCCTCTTTATCCCTACACATTTTGTAGGCAGGGTAAATTTTAGATCAAAGCTTTTGTGGGTCGTTTGGTGTTCGCCTCCCTCCACTAGCAGTCCTGCTTGGCTAGAAGATGGCCACTTCAGTCCTCATGACCCCCACTAGTAGGAGTCTCAACTAGAATCACCCCCATATCCTCCAAGGAGCCCACCCTGTAGCAGGTCTCCAGCTTGTCTCAGAGATGGCTCTCCCTTGATTTCCCTTCTGTCTCCCAGCCCTGTCACCTCCTGCCCCTGCTCTTCCCTCATCTGATCTCTACCCTCGATTCCCTCAACACACCATCTCCTACCCAGTTCCCTCATTCATCCATTTCCACTCTCTGTTCTATTTCCCCTTAGTGAGGTTCATGCAACCTCCTCTGGGCCCTCCTTATTCTTAGCTTATTTGGGTGTGTGGATTATAATAGTGTTATCTTGTACTATATGACTAATATCTGCTTATATGTAAGTACATACCATGTATAAGATATTTTTACAGATCTATTGATTCATGTATTTTATGTATAGGGGTGCTTTGTCTTCATGTACACAAGAAGAGAGAAACAGATTCCATTACAGATGGTTGTAGGCCACCATTTTGTTGCTGGGAATTGAACTCAGGGCCTCTGGAAGAGCAGACACTGCTCTTAATCATTAAGCCATCTCTTCAAACCCAAAGACATATTTTTTGTGTCTTTTGTTTATTTTTGTAAGTCCAGTACCTGAATGTTGAATGAATTCATTAATTTTGTTTCTCAGTATGATGAACATTTGACTCAACTTGAGAAAGATATTTGTACAGCTAAAGAAGCAGCTTTGGAGGAAGCAGAATTAGAAATTCTGGACCCAATGACTCCAGGACCTTATACACCTCAGGTAAGCCAAAGGATTAGGAATTTCTTACAATTTTCTTATGGTTTGGGAAATTGGGAGCATGATAACAGTTATGTTTACTGAGATACCATTCTTCTCTGTCCTTCCTCTTCATATGCCTATCATGTGTTTTCTTGTCTTCTTAAAGGCTAAGGTGAGTGAGGACCCTGGGTTCTTCGTTGCCTTGTTGAATCCAAAAGAGGCAACTATGGGATGAATGAGTTGGGTGGTGGTTTATAGTGTGTGAGAATACCAGATATCTGACTGCTTTAGCCAGAGGCATCTTCTAGGTCTCCAGTTAATTTGCTAGTAAATTTTGGGGTTCTAGGACATCCCTAGAATGTAGCCTGCTCAGGTACAAATGGGGCTTTATTGTCCTTGTGCCTTCTAGATAGCTGATTGCCCATTACTTTAGAAGTCTGTCAGCATACCTCATATAAGTCAATTTCCAGAATCAATTGACTTTCCTACTAAATGAAGACTGTTTTAAGTTTATATGTTCGAAGACTAGAAAGCAGGGTGAATAAGAATCTTTCAGTATTTTCTGGTCTGATTGACACTTTTTGAGTTTTCCTCTATATTACAGTCTAAGAAAGTTGGCGTATTTGAAGAATAGAATATTGACAGGTCCTTGGATTCTATATTGGAGACACAGTGATGGAGTGTTGACAGATCTGGTTGTGAGTCTTAGCTCTGCTACTGTGTGGTTTTGTGATATTGGGAAAGTTAACATTTCTCTATTTCTGTAAGATGTCCTTTCTGACATTAAATGAGTTAATTTGTATGACAAACAACAGGCATCCTGTAAATATTTGTTTTCTTCTTTGTATGAAGGATTTTTTGTAAAGTTTCCAGAAGTTCTTTCAAATTATTTTTAATTAAAATTTATTTCTATGTATTAATTACAGTTTATTTACTTTGTATCCAAGCTGTACCCTCCTCTCTCATTCCATCCCAACCTACCCTCTGTCCCTCATCTCCTCCCTGCTGCTCTGTAAGTCCACTGATAGGTGAGGACCTCCTACCCTTCTCTGTGACCCTAGCTTATCAGGTCTTTTCAGGACTGGCTGCAATGTCCTCCTCTGTGGTCTAGCAAGGCTGCTTCTCTCTCGAGGGTAGGGGTCAAAGAGCCAGTGCCACTCATTTCAGAGACAGTCCCTGTTCCCCTTACTAGGAAACTCTCTTGGACTCTGAGCTGTCATGGGTTATATCCAGGAAGGGGTTCTAAGTTATATCCATGCATGGCCGTCGGATTGAGAAACAGTCTCAGAAAAGACCTCTGTGCTGATATATAGTTGGTCTTTGTGGAGCACCTGTCCTCTCAAGGTCTTACTAACTCCCCTTTCTTTCTTATGACTCTGCCCAAGATTTGGTTATGAGTCTCAGCATCAGCTTTGATACACTGCTAGGTAGAGTCTTTCAGAGGCCCTCTGTGGTAGGCTCCTGTCCTGTTTTCTGTTTTCTCACACTTCCAATGTCCATCCCGTTTGCCTTTCTGAGTGAGGATTGATCATCTTACCCTGGGTCCTCCTTCTTGTTTAACTTCTTTAGATGTACAGATTTTAGTATGTTTACCCTATCTTATAGGTCTAGTATCCACTTATAAGTGAGTATATACCATGTGTGTCTTTCTGCTTCTGGGATATCTAGTTCAGAATGGCCTTTTCTAGATCCCACCATTTGCCTGCAAACTTCATGATTTCCTTGTTTTTGTTGAGTAGTATTCCATTGTGTAAATGTACCACAATATCTGTATCCATTCCTCCATTCCAGGACATCTGGGTTGTTTCCAGTTTCTCGCTTTACAAATAAAGCTGCTATAAACATGGTTGAGCAAAGGTCCATGTTGTGTACTTAAGCATGTTTTGGATATATGCCTAGGAGTGGTATAGCTGGATCTTGAGGAAGCACTATTCCTAATGGTCTGAGAAAGCGCCAGTTTGATTTCCAACGTGATTGTACAAGTTTACATTCCCACTAGCAATGGAGGAGGGTTCCCCTTTTCCCCCAACATCTCCAGCATGTGCTGTCACTTGAGTTTTTGACCTTAGCCATTCTGATGGGTGTAAGGTAAAATCTCAGGGTCGTTTTGATTTGTTTCTCCCTGCTAACTAAGGACATTGAACATTTCTCTAAGTGTTTCTCTGCCATTCTATATTCCTCTACAGAGAATTCTCTGTTTAGCTCTGTACCCTATTTTTTTAATTGGATTGTTTGATTTGTTGCTTTTTAACTTCTTTAGTTCTTTATATATTCTGGATATCAGCCCTCTGTCAGATATAGGGTTGGTGAAGATCCATTCTCAGTCTATAGGCTGTCGCTTTGTTCTGACAACAGTGTCTTTTGCTTTACAGAAGCTTTTCAGTTTCATGAGGTCCTATTTATTGATTGTTGCTCTTAGAACCTGTGCTGTTGGTGTTCTGTTCAGTAAGTTGTCTCCTGTGCCAAAGAGTTCTAGGCTCTTCCAAATTTTTCTTCTGACTGATTTAGTGTGTCTGGTTTTTTGTTGAGGTCTTTGATCCACTTGGACTTTAGTTTTGAGCAGGGTGATAAATATGGATATATATTCGTGTAGACATCCAGTTGAACCAACACTATTTGTTGAAGATGCTTTCTTTTTTCCATTGAATGGTTTTGGCTTCTTTGTCAAAAATCAAGTATCCATAGGCATGTGGCTTTATTTCTGTGTCTTCTTTTGGGTTCCATTGATCCACCATTCTGTTTCTATGCCAATACCATGCAGTTTTTTATTACTATTTCTCTGTAGTACAGCTTGAGATCAGGGATGGAGATAACTCCAGATGATCTGTTGTTGTACAGGATCGTTTAGGAAATTCTGGGTTTTTGTTTTTCCATATGAAGTTGAGTATTTTTCTTTCAAGGTCTGTAAAGAATTGTGTTGGTATTTTGATGGGAATTGTATTGAATCTGTAGATTGCTTTTGGCAGATGGCCATTTTCACTATGTCAATCCTACCAATCTATGAGCACAGGATATCTTTCCATCTTCTGATATCTTCTTCAGTTTCTTTCTTCAGAGACTTAAAGTTTTTTTCAACAGGTCTTTCACTTGTTTGGTTAGAGTCATACCAAGGTACTTTATGTTATTAGTGGCTATTGTGGAGGGTATTGATTCCCTAATTTCTTTCTAGGCCCTTTTGTTTTTGGTATACAGGAGGTCTTCTGATTTTTTTTTTTTTGGAGTGAATGTATCCAGCCACTTTGCTGAAGGAGTTCTCTTCTTGAAATTTTGGGGTCGCTCATGTATACTATCATATCATCTGAGAATTGTGATATTTTTACTTCTTCCTTTCCAATTTATATCCCCTTCATCTCCTTTACATTGTCTCATTGCTCTAGCTAGGACTTCAAGTACTATGTTGAAGAGATATGGAGAGAGTTGGCAGCCTTGCCTTGTCCCTGATATCAGTGGGATTGGTTTGAGTTTCTCTCTGTTTAGTGTGATGTTGGCTATAGGATTGTTGTATATTGCCTTTACTATGTTTAGGTATGTGCCTTGTATCCCTAGTCTCTCCAAGATTTTAACATGAATGGGTGTTGGACTTTGTCGAATGCTTTTTCGGCATCTAAGGAGATGACCATGGAGTTTTTCTCCTTCAGTTTGTTTATATGGTGGATTACATTGATAGATTTCAGTATATTGAACCACCTCTACATGCCTGAGATGAAGCCTACTAGGTCAAGGTGGATGGTATCTTTTATGTGTTCTTGAATTCAGTTTGCAAGTATTTCACTGAATATTTTTACATCAAAATTCATAAGAGAGATAGGTCTGAAGTTCTCTTTTTTTGTTGAGACTTTATGTGGTTTAAGTGTCAAGGTGACTGGCTTCATAGAACGAGTTTGGTAATGTTCCTTCTGTTTCTATTTTGTGGAATAGTTTGAAGAGAATTGGAGTTAGCACTTCTTTGAAGGTCTGGTAGAATTCTGCACTGAAACCATCTGGGCCAGGGATTTTTTTGGGCGGGGGGCAGGGAGACTCTTGATGACTTCTTCTATTTCATTGGGGGATATAGGGCTATTCAATCTTTCTACCTGGTCTTGACTTCATTTTGGTAGGTGGAATCTATCAAGAAAATTTCCATTTCCTTTAGATTTTCAAATGTTGTGTCACATGGGCTTTTATAGTACAACCTAATGATTGGATTTCCTCAGTGTCTGTAGTTTTGTCCCCCTTTTCATTTCTGATTTTGCTAATTTAGATAGTTTCTCTCTGCCTTTTACTTAGTTTGGCTAAGTATTTGTCTATCTTGGTTTCACTGATTTTTTCAATAGTTTTATTTGATTCTAATTTATTGATTTCAGCCCTGACTTTGATTATTTCTAGCCATCTTCTCCTCTTGGATGTATCTCCTTCTTTTTTTTCTAGGGCTTTCAGTTGGGTCATTATGTTGCTTGTATGAGATGTTACAAATTTCTTCTTGAAAGCACTTAGTGCCATGAATTTTCCTCTGAGCACTGCTTTCATTGTGTCCCAGAAATTTGGGTATGTTATACCTTCATTTTCATTGAATTCTAGGAAGTCTTTAATTCTTTTCTTTCTTTCTTTCTTTCTTTCTTTCTTTCTTTCTTTCTTTCTTTCTTTCTTTCTTTCTTTCTTTCTTTCTTTCTTTCTTTCTTTCTTTCTTTCTTTCTTAATCCAGCTGTCATTGAGTAGTGAGTTGTTCAGTTTCCGTGTGCGTGTAGGCATTTTGCTATTTCCATTGTTGTTGAGGTCCAGCTTTAGTACATGGTGGTAAGATAGAATACAGGGAATTATTTCAATCTTCTTGCATCAGTTGAAGCTTGCTTTGTGGCCAACTATATGGTCTATTTTGGAGAAGGTTCCACGAGGTGCAATTACAGAGTTTCAGATCCTTTGCCCCTCAGATATGGTGCACGGTGGTCACTACCATCTTGGATCCCCCCAGGCTCTTTTAAATTTAACTGAATACTTTAATGTAGAATGCTTCTAATTCCTATAGGATTATTTTTCATTCTACTCTGGTTTCACCCTGAACTTCAGTGCAGCATACATGGTCTCTGTTGGATTTATATTGCCTCTGTGTCTCAAGCATACACTTATCCTGTCTTTTACTCTCTTTTTCATCCCAAAACATAGGTTACTGAGGGGCCAGGTATACAGAACCCTCAGATACTTCTTCAAGGTCCAGAACTAGGAAAGACTCTTGGAGTTGTATGGGCATATTCAGTCAAGGGGGCTTGGGTGAGTGATGTTACCCAGGAAAGCTTTGTTTGCTAATAATCTTACAGTTTGCACAAGGTACTTTCTGGTAAGTTAAAACTTGGGTACTATCCATCATTCTCCAATACAATATAACCACCAAGTGGTATGTGCTTTTTTCAGGTCTGGGATAGTTATAAATTTACACCATTGGTGAATCAAAGCTTTGTCCTTCCTGAGCAATAGCTGCTTTTGGCATTTTTATTGAGTTTCCTATGGAGAGTATGGTATGGATAGTACTGCTTCATTCTTTTCAGTTCACACTCTCATCATTCCCTTCACTTATGTGTATAAATTTTAAGATAACTTAACTCATTGCTTTTTAACTCAAGGAAGATAGATTCCCCATGTGTGACCACCCATACTCATTACTACGTAAATTCAAAACATTATAAATAAGTATCTCTATAAGATTATTCGGTCAAACCAGGCATGGTAGTACTCACCTGTAATCTGAGAACTTTGGGAGGCAGAGGCAGACAGATCTCTGTGAGTTTGAGACCAGCCTGGTCTACAAAGTGAGTCCAGGATAGCCAAGGCTACACAGAGAAACCTTGTCTCAAAAACCTCATTAACTTGCATTGAGCTCAATACTTTAGAGTTATTCATTTTACAGTTTCCCACAATCTATTTTCATTCTACATTTTAAAATTTGCAGAAAGTTTATCTGTGTGCTAATGTTTTGGAATCCCTTTTGCATTTATTTTGGAAACTCTGATTTTCTCAGTTAATCCTGTTTCCTTGCTTGTTTACAGAACAGCCCATATGTGGGTATGCATTTGTTTCATTGAGATAGGTTCTAGCTCTGTGGTCCAAACTGGCCTCAAGTTTGTGTTTTTCCTGATTAAACTTTTCTGATGCTGGGACTATAAGATTGCACTACTCTTCTTTGCTCATAAGCAAGTTTTTGTTTTAATCAAAGTATTACTATGTTTGGGGACTATTAGAACATGGGGCTAGAGAGATGA
Organism: Pachyuromys duprasi; assembly: GCA_028658305.1. NCBI lineage: Eukaryota > Metazoa > Chordata > Mammalia > Rodentia > Muridae > Pachyuromys > Pachyuromys duprasi. Next base: position 85,066,660 of record CM053742.1, on the reverse strand, counting down.
CTTAGACAGTTAAGAGTGCTTGCTATTCTTTCAGAAGACCTGACTTTGGCTGCCAGCAACCATGTTCTGTGGCTTGCTCTTTTAACTCCACATTTGGAGATTCTGACACCTTCTGGCCTCTACAGACACTGCATTCACATGCACAAACCCATGCTCAGACATTCACATATACACATGATTTTTTAAGGCAAGGTTTCTCTGTGTAGCCTTGGCTGTCCAGGAACTCACTGTGTAGACCAGGCTGTCCTCAAACTCACAGGGATCCTCCTGCCTCTGCCTCCCAAGTGCTGGGATTAAAGGCAAACACCACCACGGCCCAGCCACATAAGTTTTTTTCAAAGATTTATTTACTATTTCTACAATATTTTACCTTCATGTGTGCCTGCAGGCCAGAAAAGGGCACCAGATCTCATCATAGATGTTTGCTGGGAATTGAACTCAGGACCTTTAGAAGAACAGCCAGTGCTCTTAACCTCTGAGCCATCTCTCTAGTCCCATTAAGCCATGTAATTTTTTAAAATGAGTGAATAAAATCCTTTTTAAAAGAAAATTGGAAGATACAAATATGAGGTGTGATATTTCTTATCAATTCCATCTTTCATAACATTAACCACAGAATATTTTAAGATTTTTCACATCTGCACTATGTACGTTTATCTCTGTAATTATACTTTAAAGTATATTGATAAATATTATTTTTCTTATTCTATTCACTTAATGAATGTTTTCTCTAGTCCCTCTTATTATTGACTAGAATCCATTTGCTAAATCTCTGCTCTTTTCAGGGATGATAAGAGGGAAGCTATTATTTATTGAGTACCAGGTCTTGAGTACACAGAGCTCTTAATTCTCACTACAACCACGTGGGATAGATATTATATCCATGTCTCACAGTTCAGGAAAACAGTGTGGTTAATTATGATAGAACCAAGACTCAATCCAGGACTGTTTACTCCAAAGACCATGATTTTTTCCCCATACCATTTTGTTCTGAATCATTATCCACAGGCTCATGAACTGCTAAACCATGGTCTTAGTGAAATTTAAATTCCTTTATCCAGTTCCTTACATGTCTCTAGGTCACTAAAGCTATAACTAATATGAATCCCTGAGGTTAAAACAGCAAGTCAAGGCTTAGAACAATAAAGTAGGTTACTGAGCAGAGAGGCTGTTACTTCATAAGCTTGTCCCTAAACTTTATGCATTTCTGCTTAATTTTTGAACATATAAGCTAGATGCCAGTCTGCTAGAGTGTTTGTTATTCGTAGCATTCTAAAGAATTATCTACAGACTTGGACCAGGCTGTTTCCTTGTTTACTGGGTTGTCTTGCATGTCCCTTTTCTTCAGTGAATGTTATAAAGGAGAATTCTTTGCATTTCTAGCCATTTCCTTGGTAGAAGCTAAGTTGTATCTTTTATGCCACAGCCTCCTGATTTGTATGATAACAGCACATCTCTCAGTGTTTCTCAAGATGCCTCTGTTTATCAAGATGAGATCAATATGTCTGTCTTGGATATTCCCGGTGCTATTTCAGAAAATCAGCTGACTCAGGTAGGATGTTATTTTTCTTGCAAGATAGGCGGTTTGCCTGGTAGGTGAATGTGGAAGGCTGGGCTGCTACCATGCATACAATGAAGGATAGCTAGATCCTTTGGCCCTGGAAACAAGGTTTGAAATCTCACTTAAGCACAACATAAAAGGAAAAGAATTTGAGGTATCAGAACAGCCTAATAAGTGACTGATTAGAAAGACCATCTGCCTTCAGAGACAGTGTTCACAACGACTGGTGTACTGTTTTGTGTCTCTTATAAGTAATAAACCAAATTAAAATATGCATTATTTTAACTGGCCTTTTCCAGAGCTATCAAAACATAATTCTCATCTAAAACTGTACCTGTTCTCAAGGTTCCATAAGGGCATCCAAAATCCAGAAGGAGTTTCTTTTTTAATATTTTTTATTTTTTATTAATTACAGTTTATTCAATTTTTATCCCCCCTGTGACTCCCTTCCTCCTCCTCTCCCAACTCCACCTTCCCTCTCCCTTCTCCACCCATGCCCCTCCCCAAGTCCACTGATAGGGGAGGTCCTCCTCCCCTTCCTTCTAATCCTAGTCTATCAGGTTTCATCAGGAGTGGCTGCATTGTCTTCCTCTATGGCCTGGTAAGGCTGCTCCCCCCTCAGGGGGAGGTGATCAAAGAGCAGGCCAATCTGTTCATGTCAGAGGCAGTCCCTGTTCCCATTACTATGGAACCCACTAGGACATTGAACTGCCATGGGCTACATCTGAGCAGGGGTTCTAGTTTATCTCCATCAGTGGTCCTTGGTTGGAATATCAGTCTCAGAAAAGACCCCTGTGCCCAAATTTTTTGGTTCTGTTGCTCTCCTTGTGGAGCTCCTGTCCTCTCCAGGTCTTACTATCTCCCCCTTCTTTCATAAAATTCTGTGTGCTCTGTCCAAAGTTTGGCTGTAATTCTCAGCATGTGCTCAGGTACCTTGGAGGGTAGAGCATTTCAGAGGCCTTCTCTGGTAGGCTCCTGTCCTGTTTCCTATTTTCTCCCTCTTGTGATGTCCATTCTCTTTGCCTTCCTGAGTGGGGATTGAACATCTTAGCCAGAGTCCTCCAGAAGGAGTTTCTAATTCAAAAGTTTGGGTTAGAAAGGAAACATTTCCTTCTGATGACAGTTAAGATTGTACCAAAAACTTTTCTGTTCTTTGGTTTGACTTGCTCAGCCTGTTATTTCCAAAGAATTGCTGGGGAAAGTGTACAAACCCTGAGCTGTGTAAACAACCTCCTCTAGCAGTATGGATGTAGGGATAATAGGACAATACATCTGTACTATGTAAAGAACCCTTGGTTAACTCCTACAGGCACATCCCTCAATGATGTGCTATTTCTGTTCCTTACTCAGATTCTCCAGGGCCAGGGTCGGCTGGGTGTGGAAGACTCTGGTGAAGGTATTGAAGGCAATGAGGAGGAGGAAGATGGGAAACCTAAGACTCCAGCCCCAGTGAGTATGTTTACAGAAAGCTTATGGTTACATTATACATTTATATGATAGGAGCCCTAGTCATGCAGGGCAGGCAAAATCCCAAGGTGATATCATAGTCTCTCTATAGTGAGTCTCAGTCTCACTTTAATCCTTTAAATGAGCTAGACAAATCTATTCACTACAATTATTTAACTTCTTGTGAAGCAGTAAATGGGATGTGGGGGAAAGAAGGTATGCTGGTCTCTTAGTGACGGGACTGCCACTTGGACTTGTTTAGATAGGTGAAGACAAAGATGGTGATCTTGCAGAAGAAGAGGAAGGAATTATACTACAGCCCCAGGCCAGTGTCTTGTATGAGGATTTGCTCATGTCTGAAGGAGAAGAAGATGAAGAATATGCTGGGAGTGAGGAAGAAGAATATAATCCTTATTTTAGTAAGTTTTGCTCCTTTACTTCTGTTTCTGTATAGCTGAGGGTGTGTATCTCAGGACTAAATATAAAAGGCTTTGCTACTTCTTATGTGTGATTATGTAAAAAGCTATCTCTCTTGTTGGAGTCCTACTAGTAGACATGAGAGTACTAAACATACACTCATTGGGTGATCATATCCATTAGCCTTAGGGGAAGTGAAGACAAATAAGCACAGGATCCCCAAAAGTAACAGTGGAAAAGTCAGTGCCAAAGTATTAACTTTGAAGGATTATGTTTGGGAATAGGAAAGGAAATGTAATCAAAATAATAGAAATGGTAAGTTAAAAGTATTTGAGATGATAGAAAACAGGTAGATTAGAGTATGATGGTGGAAATAAGTTTCTTCACTTCAGTTTCTATAGATCTTGCCACTATTGACCTTTGGTAGTTAAAAGAGATGGCTGAGAGAGGACTATACACTCAAAGTCTGTATAGACTAGTTTTGGAGTGCTAGGCAGAAGATGCTAATTCTGACCAGAATTACCATTTCTGAGGCTGGAGAGATGGCTCAGAGGTTAAGAGCACACTGTCTGCTCTTCCAAAAGTCCTGAGTTCAATTCCCAGCAACCACATGGTGACTCACAACCACCTATGTGGATATCTGGTATCCTCTTTTGGCATGTAGGCAGAACATTGTATAGATAATAAATAAATCTTTTGTTTTGTTTTTTATTTTAATTTTTATTAATTATACTTTATTCACTTTTTATCCCCCCTGTAGCTCCTTCCCTCCTCCCTTTCCAATTCCACCTTCCCTCCCCCTTCTCCACGCATGCAAATCCCCAAGTCCACTGGTAAGGGAGGTCTTCCTCTCATTCCTTCTGATCCTAGTCTGTCAGGTCTCATCAAGAGTGGCTATATTGTCTTCCTCTGTGGCCTGGTAAGGCTGTTTCCCCTCAGGGGGAGGTGATCAAAGAGCAGGCCAATCAGTTCTTCCCAGAGACAGTCCCTGTTCCAATTACTATGGAAACCACTAGGACACTAAACTGTCATGGGCTACATCTGTGCAGGGGTTCTAGATTATTTCCATGAGTGGTCCTTGGTTGGAGTATCAGTCTCAGAAAAGACACCTGTGCCCAGATTTTTTTGGTTCTGTTGCTCTCCATCTTAAGAAAAAAATAATTCCCATTTTTTCTCTAGGTCTTTTTTGTTTTTGTTATTTTGAACACAATATCTCATACATGCTAGGCAAACACTGTAGCTCTGAGCCATACCCCTAGTCCATGAAGCTTATCTCTTAATGAACCACAATCTGTCTTTTTTTTAACAGCTATTCAGTTAAGTGAAAGTGGAAGTGACTCTGATGTGGGCTCTGGCAAATCGTCTTTTCCTGAACAAGAGAAGAATTCATAATCTGAATTGTGGTGCCCATGAAATGTATAAGGCTTTCTCCTTACCAAGAAACTGAAGTCTTATATACAGGTCATCCAGCATAGTCTCAAAGTTGTTATTTTTTTTCCTCATTGTTTTAATACTATTATGGACTCTGGAGTTTTACAAGTTTCATGTCTTTCAGTTTCTTGCAGTTTTTACCTCTATTTTTATTTCTTTGTACACAGAGAGAGAAATACACATACAATATATGTATGTTTTTGAAATAAATTTTCACTGTGTACCCGCAAGCTGTCCTGGACCTCATTATTTTCCTGCCTCAGAGATTACAGGCATGTTCCCCTACATCTAATTAGTCATTGATCTTCTTGATTCTCTGATTTCTCCACTTTTAGACAGGAGCCTGGACTCCAAATCTCTTTGTCATGATCCCCAATGTCCCTTGCTCCCCTCCTATGACCAGCCACTTTTTTAAGGGTGTTGTGATTATTGGCTTTTGTAGAGTACAGTTTTGGTACTCGAAGCATTTGTTAGCCCTGTTTTGTTTATCGAGTATTTCTATGATAGTTCTAATAGTATAGTTAGAACCCACCCCACTTCCCACATGCTAGCTAGACTGGCCTTGAATGCTCAAGCTCAACTTATTCACTGGCCTCAGCCTCCTTGCTAGTAGAATCTGGGACATACAGCACCAACCACAATAGTTGAGTAGTATTCCATTGTGTAAATGTTCCACAATTTCTGTATCCATTCCTCAGCTGTGGGACATTTAGGTTGTTTCCAGCTTCTGGCTATTACAAATTAAGCTGCTTTGAACACAGCTGAGCAAATGTCTTTACTGAATGGTGGGACATGTTTTGGGTATATGCCTAGGTAAAGGTATAGCTGGATCTCAAAGTAGCACTATTCCCAATATTCTGAGAAAGCACCAGATTGATTTCCAAAGTGGTTGTGCAAGGCTAATTTCCCACCAGCAATGGAGGAAGGTTCCTCTCCAGCATGTGTTGTCATTTGAGTTCTTGATCTTAGCCATTCTGGTGAGTGTGAGGCGCAATCTCAGCGTTGTTTTGATTTGCATTTCCCTGATGACTAAGGATGTTGAACATTTCTTTAAGTGTTTCTCTGACATTCGATATTCCTCTGTTGAGAAGTGAGTGTTTGTTTAGCTCCGTACTCCAATTTGTAATTACTTGCTTTGTTGGTGTTTGACCTCTTCAGTTCTTATATATTCTTATATATTCTGGATATTAGTCAGATGTAGTGTTGGTAGAGATATTTTCCCAGTCTGTATGCTGTCATTTTGTTCTGATGAGAGGATCTTTTGCTTTACAGAAGCTTTTTAACTTGATGATGTCCCTTTTGTTAATTGTTGATCTTAGAGCCTGTGCTCTTGGTGTTCTGTTCGGGAAGTTGTCTCCTGTGCCAATGAGTTCAAGGCTCTTCCCCACTTCTTCTTTTATCAGATTTAGTGTGTCTGGTTTTATGTTGAGTATTTGGTCCATTTCAATTTTAGTTTTGTGCAGGGTGATATATATGGGCCTCTGCATTTTTCTACATGTAGACATCCAATTAGACCAGCACCATTTGTTGAAGATGATGTCTACTTTCCACTGTTTTGGCTTCTTGGTAAAAAATTAAGTTTCCATAGGTGTGTGGGTTTATTTCTTGGTCTTTAATTTGATTCCATTGATCCACTGGAATCCTTATGGAAGAAGAGGGAGATAGAAAGTCCTGGAGGGATCACGAACTCCACAAGGAGAACAACAGAGACAAAATACCTGGGCCCAAGGGTCCCTGCAGGGACTGACACTCCACCCAAGAACCATGCATGGAGTGGACTGAGATCTCCTGTTCAAAGGAAGACCATTGACTACTCAGTTCCCAAGTGGGTTTCCTAGTAAGGGGTAGAGGTGATGTCTCTGACATGAACTCAGTGGCCAGCTCTTTGATCACCTCCCCCAGGGAGGTACACCCTTGCCAAGCCACAGAGAAAGAGGATATAGCCAGGGTTGATGAAACCTGATAAGCTAGGGTCAGATAAAAGTAGAGGAGGTCCTCCCTTATCAGGGGACTATGGAAAGGACATAGGAGGAGAAGGAAGGTGGGTGAGACTGTAAGGAGACAAGGAAGGGAAAGGGCTGCAGCAGGGAAACAAAGTGAATAAATTGTAAATAAATATGTAAATTAAAAATAAAAACAAGTTTGGATCATTCTCTCTGTCTTTTTTTTTTTCAAAGTGGCTGGGAAAAATCATCTGGTAGTAGCATGCCTCCCTGCCATAGCACTACATAGCCTGCAGGACATAATGTTTCATCCCTGAAATCCCAATACTCTTGAGATAGAGGCAGGAAAAACAGAAGTTTGAGGTTATCCTGGCTATCTAGGCAATGCAAAATACTCTTCTGGGATACATGAGACCTATCTGAAAAACAAATCTCTAACCTTTGTGGTGAAGGGCATGCCTGTTACCCCAATACTCTGGAAGCAGAGGCAAGACACTTTGAGTTTGAAGACAACCTGAGCTACACAAAGAAATTTTATCTCAAAAAATAAATTACTGGGTCTGTTTTGCTGTTAATGGGTTAGAAGACAGAGAAGAGTAGTGGTGGAGGTGGCCTTCTGTGTGACAGTTAATCATGAAAGACATGTGTGAGAGATCTTTAGGGGACATACACAAGACAGCCTTCATCTTCATCAGCTCTGTGACCCTGGATAATCATTGTAGCTTTGCAGAACTAGTACTAGCCAGTCATTGTGATATGCACCTGTTACCTCAGCTTTGGTGGCTGAGGAAGAAGGACTGCTGTGTGTCTTAAGTTAGCCTATGCTAAACATTGAATTCTAGGCTTGCTTGGACCAGTGTGAGAGTCTCTCAAACAATCAAATGAAATAATTTATCTATAAAATACAGGCTCTGGTTGGTAAGATGGCCCAGCTTGTGAAAGTGCTTGCTGCCCAGCTGGATGGCCAGCATTCTGTCCCTGGGATACATGTGCTACAAGAAGAGAACTGTGTTCTCTGATATCGAAGTGTGGGCTCTGGCATGCCCATGCCTCCATATATACCTATATATTCTCACAAATAAATAAACAGAAGTGTAATAATTTTTTTT
>CM053742.1:85042055-85058253 GCA_028658305.1 Pachyuromys duprasi | reverse complement strand
TCCATCGCCCACCTCTAAAAAAGTACTCCTTTGGGGCATTATCTCAGCCAGGTCCACACTCGGTGCAGCCTTTGCTGAAGCACATCAAAAAGAAGGCAAAGGTATAATTGAATCGTGGTTAGAAGAAAAGGTCTATAAGAGAATTGGGGTACAAATTGCAGGACTATACTGGATATGAGATTATATTAGGGAATTGTTTGTTTTCTCAGATGTGATACAGTTTTATTTAGGTTATTCAGAAGAATGTCCTTATTCTTAGAAGATACATATGGTTATGTTTAAGACTAAAATATTGCAGCTTTCAAAACTGGTTTACTAAAATCTGTAGAAAATTTACAGATAAATAGGAGAAATGTTTAAGTAGTGAGATGAAGGATATTCAGAGTATAGTCTTTCAATATTAATGAAATTGAAAAAAATATGACATGCCAAGAATGTTTTGGTATTATCTCAGACTGGATGATAACAGCATGTGTAGTTTATCTTCCTGTGTGTAATTGGCTGTATTGTCTTTATTCCGGACAGATGAGAGAACAAGAGAGGCAAGGCTCAGGTGGTAGAGAGATGTTTTTTTATGTGCACACCTCAGGACCTCACAGGCAAAGATGGAGACCTTATTCTTGCAGAATACAATGAGGAATATGGATCATTAATGATGCAAGTTGGCATGACAACCAAGATAAAAAAACTGCTATAAATGAGTGAGACTGTACTCAAGTATGTATTTATGTTTTTTGTGCTTGTATGTTAAAAAAAAACTCATTCATTTTATTTTATGTGCATGAGTGTTTTGCTGCACAAATGTATGTATGTGCAGTACATATGTGTGCCTGGTGCATTAGGAGGCCAGAAGAGTGTATCAGATCCCCTGGAACTGGAAGTGTGGATGGCTGTAAGCTACTATGTGAGTGCTGAGACCCAAACCTGGGTCCTCTGTATGAACAAGTGTTCTTAACCATGGAGCCATCTCTCCAAACCCTGGAAGTTTTGTTATCAATATAACTAAATAGGTTTGTAGTGATAATCTGTGACCATGTATTTTGCCCTGTACATTTATTTGGAGAGTGGAGTAGATTCTCTTGATAATAGCAAATGCTACCCTTATGGAAGACTACATGTACGTTTATCAGTTTTATTCTGTGAGTCTAACTGAGTTTGCTATTCTTCTCCTAGAAACCTGGAAAAGATCCTGGAGCCCCAGATTGCAAATATAGACAAACTGTTTATTGCCACACGTCTCCCTTCCTGGGCTCTCTTCATCCTGGCCAGTTACTGCAAGTGAAGAATTCTTTCCTGTCTTTATTCTGTCCTAAAGAAATTGATAGATGAGGAGCAAGTTTGCCCCAAAAGAAACAATTTTGGTTGATTGAAATACTGTTCATGTATTAGGTATAAGGTAGTATAATTCACTGGGCGTGATCATGGGTGAGGTGGTGCACACCATTAATCTCAGCCCTTGAGAGGCAGAATTTGAGACAGTGTGGTCTACCAAATGAGTTCTAGGTCATCCAGGGCTGTGTAGTTAGACCTTACCTCAAAAGAGGGGGAGGGGTCTGGAGAAATGACTCAGCAGCTAAGAACACTGGCTTCTCTTCCAGAGGTACTGAGTTTGATTTACCAGCACCTTCACAACAGCTCACAAATATCTTTAACTCTAGTTTCGGGAGATCTGATCCATCTACTCTTGTTGGGTTCTTCATCCTTGTGGTGCTTAGACATGGATGAAGGCAAAACACCCATATACATTTAAAAAATTAAAAAACAATTAAAAATAAAAGATTAGTATAATCCACTGGACATAAAAGAGGATCCGAAGATCAAGGTCATCCTTGGCTATGTAGCAAGTTTGATGGCAGTCTGTTATGTAGGAGACTTTGTCTCAAAAACGAAACCAGCAGAGAGAAAGATTAGTATAATTTTAAAATGAAGACAAAGATTTTTATTGAAAATAATTCTCTGTGTTATTTTTAGATTTTTAGTCTAAATGTAGAATAGTGAGGATTTTTATTGTTTGCTTTATGGGGTGTTGGGGGGTGCTTTTTTGAGGTAGGATCTTACTCTATAGCACAGGTTGGCCTGAAATTTACCCTGTAATCTAGAATGGTCTCAAGCTTTGGGGCAATCCTCAGCCTTACGAGTGCTGGAATTACAACTATGGGCTACGAGAAAGCAGCCAGTGTGGTAATGGTGCCAGTTATGGCATAATCCTTTTAATATAATTTTTATTTATTACAGTTTATTCACTTTGTATCCCAGATATAGCCCCAATATCGTCCTCTCTCTCTCCCTTATCTCCTCCCATACCCCTTCCCCAGTCCACTGATAGTGGAGGACCTCCTATCCTTTTATCTGTCCCTAGCCTATCAGGACTGCCTTTCATAGTCTTCCTCTATGGCCTAAGAAGGCTGCTCCCCTCAGGTGGAGGTGATCAAAGAGCCAGCCCCTGTTCCCCTTACTAGGGACCCCATTTAGAGACTGAGCTGCCATGGGCTATCTCTGTGCCGAGGTTCTAGGTTATATCTATGAATGGTTCTTGGTTGGAGTATCAGTCTCAGAAAAGACCCCTAGGCCCAGAATTTTTGGTTCTGTTGTTCTCCTTGGGGACCTCCAGACCCTTCCAGGTCTTTCTATCTCCCCCTTCTTTCATACGATTCCCTGCACTCTGCCCAAAGTTTGGCTATGAGTCTCAGCATCTGCTTTAATACCCTGCTGAGTAGAGTCTTTCAGGGACTCTCTGTGGTAAGCTCCTGTCTTATTCCTTGTTTTCACCTTCTTCTGATGTCTATCCCATTTGCCTTTCTGAATGAAGATTGAGCATCTTCACCAGGGTCCTCCTTCTTGCTTAGCTTCTTTAGGTGTACAGATTTTGGTATGTTTATCCTATGTTATATGCATAATATCCACTTATAAGTGAGTATATACCATGTGTGTCTCTCCACTTCTGGGATATCTCACTCAGTATGACCTTTTCCAGTTCCCACCATTTGCTTACAAATTTCATGATTTCCTTGTTTTTAATTGCTGAGTAGTATTCCGTTGTGTAAATGTATCACAATTTCTGTATCCGTTCCTCAGTTGAGGGACATCTGGGTTGTTTCCAGATTCTGGCTATTACAAATAAAGCAGCCACGAACATGGTTGAGCAAATGTCTTTTTTGTATACTTGAGCATCTTTTGGATATATTCCTAGGAGTGGTATGGCTGGATCTTGAGGTAGCACTATTCCTAATTGTCTGAGAAAGTGCAGATTGATTTCCAAAGTTGGTTGTACAAGTAAACATTCCCACCATCAATGGAGTAGTGTCCCCTTTCTCCACATCCTCTCCAGCGTGTGTTTTCTCTTGAGTTTGATCTTAGCCATTCTGATGGGTGTAAGGTGAAATCTCAGGGTTGTTTTGATTTGCATTTCCCTGATGACTAAGGATATTGAGCATTTCTTTAAGTGTTTCTCTGCCATTTGGTATTCCTCTATTGAGAATTCTCTGTTGGATTGGATTACTTCATTTGTTGCTGTTTTACTTCTTGAGTTCTTTATAAATACTGAATATTAACCCTCTGTCAGGTCTAGGGTTGGTGAAGAACGTCTCCCAATCCTTAGGCTGTTGTTTTGCTCTGATGGCAGTCTCCTTTGCTTTACAGAAAAATTTCAGTTTCATGAACTCCCATTTATTGACTTGATCTTAGAGCCTATACAGTTGGTGTTCAGTTCAGGACGTTGTCTCATGTGTCAATTAGCTCAAGGCTCTTCCCTACTTTTTCTTCTAAGAGGGTTAATGTATCTGGTTTTCTGTTGAGGCCTTTGATCCACTTGGACTTTAGTTTTGTACAGGGTGATATTATAGATCTATTTGCATTTTTTCTACATGTAGATATCCAGTTAGACCAACACCATTTGATGAAGTTGCTATCTTTTTCCATGGTATGGTTTTGGCATCTTTGTCAAAATCAGTTGTCCATAAGTGTGTGGGTTTATGTCTGGATCTTCTATTTGATTCCATTAATCCACCAGTCAGTTTCTATGCCAGTACCACGCAGTTTTTATTACTGCTGCTCTCTAGTACAGCTTGAGATCAGGGATGGAGATACCTCCAGAAGGTCTTTTATTGTAGAGGATATTTTTCTTAGCAATTCTGGCTTTCTTGTTATTCCATATGAAGTTCAGAGTTTTTCTATCAAGGTTTTTAAAGAGTTGTATTGATAATTTGATGGGAATTGCATTGAATCTGTAGATTGCTTTGGTTAAGATGGCCATTCTTAATATGGTAATCCTGCCAAGCCATGAACATGGGAGATCTTTCCATCTTCTGATATCTTCTTCTATTTTTTTTTCAGAGACTGGAAGTTTTTCTCATACAAGTCTTTGTCTTGTTTGGTTAGAGTTACACCAAGGTACTTTATGTCCTTTGTTTCTATTGTTAAGTGTTGTTTCCCTAATTTCTTTCTTAGCCCATTTGTCTTCTGTATATAGGAGGGCTACTGATATTGTTTTTGAGTTAATTTTGTATCCAGCCACTTTGCTGAAGGTGTTTATCAGCTGTAAAAGTTCCCTGGTAGAATTTTTGGGGTCACTCGTGTAGAGTATTATATCATCTGCAAGTAGTAATTGAAATTTGTTTTTGTCATTGAATATCTTGTTTTCTCCGTCTATGAGGACTGAGAGTTTTGCTGGGTATAGGAGCCTGGGCTGACATCTGTGTTCTCTTAGGGTCCACATGATATCCGTCCAGGCTCTTCTGGATTTCATAGTCTCTGTTGAGAAGTCAGGTGTGATTCTGATGGGTTTGTGTCCCGACCCGCAGGACCTAGTTATTCGTGGGGGCAAGGAGGACCAGGACCTGAAAGAGATGGGCGAGAGAAGGAAAGGGCTCAAGCAAATGTACACTTGTCAAGAGCCTACTTTTATTGAGCAGAAGCAGGTTTTTTAAAGCTGGTTTTAGGTAGGGGTGGGAGTAGGCAGGTGAGTGAGGGTGGAAAGTTACAAAATCTTCTCGGCACAGGGCCTGGAACATTCTGTGGTCATGACAATGGTTACTCCTAAAAAGTCATAGTACAGTTCTCACATCTTTGCATCTGCCAAGCAGTTACTCCTAAAAAGTCATGATACAGTTCTCCAATGGTTACTCCTAAAAAGTCATGGTACAGTTCTCACATCTTTGCATCTGCCAAGCAGGATGTTGATCAGTCAGGTGCAGCAGGGTGGGAGCCAGGTGCAGCAGGGTGGGGAAAAGTTTCTCAGGGCCAGTTCCTAACAGGTTTGCCATTATATGTTACTTGGCCTTTCGCCCTTGCAGCTTTTAGTATTTTTTCTTTGTTCTGTATACTTACTGTTTTGATTATTAATGTGGTAGGAAGATTTTTTTTTCTGGCCTAATTTATTGGGTGTTCTGCATTCCTTTTGTATTCTTATAGGCCACTCCTTTAAGTTGAGGAAATTTTCTTCTATGATTTTGTTGAAAATATTTTCTGGGTCTTAGAGATGGGAATCTTCTATTTCCTGTATTCCTATTATTCTTAGCTTTTGTCTTTTCATGTTGTCTTGGATTTCTTGGACGGTTTGTGCTAGGAGTTATTTAGATGTAACATTTTCTTTGATGGATAAAACTATTTCTTCCATTGTATCTTTCACACCTGAGTTTCTTTCTTCCATCTCTTGTAGTCTGTTGTTCATGCTTATCTCTGTAGTTCCCATTTTCTTCCCTAAATTCTTCCTGTCCATGATTTCCTGTTTGTGTTTTATTTAATTTTTCTGATTCTGTCTTCAGATTGTGAACCTTTTTGTTGATTTCCTTCATCTAACTGTATTTTCCTTCAATTCCTTTACCTGTTTGTTTGAACATTCCTCTGTTTCTTTTATTTCTTTCAGTTAGTGAAGTATTTTCTATCTGAAGGCCACAAACTGTTTGGCTGTATTTTCCTGGTTTGTTTTGTTTTGTTTTTTACAGATGTCCATTCTTTGTCTTTATCTTCTTCCATTTCTTTACGGATGGCCATAATCTACCTGACTTTATCTTCCTCTAATCGTTTACACATTTTATTTCTTTCCTCCATTGGCCTCTTCAAAAGCATAGATGTAAGGTCATCTTCTTACATTTCACTTATGATAGGGTGTCCAAGGCTGCTTGCCCATGGATAATTGGGTTCTGGAGATGCCATGTTGCTTTGGCATTTGTTGATTGTGCTTTTACTCTGGCCTCTACCCATCTGGCTGCCTTAGGTGTTGGCTTTTAGTTTCTGGTACTTCCTGTAATCCTGGGATGGGGAGAATCACCTTGGCAGAAAGATGGATTTTCCTGAAGGAGGCCTCCGCAGCTTTTTGGGTATCGTCACCAAATGGCCAGTGCTTCTCTGCACTTGCCACAGCTCACCTCAAACATATAGGACCTACGTGGTAACTGTGATCATTAGTAGTTAAAGGGGCTCTCCTCTCCCCAGGAGAAGTTCTGGAGACAGCTGCCCTGCCACTGGCTGTAAATTTAGTGGGCTGTTGCTGCTGCTCTTACTCTGTTTGCTGGGTGCAGCCCTCTTGAAGAAGCAGTGAGCCCTGTGGTTTGGTCAGTTTAGCTAGGGAGACAGGTTGCGCCTTGGTGCAGTGTCTGGGGCTGAACACGTGGATGCCAAGCTTCTGTAGGTCTGAGGTTGGAGCTCTGTGCCCCGGTACCCAAGTGGTAATCAGTGGCAGGTGAGCTCAGCACTCTTGCTTGCAGCAAAAGGCTAGAGTCTGTAACCTGCAGGAGCCCAGAAACTTTTTCGGAGCTGTGTGTCTTTAGGTCAGACCTGATGTTTCCAGAACCGTGGAGTTTCCTCCCAACAGGTAGTTCCAGTCTCTTGTGCTTTGGGGGCCACAGTTTAGTCTGGGATGGTGAGTAGAGCACACAGTTGCAGGCGATTGGTTCCACACTGTTGGCTGGGTGCCTGCAGGAACCCAGGGACTTTGTCCGAGAACTCTTCCTGGGGTCGGGGATTCAGCTGAGTGCCCTGAGGTCAGACCTGCTGTTTCCCTCATCCTTGGATTTCCTTCAGACAGAGAAACCTAGTCTCTGGTGCCCTGGGGCCCACAGTTCTGTTTGCGATGGTGAGATAGGCATGCGGGCAGGTCACTGGGCTGGCAGGTGAGCAAACCCCTAACCATGGGACCTTTTCCAGGGATTGTCTGGGTGACCTGAGGTTGGTCCAAATTGCTTCCTTCACCATGGGGTTTTCTCTTTACTGGAAATCTCAGTCTCTGGTGCTGTGGGGCCCACAGTTTAGTCTGGGACAGTGATCAGAGCACGCAGGTGTATGGCTCTGGGCTGGCGACCCAGCTCATGCTGGGACCCAGGAACTCTTCTGGGTTTAAGCTGGGTGACCTGAGATTGGACCCAATTGCTTCCTACACTGTGGGTTTTTTTCTCACCTGGGAAACACAATCACTGGTGTTTTAGGGCCCAGAGTTCAGCCTGTTAGTCAGAGTGCAGTCACTGCTGTCCTGCTCATCAGATACAGTGTCCTCTCGGTGCTGCCATCTTGGAACTCCCACTGGAATACTCCTTTAACTCCTTCAAGAATGGGCTGATCTCTGAATTCGAGGCCAGCCTGGCTGGTCTACAGAGTTCCAGGACAGCCAAGGCTGCTGTGGGTGGTACTTGTTTGTAATCCCAGTACTAGGAAGTCACATGCAGAAGGACACAAATTTGAATTGAGCCTTGGATATAAAGTAAGACCATGTCTCAAAAATGAAAAAAAAAAAAAAAAAAAAAAAGGAAAAAGCACACCAGGGAGTCTACCTAGAATTAATATAGATTATTACTATTTTAAGTTCTTTGTGTGAAATTAGTGTGCTTGAAGGACTACGGATGTTGCTCAGTGGTAGAGTGCTTACCTAGCTTGTTCAGGACCCTGGGTTGGTGTCCTCCACTGCTACAAGGGGTACATTTTGATGATAATTAGTTGTGGCCATTGTGAATTCTGAACCATACTTGAATGATAGAGCCTTGCCTGGCTAAAGTGCTACTTTTTTGGTTTTCTTCTGAAGGTTATCGTGGGGTCCTTTGGTAATAGCTTTGAAAATGAGTTATGGACTTCACAAATGATGTGCGACCATCTCCAGAATTGCCCACCTTTCCCCCTAGCCCCCGTTTCATTTCTTATGCTAACCTTTCCTTTTTTTCTCTTTCTTTTTTGAGACAGGGACTTACTCTGTAGTCTAGAAGTGGCCATGAACTTGGCATATAGACAAGTCTGGCCTTGAACTGTAGCAGTCCTCCTGGCTCAGTCTCCCAAGTGAGAGGATTACAGGTGTGATAGGATTTAGGTGTGTGACAGTGTCCACAGCAACCTTAATAGAGCATTCTTATTTATTTATTTCACTGTTACTATTGCTAGTTGATGTGTGCCTGCACATTTCCTTTTTAAATCATGTCCTTTTTTTCTAGGTTTGTGGGGGCAGGTAGTGCTGGAGGATTAAACCTGGAGCCTTGTATATGCAAAGCAATTGATCTACTACAGAGCCACACCCTTAGCCCCTCTCAGCAGATTCTGATTATTATTGGCTTCTTGTTATTGTACTTTTCTTTGAGGTTTCTTGTTGTTGGTTTTTAACCAACCCATCTCTTTTAGTGACTACATTTATAGATACTTTTCTTTTTTTACACTGTGTGTGTGTGTACATGTACATGCAGAGGTCAGCTGGATCTTTCCCTTTTGTGGTTCTTCAAAATATCACACAAATGGCCCTGATATCTTTGAGGGACTCCTAAACTTTTGTCTAAAACTTGAGAAGCTGTATCTCCATCATGTGTACTGTTCTCAGCATTATCTTCTAAGTTTCCATAGAACAGCTGCTAGACTCTGAGCGCTCAGTAGCTTTCCCAGTCCAATGTTCCAAACTCCTTTTACAGTCCTCCAAAAAACACATAGTCAGCTATGTCCCAGCCATAGGTTATGATCCTGGTGCCAGTTTCTGACTCAAGATTTCTGTTGCTGTGATACAGTACCAATGCATTCCAGGATATACATGGTGCAAAGAGAGAATTGACTCATGCAGGCTGTCCACTTGACTTATACTCAGTTAACATACACGTGCTTACACTTGTGTACATGTACATACACATATACACTCTAAATAAATAAAAATGTAATTAATAATTGGAATATTATTTACTATCTTTGGTAATTCACTCTACAACGAATGTTTAGAATTTAATTTCTCAGTCAGGTGGTGGTGGTGCATGCCTTAAGTACCAGCACTTAAGAGGCAGAGGCAGGTGGCTCTCTGAGTTGGAGACCAGTCTGGTCTACAGAGCTAGTTCCAGGATATAGCCAGGACTACACACAGAAACTTTGTCTCAAAACCATCTCACCAAAACAAAGAATTTAAATTTTCCACCAGTATAAATGTCTTCCTTTTTTAGTGTTCGTTATTAGGATTTTTAAAAAGGGATTTTTTTTTAAATTCTGTATTTGTTGTTGTGTCTGTGTGAGGGTGTCAGATCCCCTGGAACTGGAGTTATAGAGAATTGTGAGCTGCCGTGTGGGTGTTGGGAATTGAACTTGTGTCCTCTGGAAAATCAGCAAGTGCTCTTAATCGCTGAGCCATCACTCCAACACTCATTATTAAGAGTTTAAAACAATTTACCTTTAAGCTCTGTAGTCATGATCACAGCTTTAATTCCTACAGTAAAGCAGTGGCAGGTGGATCTCTGAGCTTGAGCCAGCCTGCTCTACAGTCTAAGTTCCAGGACAGCCAGGGCTATTACACAGAGAAATCCTGTTTTGAAAAAAAACAAAAAATATTATTTGGGTATGTATGCATATGAGTTCACCTGTGGAGATAGAACAGGATATGTCTGATTCCTTGTATCTAAAATTATGGGTATTTGCAAGCTGTCCAATGTGGGTGCTGAGATTAGAACTCCAGGCCTCAGAATAGAGCAGCAAGCTCTTTTAACTGCTTAGCCATCTCTCTACCTCTCCTAGGACTTTTTGGTGATGGGAGATGCTTTTCTTTTGATTCAAAGCTTATAATAGTTGATCCCTATCTAGCTTCTACTTCTGTCTCAAACTCACTATGGAGACCCAGCTGGCCCTGAACCCATCACCTGGCTTTTTATCTCCTGAGTTCTGGGATTAAAGGCATATACCACCATGCACAAGTTTTTCTTAAAGCTTTTTTTTTTTTTTTTTGAGATAGGGGTTTTCAAGGTAACCCATATTGGTTTCAAGCCTTTGGCAGTCAACTTGCCTTTGCCTCCTTGGTTCTGGGATTAAAAAAAAATGTGCCACCACACCTGCTGAACCTGCTGTTTTCAAAGTAATTTAGCAAGAGTTTTGAATGTCAGCAAATGCTAAGTTTGAGCTCTTGGTGTTGTGACAGTTCCTGGGCCTACTTGAGCTGAGTCTAGTTGTTTAAAGTGTGGTGATGGGTATATTGTATCCTCTAGTGACTTAGTTATGAAAGATTAGTAATGTGCTATTAAAATGATGCATGAATGTAAATGTTGTGGTGTGCTGGAGAGCTGAGCAGTGCTTGGGAGGCTGAGGCAGGAAGGATAAACAATTTAAGGCACACTTGGGGTTGGGGAAGAGTTTCTTTCAAGAAAATAAATAGGAATGACCTATGTGCTAGCTTTTCTCCAGGAATTCTGAAAAAGTTACTGCAATTTTGCCAATCTGTGAAATGTCTAGAAAGACATAGTTTTTCTGTGAGGAGTTCCACATCTTTGTGGTTACACCCATTCTGAGTATGTCTTTTTGAGGTTGAATTCTCAATTTTCTACTCAATGCTCCTTCTTTGTGCACTCGTAGTTCCCCTGGTCTTTAACTTCTTCCTCTCTTGCCAGGGTTTTGTCATCAACTGAAGTCTTATCAACAGACACAGACAGCAGCTCAACTGAAGACAGTGACTTTGAGGAAATGGGAAAGAACATAGAGCACATGCTGCAGAACAAGAAAAGCTCTCAGCTCTCTCGGGAGCAGGAGGAGCAGGAACAGAAGGAACTCCAGCGGATGCTACTGGGTGAGGGGGCAGGTCAGACAAGAAAAGGATCAAAAACGGAGCTTAGGGACCTGCAGGCTATAACTGAGTCCAAGCTGGAGACAAAGTAGGGAATGAGTATAGAAAAACATGTAGATGAGGTGGACATTTCTACAAACTAGACTACAGTCTGTGAGGAACAATTCAGGGTGTGTGTTCTTGTAGCTAGTAGCATCTCTGTTTATAGTAGAACCGTAGTTTTGTGGTATGCTGAATGTCTCCAACCCCAAGAAGTGGTGATTGGGTTATTTTGGTGTTAGGTCGAATGTTTTTATTTTTATTTTTTAACCTTGCAGCAGCAGGATCAGCAGCAGCAGGAAACAACCAGAGAGATGATGATACACCTTCTGTGACTAGCCTGAACTCTTTTGCCACTGGCTGCTGTCACAAAATTTATCGGACATTTCGAGATGAAGATGGGAAAGAGTATGTTTGTTGTGAGACAGTCCGGAAACCAGCTGTTATTGATGCTTATATGCGCATACGAACCACAAAAGATGAAGAATTCATGTGAGTGTGATGTGCTGCTTTTGAGTGTGGCTGGAAAAATGATGATGGAGACACAGTATGTGTGTGAGCTGTAGTGATAGGAATATACAGCATTATCCCTGAAACCTGCTATACATTAGGACCTTCTTGCCTTTAGATCTTTGGATTTGAACAGAGCCAAATCACTGGGAAAATAACCATGTTTCTACTCTTGGATTGTGGCCATTTGGCTTTGCAAAAGTCATTCCTATAATGAGAGGATTCTAGACTAGTCTGGGTTGCAAAGTGTTGTCTCAAAATCAACAGCAGAACCTTAATGATTATTCATGGCTTAGACTGAGGAATGTTCCTCTATACACTTATGGGACTGATTAGCAAGGAAGATGAAGTTTGTCTCACAGCGGCCTGGGTGAATCACTTATCTTCTGAGATGGGAGCTTTCAGGAGAGTCATTTTAAGTTATGGTCCTGTACTTTTTCCTGTTCTTTAGTCGAAAATTTGCTCTTTTTGATGAGCAACATCGAGAAGAGATGCGAAAAGAATGTCGCAGGATTCAAGAGCAATTGAGGAGACTTAAACAGAACCAGGAAAAGGAGAAGCTGAAGGGCCCTCCTGAGAAAAAGCCCCAAAAAATGAAGGAACGTCCTGACTTAAAAGTAAGTAGAGTAAGCCTGGTATGGTTGGCACATATCTTTAATCTCAGCCCTCGGCAGAGCCAGGCAGATCTCTGAGTTTGAGGCTAGCCTGATTTACAAAGTGAGTTCCAGGATAGCCATGGTGGTTATACTAAGAAAACCCTGTCTTAAAAATAACAGCAACGAAAGTAAGTATGCTATAGCCAGGTGTGGTGGGACACACTGAAATCCTAGCAGTTGATAGGCTGAGGCAGGATTGTGAGTTTGTAAACACAGAGACCCTGTCTCAAAAAGAAAAGAAAAAGGAGAAAAATGTTTCGTGATATGATGACAGCTAACAAAGCAAAGGAAGAAAGCAGACCTTTTCCCTCAGCTTTTGTCATCTTTGGTTACTGGAAATGAAAGCAGCATTGTGTGGTCCTAGATTATATTATTTGATAATATACCTGTAACAACACCTGCCTTCCCAGAACTAGGGAAGCTGAAGCAGGAGGAAGAAAGCAGCATAGCAAGTTCAAGCTCCCCTGCACTACATGCGACCCTTGGGAAGAAAACACACACACTCACTGTCCTGTAGGAGTTGCGTAACTTTGGTACATTTTATTTATATTCATATTCCTTTGTTATTGGGCATCCAGGACCTGATGTGTATTAGGCAAGTGCTCTACTGCTAAGCTATGTCCCCAACCTCACAACCCTTTTCTAAAATGGCAGATTACTAAAAGAAAGGGCTGGAGAGATGGCTCAGTGATTAAAAGTGCTTACTGTATCAGAGGACTGGGGTTTGGATCTCAGCACGTATGTTGGGTGGCTGATAAACACCTAACTTCAGCTTCAAGGGATCTGACACCTCCCTTCTGGCCTCAGGAGTTTCCTGTGCATGGGCTTGCACACACCTATACACACCACTACACACACAAAAAAAGAGTTAGAAAAAGACAAGAATACATAGCATCCAGGTTGATTTTCATCACTTAGGTTAAAGATTCCATGTACTGTTATATATAAGATAAGGTAACTGCTGTAATTGGAAAGAACTGTGAACTTATACACAGGAGATCTGGGTCTGGTTTTGCTACTTAATAGCTTTGTGACTGTAACCTTTCCAAACCAGTTTTTATAAAATACTGTTTGTTCACTGGAAGGTGGTGGTGAACTCACGTATTCCCAGCATTCTGGAGGCAGAGACAAGTGTCTCTCTGAGTTCAAGAAGTCAGCCCATTCTTCAGAGTGAGTCCAGGACAGCCAAGGCTACACAGAGAAACCCAGTCTCTGTATACCACCCCCCAAATGACATCTGTTCTTGTTTCTCCCCTGCTGCATATATATTTGTTCCTAATTTTGACATTTTTTACCCTGTTTACTTCTAACATCTTCATTTTTTTTTTTTTGATGCAGCTGAAATGTGGAGCATGTGGTGCCATCGGGCACATGAGGACAAATAAATTCTGCCCCCTTTATTATCAAACAAATGCTCCACCTTCTAACCCTGTCGCCATGACAGCAGAACAGGAGGAGGAGCTGGAAAAGACAGTCATTCATAATGACAATGAAGAACTTATAAAGGTTGAAGGGACCAAGATTGTTTTGGGAAAACAGCTCATTGAGAGGTAAGGAATAGCAGGCAGGAAGTGCTGTAACAAAGATCTGTTCAAGGTTGATGATGGTGGATGGTAGGTGTAAATGTGATGTGACTGTTCTTTGAAGTGGAACTAGGAGTTATGGCAACTTTGGAGTATCACCAGTAATTTTTGCCAGTAATGACAACTACAGTGATCATTAGCGTTTACTACTTGCCTGTGTACATGCTATGTTTTCTGAGTTTTAGAATGTTTCTGGTGTTTTGTTTGTTTGATATTATGTACTTACCACATTGGCATGCACATGTCACGTTTTCCCACCATTTCTGTCGCGGGCTGGGCATTGACCCTAGGTCCTTGCATTCACTAGGCAATTACTCTACCCCTAGTCTGTGTCTCTAGACCTCCTAATTATTTTCCTGAAGTAACAATCCCCAGATAAGGTAGGAAAGGTGTAGTTTTCTTTTTGTAGTTAACATGAGGATGTTCCAACCTTAGTACCTTTACTGGTTTTAGAACCATTGATGATTACTGTGAAGGTACTTTTTAGAGATTTATTTATTTATTATATATTCACGGTTATGCCTCCATGTACCTCTTCAGGCCAGGAGAGGGCACAAGATCATTTTATAGATGGTTGTGAGCCACCATGTGGTTGCTGAGAATTTAACTCAGGACCTTTGGAAGAACAGCCTGTGCTCTTAACCTCTGAGCCATCTCTGCAGCCCCTTGTGAAGTTATTTTATTGGGACTTCTAAGGTGGTTATTTCTTTAATTCTAGAATTCCTCTACTCTAGCTTTTTTTTTTCCTAAAGGAAAGCTTCATCCTTTCTATTTTAATATATTATTATGAATTCTGAAATTCTTCCTTCATAAATTTAACTATATTATTAGTTACTTCTCAATTTGACTCATTTAAGCTAGATCCTGTGGTATTATTAAAAACATTTATTTTCATTTTATTAGTATATTATTACCTGTCTACATGCCTGATGTCTACATAGGCCAGAAGAGAGAGTTGAATCACTTGTTACTAGAACTACAACAGATCGTTATGAGAGCCACCATATAGGTGTGGGGAACTGAACTCAGGTTCTTTGAAAGAGCTATAAACACTAATTGCTGAGTCATCTCTCAGGCCCCTCAAATCTGTGGTTTTGAAATGATCCTAGAAATCTTTGAGAAATCATTTGCTTTCCAGTAGAAGTTGTTAAAAGCTAACCTTGTTTCACACCTAGAACTGACTATATCTCTGAGGTGTCCAGGCTCCTTTTATTAGCAAATGTTATTTAGAAACCTATACCTTGGGCATTGTGGTGCATACCTGTAATCCTAGCACTTAGAAGGCAGAGGAAAAGGGTTTACAAATGTGAAGACAGCCTGGGCTGTATGGTTCAACTCTTGTCTCAGAAAACCTAAAACAAACAACAAATAAATGAATAGAAGGAAAATAAAGAGAATTACTTATATTCTGAGATGGTAGCTTTCAGCTTAGTCATGTTAATTTAGGTTGCTTACGGTCCTGTATGTTTTCCCTGTTATTTAGTTGAAAATTTGCCCTTTTTGATAAGCAACATTGAGAAGAGATGCATCTAATATACAAGAGAATTAGTATTGTTTCATTTTATTTTAGTACCTTTGGGCTTGAGGACAGATAGGAACTTTGTTTATAGTCTTAGGCTAACCTGAAAGACACTAAGTAGCCAAGGCTGCCCTCAAACTCTCAATGACCCTCCTGCCCTAGCTTCCCAAGTGTTAGGATTACAGATGTTTGCCACCAGGGTCAGATCAGTGTTCATTTTAAATAGCACACATTTGTTTGTGCATTTTTTTCTCCATAGGTTCTTGGCAACACAGTAGTTAAGGTATAGAAGTAGAAAATACATTAGATGGCAGGCTAGGTAGTGCAGTTCTTTTATCCCAGCGCCCAGGAGGCAGGGGCAGGTGCTTCTCTGAGTTCAGTTCCAGCCAGGGCTACAGAGTAACACTTTGTAAAAATTGAAAAAACATTGTGTGGAGACCTGGTTATAAGAGATGGGTTGGTGAGGAAGTTCCATGGTGGCTCCTGCCTTAATTCAGCTATTGGAAGGCTCTCTAAAGCAAGAAGATTACAATTTCATCTTTTGTTTTGCCTTTTCTTTTTTAGGTGAGGTCTCACTATGTAGCTCTGGCTGTCCGGGGATTCACTATGTAGATCAGGCTAGCCTTAAACTCACAGAGATCCTCCTGCCTCTGCCTCAAGAGTGCTGGAATTAAAGCAGTGCACCAATTTTACTTTAGATAGAATCCCAGCACTGTCTCAGCTGAGGCAGAGTCAGGAGGATCTCTGTGAGTTTGAGGCCAGCCTGCTCTACAGATGTAGTTCCAGGACAGCCAAAGGAACACACAGAGAAACCCTATCTCAAAAACCAAAACAAGAACAAACAACAAAAGCAAACAAAAAGCAGCTGTAATACAAGAGTGTGTGGACATAAATAAAGACA
>CM053742.1:85029554-85041555 GCA_028658305.1 Pachyuromys duprasi | reverse complement strand
ATTTCCGCAGCCATTCTGTAAGTCTGTGTCTTTTTATTGGAGAGTTGAGTCCATTGATGCTAGTAGATAATGGTTACCAATGACTGTTATTTCTTTTTATTGTGGAGTTGGTGGTCTTACTGTGATTCATTGCTTTTTTGTTGTTGTCATTGGGAAATTATCTGTATCCTATGTTTTCTTTGGTGTAGTTGTTTTCGTTGGACTGAAGTTTTCCTTCTTGTACCTTCTGTAGGGCTGGGTTGCTGTGTAGGTATTGCATAAATTTTGTTTTGTCATGGAAAATTTTGTTTTCTCCATCTATGTGGATTTAAAGCTTTGCTGGGTATAGTAGTCTTGGTTTACATCTGTGTTCCCTTAAAGACTGTATGACTTCTGCCCAGGCCCTTCTGGCTTTCATAGTTTCTGATGAGAAGTCTGGTGTGAGTCTGATTGGTCTACCTTCATATGTTACTTGACCCTTTTCCCTTGCTGCCTTTAATATTTTTTTCTTTGTTTTGTAGGTTTAGTGTTTTGACTATGATGTGACGAGAGGTATTTCATTTCTGGTCTAGTCTATTTGGTGTTCTGTAGGCTTCTTGTATGTTGCTGGACAATTCTTTTTTTAAGGTGGGAAAATTTTCTTCTATGATTTTCTTAAAAATATTTTCTGGTCCTTGGAGCCTGGAGTCTTCTTTTTTATCTATTCCAAGTATTTAGGTCCCAGAGTTCAGTCTCCTAGTCGCTGTGTTGTTACTGCTGTCCTACTCCTCGGACACAGTGTCCTCTCGTGGCAGCCATCTTGGATCTCTACCATCACTTTCTTGATAAGCTATATTCTACACAAAGATTTATGTCCCAACCACCTGCTAAAAACTGTTGTTGTTTTTTTAATCATAACTACATGTCTGTGCACCATGTGCATGCATTATTTACAAAAGCCAGAAGAGGACATCAGATTCTCTGGGACTGGAGAGAGATAGGTATGAGCTGCCATGTGGATGCTGGTCCTCTGCAAGAACAGCCAATGCTCTTAAGCACTCAGCCACCTCTCCATCCTCATAAAATAAATATCAGAAAGACAGACCAAAGGGCCTAAGATGAAGGCACAGTGCTTGGAAAGTGAGGTGATGCTGTAGAATGTAGAGGAAGAAATACCCATTTCAAGTATTAAAGAATGTACAGCATAGTGTCTCTTGTCACTCTTTTTCAGTGGTTCCTTTAACTACACTTTTGTAGTACTGTATGCTTTATTGAAAGTTGAAGTTTGGGCTGGGCATAGTGGCAGCATGCCTTTTATCCCAGCACACTATGAGCAGAGACAGGAGGATCTCTGAGACTTTGGACCAGCATAATTGTGAGTTCCAGTACAGGCCAGCTCGAGTTACATGGTGAGATTCTGTCTCCTTTGTAGATCACTGTAACCTGTCTTAAACTAAGAACTTAAAAATTAATATATAGCCGGGCAGTGGTGGCACATGCCTTTAATCCCAGCACTTGGGAGGCAGAAGCAGGAGGATCTCTGTGAGCTCAAGGCCAGCCTTATCAACAGATCAGAGTCCTAGGAGAGCCAGGGCTACACAGAGAAAGGCTGTCTCAGAAATATATTTAAAGCAAGGCATAATGGCTCATTCCCATAGTCCTAGCTACTAAAATACTTTGGAGTTTAGGACCAGCCTGGACAATATAATAAAGACCCTGTGTCAAGAAAATCAATGAAAAGTATTTTGGGGCTTCCATATTACTATTTTTATAATTCTAGAGATTTGAGATGAGAAAAGGATTGAGATGGTTTTTTGGAAGGTTTAAAAAAAAAAAAAGGCAAGGTAGATCCTGATCTACATAGTAAGTTCCATGCCCGCCAGGGCTGTATCTAGGACTGAGAGACCAAGAGATTAAAGATGGCTATTTTTAGTGCTTGAGGCCTAAAATAGTTGGGTACGGAGGTCCAGTAATGCTCTGAGGGGAAAAACTCGCCTTACCACACTCTTTACCCACATACTAGAGATACAGTTGATAGGAAACTGGCCCATCCCCCTAGGGAGGGATTAATGGTTTGGGGACCTTACTATAGCCAATCAATTCAAAATGCAATGTTTCAACCAATAGATACTTGCAGGTAGGAATCGCCCATGCCTTGGGCATGCTGGGAGGGACCAGAATCCTTAAATTACCCAACTAACCTGAGCACGGGGCTCTCAGCTCTTCACCGCTTCTGTGGTGGGGGCTGTAAGCCCAAGCTGCAGCTTGTAATGATTTATAATAAAAAGATCTACATGTGATTTGCAACGGACTCAGCTCCTACTGGTCTTTTGGGGAATCGTGATTCGGGCACAACAGGACCCTGTCTCAAAAAATAAAAAGAACAAACCTCAATCATAATAACCTCTTTTTTTTATTTTTATATCAATCAGAGGTTAGGTACTTTGCATCCCCGGCGTAGCCCCCTCCCTCTTTCCCTCCCACTCTCCCCATCCCTCCCTCATCTCCTCCTCACCCACTCCAAGTCCACCTACAGGGGAGGATCTCCTCCCCTTCCATCCGAAACCAATAACCTCTTTTAAAACTTTGCCAAGTATGTCTTTTTGTTGCAAACATGTTTTTATCAAGAAATGAAAATCCTCACTCAGGATGGTCTTTTCTAGTTCCCACCATTTACCTGCAAATTTCATGATTTTCTTGTTTTTAATTGCTGAGTAGTATTACATTGTATAAATGAACCACAATTTCTGTATCCATTCCTCAGTTGAGGAACATCTGGGGTGTTTACAGATTCTGCCTATTATGAATAAAGCTAATACGGACATGGTTGAGCAGAAGTCCTTGTTGTATACTTGAGCATATTTTGGGTATATGCCTAGGAGAGGTATAACTGGATCTTGAGGAAGTGCCATTGCTAATTGTCTGAGAAAGTGCCAGGTTGATTTCTGAAGTGGTGGTACAAGTTTACATTGCCAAAAGCAATGGAAGAGGGTTCCCCTTTCTCCACAACCTCTGTAGCATGTGCTGTCACTTGAGTTTTTGATCTTAGCCATTCTGAAGTATGTACGGTGAATTCTCAGGGTTGTTCTGATTGCATCTTCCTAATGACAAGGAGGTTGGGCATTTCATTAAGTGTTTCTCTCCTGTTCAATATTCCTCTAAAAGACCATCCTGAGTGAGGTATCCCAAAAGCAGAAAGACACACATGATATATACTCACTTATAAGTGGATATTAGACATATAATATAGGATAAACATACTAAAATCTGTACACCTAAAGAAGCTAAGTAGGAAGGGGTACCCTGGGTAAGATGATCAATCCTCACCCAGAAAGGCAGACAGGATGGACATCAGAAGAGTGGGAGAACAGGGAAAAGGACAGGAGCCTACCACAGAGGGCCTCTGAAAGACTCTAACCCATAAAGGTATCAAAGCAGATAATGAGACTCATAGCCAAACTTTGGACAGAGTGCAGGGAATCTCATGAAAGAAGGGGGAGATAGAAAGACCTGGAGGGGACAGAAGCTCCACAGGGATAGCAACAGCATCAAACAAACCTGGGTCCATGGGTCTTTTTTGAGACTGGTAGTCCAACCAAGGACCATTCATGGAGATAACCTAGAACCCTTACACAGATGTAACCCATGGCAGTTTAGTGTCCAGGTGGGTTGCCTAGTAATGGGAACAGGGACTGTCTCTGACATGAACTCAGTGGCTGGCTCTTTGATCACCTCCCCCTAATGGGACAGCAGCTTTTCCAGGCCACAGAGGAAGATAATGCAGCCAGTCCTGATGATACCTGATAGGCTAGGATCAGGGAGAAGGGGAGGAGGACCTCCCCTATCTGTGGACTCCAGGAAGGGCATGGGAAGAGATGAGGAAGGAAGGGTGTGATTGGATGGGGATGGGGAGGGGCTACATCTGGGATACAAAGTGAATAAACTGTAATTAATTAAAATAATATTTTTTTAAAAGACATGGAATCTCAAATCATTCACTTTTGCCAACAAAGATGCAGGAGCCAGATGCTGGGGTAAAAACTTGCTAGTTCAGAGAGGCATAGAAAGCACCCATCTAACCTTCCTACTCAGCTCATATCCCAGAGGAAATCCAAGGCCAACAGCTTGCTGGCTCAGCCCAGGAGGAGAAAGCCAAAAGCCTAACAGCCAGAACTAAAGAGCTCCTTGTTCTTTATGCTATCTTAAATACCCTTCAACTCAGTGCCCCTCCTTTCTACTTAAACCCTGACAACTGGTTTATTGCTCTTTCTCTTGACCTAGAGTTAACTTTATTAAATCCTGTGTACAGAAAGGCTTGTGCTAGGGCAGAGCCACACGGTAATCACCTGTTTACAATAAACAGATAGTGCTTGGATAAAAGGTGTGTGTTATGGCTGAAGAACACAAAACAAGAGACAGGTTTTTGCAGTTCACAGAGACAGGGTCTCAGGTAGTAGTTTTGGCTGGTCTTAAATTCACAGAGATCTGCCTGCTTCTCCCTCCTAAGTGCTGGAATTAAAGGCATGTGCTGTCACATTCAGCTTATTTTATTCTTGCTATGTAACACTGGCTGGACTAGAATTTGGTTATGGAGACCAGGCTAACTTCTCCTTCTTAAGTGTTGGTATTGTTTTCTGCTTGTTTTGTTTTGCTTTTAAGGAATATTCATTTTCTTTTTTAATGTAATTTATTTATTTTTATATTAATAACAGGTTAGGGACTTTGTATGCCCGCTGTAGCCCCCTCCCTCATTCCCTCCCACATTCCCCATCCCTCCCTCATCTCCTCCCTGCCCCCTCCAAGTCCACTGATGGGGGAGGACAGGGAGTTATTTCTATTACGGTAAAAACAGTATTAATGGAAGTATAGCCTAGGAGTAATTGCAAACCTATTTACCTCCTGAACAGGTGATTTTCTTTGAAATTTTACAGGTATCTAGCAATAGTAATGCTTGCTTTCTCCTCTCCTTGCTTTGTTTGCTTCTCCTTTCCCAAAGCACAGGGGGGAAAGGATTTTTTTTTTAATCTTGATGACTGTTGGTTTTCTAAAGCTGTCATTGAAATTACCATTATTTACGAACATGTGAGTATGAATTGCATGTGATTCCCTACACTCTACAAATCTTTATTTAACTAGGTAAACTCTAAGTAATTTTTTTTTCTGTGAGACAGCTGAAATTCCTTTGGTCATGATTTAATAAAAAAGTGAAATATACTCAGTTTTGTTGTTGTTGTTAATGGTAACTTAATCTGTTGGGCAGAATGATAATTTATCTTATCTTTCCTGGTAATTATGGCACCATTCTAGAAACGTGTGAGAGTGTGTGTGTGCATGTAATTCTCCCTCCCAGTAGCTTCAACACTTTTATTGTTCCCAGAGAGTCCCTGTTACCATTGCGTGTCTCTTTATCTTTTCCCCTCCCAAAGCTATAAAACCTACAGCTGATCATCCTACTTTAATAAGCTCCTGATGTATTTCAAGATATAAAATAGTATTGTTACCTTTATGTAGGTGGGTGTAGACCTTTTGATAATTTTATTCTACCCAGAAAAAGACACATTACATACAGAATTTTGTTCAGGAAGTTTATGAATCTCTTTGCTCCCTTACTTTTTTTTAATTTTATTATTTTTTTAATATTGGTTACAGTTTATTAACTGTGTATGCCAGCTGTATCCTACTCCTTCATTCCCTCCCAATCCCACCCTTCCTCATTCCCTCCCAACCCCACCCTCCCTCATCTCCTCCCTGACCCTTTCCAAGTCCACTGATAGGGGAGGACCTCCTCCCCTTTCATCTGACCCTACATTATCAGGTCTCTTCAGGACTGGCTACAAAGTCCTCCTCTGTGGCATAGCAGGGCTGGCTGTTTCTCCTTCGGGCTTGGGGAGGGTGTTAAAGAGCCTGCCATTGAGTTCATGTCAGAAGTAGTCCCTGTTCCACTTACTAGGATACTCACTTGGATACTGAGCTACTATGGGCTACATCTGAGCAGGGGTTCTAGGTTATATCCATATATGGTCCTTGGTTGGAGAAACAGTCTCAGAAAAGACCCCTGTGCCCAGATATATTTGGTCCTTGTGGAGTTCCTGTCCTCTCCAGGTCATATTAACTCCCCCTTCTTTCTTAGGGTTCCCTGTACTCTGCTGAAAGTTTGGTTGTGAGTCTCAGTATCTGATTTGATACACTGCTAGGTAGAGTCTTTCAAAGGCCCTCTGTGGTAGGCTCTTGTCCTGCTACTTTTCTCCTACATCCAATGTCCATCCCATTTTTCTTTCTAAGTGAGAAATGATCATCTTACCCTGGGTCAT
Source organism: Pachyuromys duprasi (assembly GCA_028658305.1). Lineage (NCBI taxonomy): Eukaryota > Metazoa > Chordata > Mammalia > Rodentia > Muridae > Pachyuromys > Pachyuromys duprasi. The sequence goes on along the minus strand of CM053742.1, from coordinate 85,035,286 downwards.
CTTTCTTGTGTATCTTCTTTAGGTGTATAGATTTCAGTATGTTTATCCTATCTTATAGGTCTATATAAATGAGTATATATCCTGTGTGTCTTTCTGCTTCTGGGATACCTCACTCAGGATGATCTTTTCTAGTTCCCACCATTTGCCTGCAAATTTCATGATTTCCTTGTTTTTAACTGAAGAGTGGTATTCCATTGTATAAAAGTACCATAATTTCTGTATCCATTCCTCAACTGAGGGACATCTGGGTTGTTTCCAGGTTCTGGTTATTATGAATAAAGCTGCTACAAACATGGTTGAGCAAATGTCCTTGTTGTGAACTTGAGCATCTTTTGGACATATGCTTAGGAGTGGTATAGCTGGATCTTGAGGAAGCACTATTCCTAATTGTATGAGAACGCGCCAGATTGATTTCCAAAGTGGTTGTACAAGTGTGCATTCCCACCAGCAATGGAGGAGGGTTCCCCTTTCTCCACATCCTCTCCAGCATGTGTTGTCAAGTTTGAGTTTTTGATCTGAGCCATTCTGATGTTCCCTTACTTCTTTACTGAAGAAGTGCTGCTATAGCTAACAGTAAGAAAATGCCTGGGTCCACTTCTCTCAACAGTAGTTTACCAACTCTAGTTCAATGCTACTTTTCTTATAGTAACATAATGGGATTAAACAACTGGAAACCCTGTAACTCCTGAACAAAGGCTGCCTAAAACTAGGAGCAGTTACAAATAGCTGGTAATAAAAACAGATAGGAAAGGGATACCATTTGTAAATTATTTTTTATATTCTAGAGGAATTGTTAGTGAATATTTCTTTAGAGGTGTTTGCTTCAAAGGAAGTGGGAAGGGAAGATATCTTTTCAAAATGATTTCCAGAGAGAAACATTGCAAACATATAAAACTAATTGCCCTTTAATACTATTGACATGTTGCAAAATTGATCTGTGTTTACATGTCAAAACTGAGGTAGAATAAAACCTGAATTCCTAACCCAGGTCCCTTTAGGCATAAGAACCAGTATATAGAAACTGGTGTTGTAATAAAGTCTGACTTTTAAAATTGTGTGTGTGTGTGTTCATTTATGTGCCTATGTGCAGGCATAGAGACTAGAAGGCATTGGATATACTTTTCTTACATTCTCTGCATATTCCTTTGAGGGAGGTTCTCTTCTTGAACCTGTACCTTGGTCTTGCTAGGTATGAAGCCAGCAAGCCCCAGCAATCCTCCTGTCTCTGCTTCACTCAGGTCTGGTGTTACTGGTATTTGGAGGGATACTCAGCTTATTATGTATATGCTGGGATCTGACTTTAGTCTTCATGATTGCAGAGCACATTTTCTTTACCACTGAGCCATCTCTCTGGGCCTGCAATACATTTTTATTAAGACAGAGTCTCATCAGGTGGTAATGGCATTGCACTCCTTTAATCCCAGCATTCTGGAGGCAGAGGGAGGTGGACCTCTGAGTTTGAGACCAGCCTGGTCTACAGAGTGAATTCCAGGATAGCCAGGGCTACACAGAAAAACCCTGTCTTAAGTGGGCCTGCGGTGTGGTGGGGCAGAGTCCCACTTTATAGGTTGGGCAGGGACTTGTAACGATCCTTCTGCCTCAACCTCCCAAGTGCTAGAATTACAGGCATGAGTCACCACGTCTGGCTTCCCTGAGGACCTTTGTAGTCACTTTTACATCAGTTTTTTTGAGCATTAAGCTACTGGTCGATTACAACTAGGAGATCAAAAATCCAGAAACAAGCTGTTCTTTTCTTTGTGTGTGTTGTGAAGAAGGTAGGTGAGACAGTGTCTTGCTATTATAGGTTGTACTGTCCTCCTGTTTCAGCTTCTCTAGTACTGAGGTAAAAGGCCAATGCCACTACACTGTTCTTAATTATGCCTGTCCTTACTATTTTGATGACTAGCTTACCTTTTGTATCTGGCATAAGGACACATTTATTATTATTGGATATTTTGTTGTTGTTGTTGTTGTTGTTGTTTTGTGACAGTGTTTCTCTCTATAGCCCTGGCTGTGCTAAAATGTGCTCAGTAGGTCAAAATGGCCTCAAACTCAGAGTTCTGCTGCCAAAGTGCTGGGATTTAAGGTGTGTACCACCATCATCCAGTCATTTTTTTATTTTGCATCTTTATGTGTGTGTTGAAAATGTTAAACCTAGTGCTTTGCACATGCCATAAAAGTACTCTACCACCAAACTGTTCTCCCTGTTCTTTCTGTTTTTTTTTTTCTAAAGATGTTGCTATGTGTGATGATGGATACCTGTAATCCCAGTACTTGGAAGGCAGAGACAGGATGATCTTTGTGTGTTGGAGGCCTGCCTGATCTACATAGCAAATTTCAGGATAACCAAGGCTACTTACAGAGACCCTCTCTGAAAAAATAAAATAGAAAATTTTTACTCACATTGTGGTATGTGTGTGTGTGTGTGTGTGTGTGTGTGAGAGAGAGAGAGAGAGAGAGAGAGAGAGAGAGAGAGAGAGAGAGAGAGAGAGAGAGAGAGAGAGAGAGAGAGAGAGTTGATATGGGTTCCCTTGGGCCAAAAGAGGACAATGGATATCTTGGAACAGTTGACTGTGAGCAATCTGATGTAGGTGATTAGATCAGAACTGTGATCCTCTTCAAGAGCAGAAAACATTCTTAACTGCTGAGCCATCTCCAGTCCGTGGATGTGGGATATCTCATACAAGGTCTCTAAGTTTTACATGTCAGCCACAAATTTAACTGTAGTCCAGGTTAGACTTAAGTTCATACCCTCCCTTCCCAGCTCTGAGATGCAGGCATACATGCACTATCATGCCTGGACCCATTTCACATATTTAGAGAAAAGATGGTATATACTTAGATGTTTTACCTGAGAAGGACTTGTTTCTCTAGGTTTACTTTATGTGTATGAATGTTTGGGTCTCATGTATTTCTCTGCACCACATGCATGCCTATAATCTCAGCACTCAGGAGGAAAAGGCAGGCAGATCTCTGTGAATTCCAAAGCCAGCCTGGGCTACATAGGGAGACCCTGTCTCAAAACAGTAAATGAAAGAAAAAAAGAGGAGCTGCTATTCAGTTCCAGGCCATTGGTGTCCTGGGAGATGCTGCCCCTTTCTTTTGCCAAATCTTAATTGTTGTTGTTTTTTAGACACAGTCTCACCATGTAGCTTTGGGTGGCCTGGGATTCACTATATAGCTTCCTGCCTCTGCCCCCTGAGTGCTTGGATTAAGGTATATGCCATGATGCCTGGCAGTAACCTATCTTTTATTTTTTAAGAAACATATAGCCATTGGGTTCTTTACTGAAATCAGGTAGTAAATGTGCATTAGTTAGTTTTTTTCTCAGTTTTCATGGAGATATAACATACCCTAGAAAAATGCATATAGCAGCTGGGGACATATCTTAGTTGATAAAGGGTTTGCCTAGCATGCATAAAGCTCTGTGTTCAGTCTCCAGGAAAACATCAACTGGGCATGGTGGCACAGGCCTGTGATTTTAACATTAACTACATGTTCATTTATCTTAAAGAAATATTTATCCATTCATTCATTTATTCATTCGTTATTTCAACAGGGTCTCACTGTGTAGCCATGGCTGTCCTGGAGTGAAGCAAGCCAAGCTGGCCTTGCATTTACATAGATCCACCTGCCTCTGCTTCTAGAGTACTGGAATTAAAAGACATGTGCCAACACACCTGTTTAAGGGATAATTATTTTAGATATTATACAGTCTGGCTTAAAAAGTAGTTCTTATTTTTCATGTAGTCTTTATATTTTAGAGGAGTTCTAGGTCCACGGCAAAATTAATGCAAGCTACAGAGTTCCAGTACACTCCCTACTCCCATAGTCAACATCCTTACTCCAAAGTGGTGCAATAGTTGTATTAATAGATGAGCGTCCATTGACAATTCTGTATCACCCTGAAAATATAGTTCACATAAATTTTCCTGTTTGTTTATTTGTGGGAGGGTCTTTTTATGTATCCCAGGGAAGCTTAGAGCTTAGTGTGTAAAGGAAGGTAGACGGGTGCATGCTGACAGTCCCAGCACTCTGGAGGTGGAGACCAAGGGGATCATGAGCTTGAAGCCAGTCCAGAGCACACACTGAGATCTTGTATCCAAAATAATTAGAGAAGAGTCTGGAAAATGGAAATATAAATGATACAAGATTAGCCATGTGTTGATAGTTGTTAAAGCTGGATAAGTGGGGGTACAAATTAGTCTGATTTTATATTTTTAAAAGTTTTCCACTTACAGCTATGTGTGGTCGCGGAGGCAGGTGGACCTCTGTGAGTTTGGGACCAGCCAGGTCTACATAATGAGTTCCAGGACAGCCAGGGCTACATTGTGAGACCTTGCCTCAAAAAACAAAAAGAAGGACGCCCCGTGCTCCTGCGAGCTTCTGTCTTTCGGCTGTTGGCCATGGTGAGGGCTGCAGCTCTGCGGGCACACCACAGAAGGACGTGACTATCAAAGCAGATGCGCCTGGCACCCTGCTGCTGGAGAAACATGCTGACTATATTGCCTCCTACGGCTCAAAGAAAGATGACTATGAATACTGCAAGTCTGAATATTTGAGAATGAGTGGCATCTATTGGGGCCTGACGGTGATGGACCTCATGGGACAGCTTCATCGCATGGACAGAGAAGAAATACTGGTGTTCATCAAGTCCTGCCAGCATGAGTGTGGGGGGGTGAGTGCCAGCATTGGGCACGATCCCCATCTGCTGTACACGCTCAGTGCTGTCCAGATTCTTACTCTGTACGATAGTATCCATGTTATCGATGTAGACAAAGTTGTGGCATATGTGCAAAGTCTACAGAAGGAAGATGGTTCATTTGCTGGAGACATTTGGGGAGAAATTGATACAAGATTCTCATTTTGTGCAGTGGCAACTTTGGCTCTCTTGGGCAAGCTTGATGCTATTAATGTGGAAAAGGCCATTGAGTTTGTTTTGTCCTGTATGAACTTTGATGGTGGATTTGGGTGCAGGCCAGGCTCTGAATCTCATGCTGGACAGATCTATTGTTGCACAGGATTCCTGGCGATAACTAGTCAGTTGCATCAAGTGAACTCTGACTTACTTGGTTGGTGGCTTTGTGAACGACAGTTGCCCTCAGGTGGGCTCAGTGGAAGACCTGAGAAGTTGCCAGATGTGTGCTATTCCTGGTGGGTTTTGGCCTCCCTAAAGATAATAGGGAGATTTCATTGGATTGACAGAGAAAAGCTTCAGAGTTTCATCTTAGCTTGTCAAGATGAAGAGACTGGAGGATTTGCAGGCAGACCAGGAGACATGGTGGATCCTTTTCACACCTTGTTTGGCATTGCCGGACTGTCACTTCTGGGAGAAGAGCAGATCAAACCTGTTAGCCCTGTGTTTTGCATGCCTGAAGAAGTGCTTGAGGGGGTGAATGTGCAGCCTGAACTAGTGAGCTAGAGTCAGGTGCCCAAGTACGATATGAAATTGCTGTGTTTGAACCTTATCAAACCTAGAAGTGACTTAATATTTTATATGTTAATAATAAGTTATATAATTATAAGTATTGTAAAATGTTCTATTTAGATGTTCTACAGTGTTCTTAGTACATTTTTTGTCTATATTTGAAGTTTGTTTTTGATGTCTAACAACAAACTTAGAGCTGTTATTGATCCTTCCTCTGTCCTGTTGACCTTTAACAATGATGGAAAATGATCTAGGTGAGGAAAACTCATGATTTAAATAAAAGATACATGAAAGTGAAAAAAAA
>CM053742.1:85017942-85029454 GCA_028658305.1 Pachyuromys duprasi | reverse complement strand
AAAAGAAAAAGAAAAAAGAACAAAAAAAACCCAAAATAAATGAAAATTTACATATATGATAGTAAAGTAAAATTTTAAGTTCAGGATTAAACACAGGTTTTCTGAATCATAAATAATGATATACTATTGGGTAACAAATTCTAAAATTCTTGTTTTTAAATTGCAATGTATGAGCGTGGAGAGATGGCTCAGTGATTAAGAACACTGGCCGCTCTTCCAGAGGACCTAGGTTGACTTTCCAGCACATACTGTAACTCTAGTTCAACAGCCTTTTCTGGCCTCTTAGGACACCACACATGCATATGGTGTGCAGAAATACACATGGACAAAACACCCACATACACAACATAAAAATAAATTTTAGCTGCCAGGTTTGGTAACGCACACCTATAATCTCAGGACTCAGGGAGGTAGAAACAGGTAGATCTCTATGATGTCAAGGCCAGTGTGGTCTATGAAGTGAGTGCAGGACAGCCAAAATGATACAAAGAAACCCTGTCTTGAAAAAGAAAAAGAAAATTAGCCAGGTGGTAGTATTATAAAAGGCAGAGGCAGGCAGATCTCTGTGATTTCAATGCCAATCTGGTCTACATAACTAGATCCAGGACAGCTAGGGTTACACAGAGAAACCCTGTCTCAAAAATAAATAAATAAACTTTAATAATTATTTTAAGAAATAATAAATGTTTCTAATAAGAATGTTAGAGAAATGTAAAATTCTTGAAGTTACAAAGCTAATGGCATTCTATTTGTTTCATAGGGCCTGAGAGTCAATATACGAAGACTGCTCAGGAGATTGTGAACATTTGTTACCAGACATTAACCGAGGTAGGTGATAGAGAAGATCCAGCTCCCTGAAACCTTTCTGTTCTGTCCTTGAATTTAAAGTTTTCCCTGAATACCCTGTTCTCTTTCAAATGTAAGATTCCAACTTCTACCCTCGTTCCATCATTTCTTTCTCTGCTTTGTTTAGGTTATCAGCTGTGTTCTGCTACTAGAATAGAAACATTGTCAAGACAGCCATTTTTTTTTCTATTTATATTCTTACTCTTTTTGTGTATACACCATATTTTAATCACTCAGGGTATTTTGCTGTTTGAGCCCTATCATTATACCTTTTTGGATATTTTTAAAAGTTTATTTATTCACTTTACATTCCAATCTCAGCCTCTCCCACCCCTCCTCCCACTCCTCTCCATCCTCTTCCCCTTCCTTCCTTGTCTCAGAAAAGGGGAGCCCCCACCCCCATATCAGTCCACCCTAGCTCTTCAAGTCCCATCAGGACTAGGGCATCCTCTTCCACTGAAGCTAGACAAGGCACCCCTCCAGGGGGAAGTGATCCAACAGCAGGTAGCAGAGTCCATGTCAGAAACAGCACCTGCTCCACTTGCTAGGGAACCCCATGATGACCAAGCTGCCCATCAGTTACTTATATGTAGGTGTCCGAGGTTCACACCATGCATGCTAGTTGGTTGGTTCCTCATTCTCTGTAAGTCACCATGGGCCTGGATTAGTTGTTCTTCATGTGAAGTTCTTATCCTCTCTGGGTCCTTCTAGCCTTGCACGCACACTTCCACAAGGCTCCCCGAGCTCCCCATGTTTGGCTGTGAGTCTCAGCATTTGTTTCTATCCACTGCTAGGTGGAGCCTCTCAGAGGACAGTTATGTTAGTCTGCTGTCTGCAAGCATAGCTGAGTGTCATTAATAGTGTCAGGGTTTGGCTCTCACCTGTGGGGTAGGTCTCAGTTTGGGCCAGTCATTGGTTGGATATTCTCTGTCTCTGCTCCCTCTTTATCCCTACACAACTTGTAGGCAGGCACATCTTGTAAATTTTGGGTTGAAGATTTTGTGAGTTATTTGGTGTTCCCCTCTCTCTACTAGAAGTCCTGCCTGGCTAGAAGGTGGCCACTTCATTGTCCATGACCCCCACTACTAAGAGTCTCGGCTAGGGTCACCCCCACCTCCTCCCAGGAGTCCACCCTGTCGCAGGTCTCCAGCTTGTCTCAGACATGGCCCACCCTGGGTTTCCCTTCTGTCTCCCAGCCCTGTCACCTCCCTCCCCTGCTCTTCCCTCATCTGATCCCTACCCTCGATTCCCTCCTCATACCATCTCCTACCCAGCTCCCTCTCTTCAACCACTTCCGCTGTCTAGTCTATTTACCCTTAGTGAGATTCAAGCAACCTCCTTTGGGCCCTCCTTGTTACTTAGCTTATTTGGGTCTGTGGATTGTAGTACAGCTGTCTTGTATTATATGGCTAATATCTGCTTATAAGTGAGTACATATCATGTGTAAGATAGCTTTTTTTAAAGATCTGTTTATTCATGTATTTTATGTATAGGAGTCATCTATCTTCATGTACAGCAGAGGAGAGAATCAGATTCCATCACAGAATCTGTAGGCCACCATATGGGAATGGAACTCAGGGCCTCTGGAAGAGCAGATAGTGATCTTAACCATTGAGCTATTATCTCCAGCCCTGAAGACAGATTTTTGAGTGTGTTTTATTTTTGTACTCCCAATACCTGAATGTTGAATGAATTCACTATGTTTCTCAGTATGATGAACATTTGACTCAACTTGAGAAAGATATTTGTACAGCTAAAGAAGCATCTTTGGAGGAAGCAGAATTAGAAAGCCTGGACCCAATGACTCCAGGACCTTATACACCTTAGGGAAGCCAAAGGATTAAGAATTTCTTATAATTTTCATATGGTTTGGGAAATTGGGAGCATGATAACAGATATGTTTACTGTTCTTCTCTGTCCTTCCTCTTCATATGCCTTTTGTGTGCTTTCTTGTCTTCTTAAATGCTATGATAAGTGAGGACCCTGGGTCTTCGTGGCCTTGTTGAATCCAGAAGAGCCAACTGTGGAATGAACAAGTTGGGTGGTTGTTTATAGTGTGTGAGAATACCAGATTCCTGACTGCTTATCGCCATACACACCCTCTAGGTCTCCAGTTGTTTTGCTAGTAAATTTTGGGATTTTAGAACATCCCTAGAATGTAGGCTGCTCAACTATAGATGGGGTATTGTTCTTGGGTCTTCTAGATAGCTGATTGCCCATTATTTTAGAAGTCTGTCAGCGTAGCTGGCATCACTCCTTTTCCAGAATTAATCCACTTTCCTACTAAATAAAGACTGCTTTAAGTTTATGTTAGAAGAATATAAAACAAGGTGAATAAGAGACTTAGTTTTTTCTGGTCTGACTGAACCTTTGTGAGTGTTTCCTCTATATTACAGTCTTAGGAAGTTGGCATATTTGAAGAATAGACTTTAAATGGAATATTGACAGGTCCTTGGTTTCTATATTGGAGACACAGTGATGGAGTGCAAAGGACATGAGATTTGATGTAAAAAAAAAAAAACAGGTCTCTGTGTGAGTCTTAGCTCTGCTACTGTCTATTTTTGTGATCTTGTGAAATTAACATTTCTATACCCATTTCTGTAAGATGTTCTTTCTGACATTAAATGGGTTAATTTGTATGGTACACAACAGGCATCCAGGAAATATTTGTTTCCTTCTTTGTATGAAGGATGTTTTTGTAAAGTTTCCAGAGGCGCTTTCAAATTTAACTGAATACTTTAATGCAGAATGCTTCTAATTCCTATAGGATTATTTTTCATTCTACCCAGGTTTCACTCTGAATTTCAGTGCAGCATACATGATCTCTGTTGGATATTTGCTGTCTCTGTGTCTCATTCATACACTTTCCCTATCTATCTTTTAATCTCTCTTTCATCCCAAAACATAGGATACTGAGGGGCCAGATATAAAGAACCCTCAGATACTTTTTCAAGGTCCAGAACAAGGAAAGGCTCTTGGAGTTGTATGGGCAGATTGGGTCAAGGGGGTTTGGGTGAGTGATGTTACCCAGGAAGGCCTTGTTTGCTAATAGGCTTACAGTTGCACAAGGTACTTTCTGGTAAGTTAAAGCTTGGGTACTAGCCATCATTCTCTAGCAGAATATAACCACCAAGTGGTATGTGCTTTTCTCAGGTCTTGGATAGTCATAAACCATTGGTGAATTAAAGCTTTGTCCTTCTTGAGCAATAGCTGCTTTTGGTATACATAGTGAGTTTCCTATGGAGAGTATGGTAAGGATAGCACTGCTTCATTCTTTTCAGTTCACACTCTCATCATTCCCTTCACTTATATATATAAATTTTAAGATAGCCCGACTCATTGCTGGTTAACTCAAGGAAGAGAGATTCCCCATGTGTGACCACCTTTACTCATTACTATGTAAAATCGAAACATTATTAAAAAGTATGTACATAAGATTATTCTGTCAAACCAGGCATGGTAGCACACACCTGTGATCTCAGAACTCTGGGATGCAGAGGCAGACAGATCTCTGTGAGTCCAAGACCAGCTAAGTCTACAAAGTGAGTCTAGACAGCCAAGGCTACATAGAGAAACCCTGTCTTGAAAACCTAAAAAAAATAATAATGTCATAATACAGTTTTGATTGTACAGCAGTAATTGTGTTATTTTTCAACTTCCAAATGGTGTCAGTCAGTAATGTATTTGCATCTGGGCATTTCTACTGAACTTGCACTGAATTCAATACTTTGGAGTTACTCATTTTATAGTTTCTTACAATCTTCTTTTCATACTTTATTTTAAAATTTGCAGAAAGTTTATCTGTGTGTTAATGATTTGGAATCTGTTTTGCCTTTATTCTGCAAACTCTGATTTTCTCAGTTAATCTTGTTTTCTTGCTTGTTTACAGAGCATCACATATGTGAGTGTGCAGTTGTTTCTTTGAGATTGGGTTTAGCTGTATGGTCCAAACTGGTGTCAATTTGTGATCTTCCTGGTTGAAATTTTCTGATGCTGGGACTATATGTTTATACCAATGTTCTTTGCTCATAAGCAAGTTTTGTTTTTTTGTTTTTTGTTTTTTAAATCAAAGTAATTCTATGGTTGGGGACTACTAGAAGATGGAGCTGGAGAGATGGCTCAGCCAGTTAAGAGTGCTTGCTACTCTTTCAGAAGACCTGGCTTTCTGTGCTATTTTAACTCTACATCCAGAGATTTTGACACTTTCTTCTGGTCTCTACAGACACTGTACTCACATGTACAAACCCACACTCAGACATTCACATACATACATTATTTTTTAAGGCAAGGTTTCTCTGTGTAGCCTTGGCTGTCCTGGAACTCACTGTGTAGATCAGGCTGTCCTCAAACGCACAGGAATCCTCCTGCCTCTGCCTCCCAAGTGCTGGGATTAAAGGCGCACACCATCATGGCCCAGCCACATAAGTTTTTAAAAAAGATTTATTTATTTCTACAATATTCTGACTGCATCTGTGCCTGCAGGCCAGAAGAGGACACCAGATCTCATCATAGATAGATGGTTGAGAACCACCGTGTGGTTGCTGGGAGTTGAACTCAGGACCTTTAGAAAAACAGCCAGTGCTCTTAACCTCTGAACCATCACTCTAGTCCCATCCAACCACATAATTTTTTAAAATGAATAAATAAAATACTTTTTAAAGAAAATTGGAATAAATAAATAAGAGGTGTGGTACTTACCAATTCCATCTTTCATAAAATCAACCACAGAATATTTTGAGGTTTTTCATCTATCTGGTATATGTGTTTATCTCTGCAAAATATACTTTCAAGTGAAATCGATGAATATTATTTTTCATATTCTCTTCACTTTAGTAATGTTTTCTCTAGTCTCTCTCTCTTTTTTTTTAAAGGGACAACATTTATTCCTTTTCCAAATGTTACAGTAAATCCAGGTGGCAGAGAATGGTTTTATAGCAGTTAGAAAAAAAAAAAAAAAGACAACAAGAAGTTGCTTCACATTACAGACCTCCTTCCTGCCCGAAGCCTAATACTTGTTTATTAAGTCAGAGAGAGGTGGTTGAATCACAAGCTGGAGGTTTGAACTTGAGTAAGACATTTATAAAAACCCAGACGGGGCAATGTCCTCCCCAGCCCAGGTGCCACTAGGCACAGCACAAGAGACTGAAAACTCAACAAGGGACAGGCTGGACGCTCAGGGTTTAGGAGTGTAAGCCCCCACTCTTGGCTCAGGGGGTTGGGAGTAGGATAAACAAAATGTACTTGGAAAAGAATTGGAAAGCCAACAATTGCCTTCTGCAGGGGTGGGGCCCAGGAAGGAGGTAGGGACAGGAGCATTTCACATCACTAACCTAAGGGACCGTCTTCAACTGGCCTTAAGAGTAAGACCAAATGGCTGAAGGGAGAATCCACAGGGGGGAGGAAGGGAACGTGGCTGGGAGGGGGCAACAAGCCCCTTCCTTTCTGGGCATAGGAAGGCAGCCAGGGCACCAGCTCCAGGCAGTGACCTCACAAGGACAGCACAGTTTTTGCAGCTTAGAGATCACCCACCTGCCCCCACCCAGCTACTCATTCTGCTCAGCACTGGCAGATGCAGGGCCACTCTCGGGCCCCGAGGGAGTGGACAGCTCTGTATCCTGGGGCCCTGCCTCCTCTTCCGTGTCTCCTCCCTTAGAGGCAACACTAGCCTCTGCCCCCTTGGCCTGAGGCTCTTGGCTTTCAGGGGTGGCAGCAGCCTTCCCATCTTGGGCAGTGCCCTCATCGCTGCAGGCGCTGATCTCCCCCTGCTCCTGCTCTTCCTCTGTGGGTGAGGAGGCTAAGGAATCACCCCCACCCTCCTTCCGATTTCTCTTGAAAGACAGGCCACTCAATTTGAAAGGCTTCTTAAAAGAGAATTTCTTCTTCTTGGGGGTCTCCTTGGGGGCGATCCCCCCCTTGGCCTCAGCTTCCTGGCTAGGGGGCGCTGGCTAGATGGCATCACCAGTAGCCCCAGCTGCCTCCTCTGTTCCGTTCATGGGTGGTGACTCCCCTTCACCCTTGGGGGTTAAGTCTCCATTGCTTTTCACGTGGCCATTCTCCTGCCCGTGGCCTTCGCGGGGGAAGCGCCCGCTGCCTCCTCAGCAGTCACGTCACCCTGGGGAGCCTTGGAGCTCTGGCTGCCCATGGTGGGGGTCTGCTGGGGGAGCCCGGAGCCGCCCCGCGCTGGCGCCGCAGGGGATAGTTCGGCTGGGACGGCCCAGCAGGCAGAGGGGTGGGGCTGCGTCGAGGGGGAGGGGTAGGGGGGGGGGGCAAAGCGCACTGCACCCCTGCTCTGCGGCCGACCTGCTAGCTGCGCCCACCGCCGCTGCGCTCCGTGCCAGAATGCCCCTCTAGTCCCTCTTAATATCAACTAAAATCCATTTGCTAAATCTCTGATCCTTTCAGGGATGATAAGAGGAAAGCTATCATTTATTGAGCACCAGTTATTGACTACACATAGCTCTTGATTCTTACTGCAACCACGTCGGGTAGATATTATATCTATGTCTCACAGTTGAGGAAAACAGGTTGGTTAACTATGGTAGTTTATTCGAAAGTCCATGATTTTTTTCCATTACCATTTTGTTCTGAAGCATTGTCCACAGCTCATGAACTGTCAAACCATTCCATACTCTTGTTGAAATTTTTTTGTTATTATTATTTTTTTTTAATTTTAACATTTTTATTTTATATTAATCACAGGTTATGTACTTTGTATCCCAGCCGAAACCCCCTCCCGCATTCCCTCCCTATCCCCTTCCTTCCCTCCCTCATCTCCTCCCTGCCCCTTTCCAAGTCCACTGATAGAGGAGGACCTCCTCCCCTTCCATCTACCTCTAGCTTATCAGGTCTCTTCAGGAATGGCTGCAATGTCCTCTTCTGTGGCCTAGCAAGGCTGCTTCTCCCTCAGGGGGCGGGGAGGTCGAAGAGCCAGACCAATTGAGTTCATGTCCAAAATAGTCCCTGTTTCCCTTACTAGTATACCTACTTGGATATTGAGCTACCATTTGCTACTTACAAGCAGGGGTTCTAGGTTATATCCATACATGGTCCTTGGTTGGAGAGACAGTCTCATAAAAGACCCCTGTGCAAAATTAAAGTTTCTTTATCCAGTTTCCTTACATGTCTCTAAGTCAGTAAAACTATTACTAATATGAATCCCTGAGCTTAAAAAACATCAAGGCGAGGCTTAGAACAATAAAGTAGGTTACTGAGCAGAGAGGCTGTTATTTCATAAACTTGTCCCTAAGCTTTATGCATTTCTACTTAATTTTTGAACACATACACTCTTGCAGTCTGCTAGAGTGTTTGTTATTCATAGGATTCTAAAGAATTGTCTACAGACTTGGACCAGGCTGTTTCCTCGTTTACTGGGTTGTCTTGCATGTCCCTTTTCTTCAGTGAATGTTATAAAGGAGAATTCTTTGCATTTCTTCTAGCTGTTTCCTTGGTAGATGCTAAGTTGCATCTTTTATGCCACAGCCTCCTGATTTGTATGATAACAGCACATCTCTGTGTTTCTCAAAATGTTTCTGTTTATCAAGTTGAGAGCAATATGTCTGTCTTGGATATTCCCAGTGCTATTTCAGAAAAGCAGCTGATTCAGGTAGGATGTTATTTTTCTTGCAAGATAGGGGTTTTACCTGGTGGGTGAATGTGGAGGGCTGGGCTGATACCATGCATACAATGAAGGATAGCTGGATCCTTTGGCCCTGGAAACAAGGCTTTGAAATCTCACTTAAGCACAACATAAAAGGAAAAGAATTTGAGGTATCAGAACAGCCTAACAGGTGACTGACTAGAAAGACCAGCTGTGTTCAGAAACAAGGTTCACAACCACTTGGTGTACTGTTTTATGTCTCTTATAAGTGATAAACCAAATTAAAATATGCATTATTTTTAACTGGCCTTTTCCAGAGCTATCAAAACATAATTCTCATCTAAATCTGTACTTACTCTCAAGGTTCCATAAGAGAGTACAAAATCCAGAAGGAGTTTCTACCTTCAAAGTTTGGATTAAAAAGGAAACATTTCCTTCTGATGACAGTTCAAAGTGTACCAAAAACTTTCCTGTTCTTTGGTTTGTCTTGCCCTGTCTGTTATTTCCAAAGAATGACTGGGGAAAGTGCACCTGCCTTAGGCTGTGTAAACAACCTCCTCTAGCAGTGGGGGTGCAGGGATATCAGGACAGTACATCTATACTATGTAAAGAACCCTTGGTTAACTCCTACAGGCACATCCCTCAATGATGCCTCAATGAGCTATTTGTGTTGTTGTAAAAGACTATTAATATTTACTACTGGTATATCTTATGGTAAAGCTGCTGTTAATCCTAAACAGCTGTATTACCAAATCACCACACAGAGACTGGGTTTATTTAGTTAACCTAGAACACAATGCTGGGCAATAGTTACTCCCTCCTAAACCTCCAAGCCCTCACAGTTTCCTAACATTTAGATTTCCCACATTATACTTGCTTTTTGTGATATATTAGGTCCAGTCCATCTCTCCACCTCCTTCCATGATCTCTCCTCCGGCTGTGCCTTCTCGTAGCTCTCCTTTCCCTTTCTCCTCCCACTCTTTCCTGTCCTCTGGCTCCTCCCAGCTCAACATTGTGTCTAGTTGCTTTATTTTGCTTACACAGGGTTGAGACAGGATGCTTAGAATAAATATCACGATATAATATCCGGATTGAAACCAGAGGTGGGGAGGGGGAGACAAATCGGCACTTGAATGAACAAGGGTAAGGTGTATACATTCCAAAGGAACATTATACCAACAATGCCATAAAAATCAAAGGATAAAAGATGTGAGCTAGCCAGGAGCGATAGTGCACATCTTTAATCCTAGCACTTGAGAGGCAGAGGCAGGTAGATCTCTGTAAGTTCGAGGGAGGCCAGCCTGGTCTATGAAGTGAGTCCAGGACAGCCAGGGCTACACAGAGAAACCCTGTCTCAAAAAACCAAAAAAGAAAAAAATAAGATTGTTAGCTAAGAAATTCATAAATTCAAATGGCCAATAACTGCATTTTATAGCTTCTCTAATAAGTATGGTAAACAGTGATATAGCTTCTTACCTATCAAGTTATTGACCATTTTTGGAAAGACTACGAGGGAAAAATGCATTCCCAAATGGCTGGTAATATTTAAATAGTTAGGGTGAGTGAGACAGAAATGGAACAGTTTTATCACTATAAATAAAAGCTATCAATGTGTACCCCTTTGGTTCTAAAATACCACATTTAGGAAATTGACCTATGTGAAAACTTTTATTAAGATATTTGTATATCCAGATGTGATGGCACACACCCTTAATCCCAGTACTGTAGGAGGCTGATCATTGTGAGTTCTGGGGCAGCCTGGTCTACATAGCCTGTTACAGGATTGCCAGAACTACATAGTGAGATCCTGTCTCAAGCAAACATAAAAGATATGCAAAGATTTTATCACAGCTAATTGTTTCTTCCTTTTAAAAAATATTTATTTACATTGTTCTGACTTCATGTATGCCTGCACACCGGAAGAGGGCACCAGATCTCATTACAGATGGTTGTAAGCCACCATGTGGTTGCTGGGAATTGAACTCTGGAAGAGAAGCCCAGTGCTTCTAACCTCTGAGCCATCTCTCCAGCTCTGGCTCATTGTTTCTAATGGTGAAAAAAATCAGAAACAGCTAAACGTATTACTGAGAGACTATTAAATAAATCATGTTATACCATATATCGGAATAGCATGTAGCTGTTAATTCTGGCAGCATATTAATCACTGAACTTAGGAGGATGCAGCAGAAGAATCACAAATTAGAAGCTAAACTGAACTTAATAGTGAGACTCTGTCTCAAAAAAAAAAAAAACACACACACACCCACAGAATTATGTTATAGACTGTACTGACACAGAAGGATTACTGAATAAAGCAATTTCTGAAGAACAAACATCTTTTATTTTTTAAAGTTTGTTTATTAATAATTTGTGCATTTCAAGACCAGTTTCTCTGTGTAGCCCTGGCTGTCCTGGAACTCGTTATACAGATCAGACTAGTCTCAAACTTGGAGATCCACCTGTCCTTACTCCGGAGGGCTGAGATTGAAGGCATGTGCCACTATCCCGGGCAAGCATTTTATTTCTAAATATACAGTATTTAAGTATCTAAAATAAAAGAAATAGGTTATATATAAGAATATTATTTCTGCATGGTAGAGATGCTGCTGATTCCCCCCTTTTTTTCTAGTGGATGTTCTAAGTTTTTTTAACAGTGAATTTGCATTTGTGACTTTTTTTAGAAATAAAATTAGAAGTGGAATGTAGAACACTCTTGCAGAAGTGTGTGGAATTAATTGAAGGAGCTTGATAGTAGGACCATAAAGACATATTTCAGTAGTGCATGTTAACACAGGACTAAGTGATGGCAGACAGCAGGAATAGAAAAGAGATAATAGAGTCAAGTATGTCAGAGAGATTATTCAGGACTGCTGACCAATTTTGGATACATAGATGAGTGAATCTAAGTACCAGTGAAGCATTGGGGCGTGACAGCATTTGTGGTCATGAAGCAGGTTCTCATGTATATGAAGTCAACACATTGGTGTTTTTGAACGGGATCAGTTTTTCTTACAAGCACATGAAACAGTCAGGAACCTATTATTTTAGTGTCCATGGGGAGGGGTTGAA
>CM053742.1:85001362-85017442 GCA_028658305.1 Pachyuromys duprasi | reverse complement strand
CCTGTACCTGGAGTTATGGGTGGTTGTAAGCCACCATGTGGGTGATGGGAACCAAAGCAATGCCCTCTGCAAGAGCAATAAATTCTCTTAACCACTGAGCCATCTCTTTAGCCTAGTTGTTTATTGCCTTCCACCTTGATGTGGGTTCTGGAGAATGAACTCAGATTGTCCAGCTTGCTCTTTAAGTGTTTTAGCCACTGAGCCATCTTGCCATCTTAATGGTTTTCTTATTGCGATTTCCATCCTGGTCTATATTAGCATATCCTGTCTCAAAAACTTTTAAAATGACTTTCTATGCTTTTATGTATGTGCATATATGCACTATAGTGTGTGTGTGTGTGTGTGTGTGTATAAGGACAACTTGCAGGAGTCTCTCCTATCACATCGGTCCAGGGTTCCCACTCAAGTTGTCAGACTTGGCTGCAAGCACCTTTACCTGAAGAACCATCTTGCTCTCCTCACTCCCCAAAATAAATTTATTTTCAAAAGTGTTGTGAAAGAATGTGGGATGAAGGTGCTAGTGTAATGGTTAGAGAAGGCTTTGTTGTGCAGCCATCATAGGCAAAATTAAAGCACTGTTTACAATTAGAAGATGTAGGGCTGGTGTAGCCCAATGGCCATCCATAGAATGTTTGCACTAGTATATATGAAACCCTGGATCCCATCTCCAGTACTGGGAAAACAACTTATGAAAATATGATAAGCAATAAATAACACCCTTAAAATTGGCCAGAGAAGTTCATATACTTAGAGTACTTGGAGTCATTCTGTCCTTATTTTTCCATGTTGTTTGTTTGTTTGTTTGTTTGTTTGGGACAAGAGTTCATGTGTCTGAGGCTGGCCTTGAACCCCCAATCCTTGTGAATTTTTTAAATTCATTTAAGTCAGGGGTTGTGGCACACTGACCCAGGAGATAGAGGCAAGTGGACTCTTGAGTTTGAGGCCAGCCTGGTCTAGATAGTGAGTTTTTGGTCAGCCAGAGTTCTGAGACGTTGGCCTCAAAAAATACAAAGGGGGGGGGGAGAGAAAGAGAGAGCAGTGGGGAGGAAGGAAGGAAGGAACAAAGGAAGGAAGGAAGGAAGAATGGAAGGAGAGAGAATGATGAGAGAGAAAGAAAGAAAACTGAGTAAAGAAGGTTTAAAAACACTTGGTATTCTTGTAGAGGACTTAGGTTTGGTTCTCAGCACCCACATGGCAGCTCAACAGCTGTCTCTAATTCTAGTTCCAGGGGATCTGACACCCTCTGGCCTCCACAGGCAGCAGACACGAATACAGTGCACATACACACATGCAAGCAAAACACTTAAACATATGAAATACAGCCTGGTGTAGTAACACATGCCTTTCATCCTAGCACTCCTGACATCCTTATTTCAATAGGAATTTAGGGGAGGCAGAGGCTGTCAGATCTCTGAGTTACACGCCAGCCAGGCTGGCCAGAAGAGAGCCTGTCTCAAATCCCTCCTTTTTAAAAGCCTTGGAACTTGTCCTGCCTGCGGCCATGTCCCTGAAGGGAAGCTCCTCTGATCTTACTCTGACCTTCTGCAAATCCTCCTGGCTTTGGTTTATCATCTGTAAATGTAAGGTGATAAGATCATTGCAAACTTGAGTGCCCCAGGCACTTTGCTGAGAGTCTGTAGTCCCAGCTACTTGGAAGGCTGAGTCAGGAGTGATTGAGTCTGGGATGAAACCAGCCCAGACAGCATAGGAGACCTTGTCTCAAAAAGGGGGGGGGGGGGGAAAGTACGTCATGCAGTGCTTAGAATAATGTTTGGTACGAAGATTTTTTTTTTTTTTGAGAGACAGTCTCTCTGTGTAGGCCCTGGGTCTCTTGGAACTTGCTTTGTAGACCAGGCTGGAATAACTTTTAAAAATATAAAATACATACACAAATCAAATATTTACTAGTAATAAGTCACAATTTTTTTAAGATCTCACTCTTATAACCCAAGTTCCAGACCAATACACACACATGCACTAAAAAGTTTTAAATTTTAATTTTGAGATCATAATACAGTCCCAATTTCTCTCCCCTCCATTTCCTCCCTTTAAACTCTATAATAAAGGAAGAAAGAAAACTTACATATTGTAAAAATGGGACTTAGGGCCTGGAAAGATGGTTCAGCAGTTAAGAGCACTTTTATACTGCCCTACTGAGATGTGGGGTTTGGTTCCCAGTAACCGTATCAGGTGGCTCACCATTGTTTATGACTCCCTTCTGAGGGGACCTGATACCTTCTCTGGCTTCCAAGACCACCTACGTGTATGTGGTGTACATAAACTCATGAAGACACATATATACGAATGAATAAAATATATATTTTAAATTTCAGGCTTACTATTGAAAGGACCAGGCCTGACCCCCTCCCCCAAAAGCCATCAGTCTCAGAAACAAGGACATAAAATTCCCTCCCCAAGAAACAGCTTGAGGAACCGGAATGGGAAAACATTCCTGAGGTCTATAGATAGCTCACTCAATGTTAGTTATGTTAGTTAGCCAATCACTCTGTAATACCCTTGTCCTTACTGAATGTCATCCAATCGCGTAACTGCTAAGCTGGGAATTCCGGGTTCATGCCCAAACCCCAAACAAAAACCCTGCCATGCAGCTGCTCGGGGCTCTCCTCCCTGATCCACTGTGTTGGTGGCGAGACCAAGCTTAAGCCCGAATAAAGCTCTTTGCTCTTGCATATGTGTTCTGGCTCCTGGTGGTCTTTGGGAACCCTAAATTCTAAGCGCAACATTTGGCTGCTTGTCCACCATCCCCAAGACCTCCTAGGACTCCTGGTGCAAGATGCTGAACACTAGCCTGTAAGTGAATGGTCTGTTCTTGTCTGTCCTTGTCTGTCTTTGTCTCAGAGATATTGGTTTATGTTTTGTGTTTCTTTGTGTCTATGTTCTTGTTTCTGGTGTCTACTTTCTTGGTTTTGGTTTCCTCTTGCAAAAGGAGTTGGAACTGGCCCTTGGGATTGGCGGACACTCTGGCAGAAAATGTTCTTGCCACTTCTTTGGGAGAACCTCAGTTTTTCATTGGTTTGGGGTTTTGGTTTCCTTTTGCAAAAGAGTTGGAATTGGCTCTTAGGATTAGCAAGGAAGGCTGGAGAGATGGCTCAGTGGTTAAGGGCACTGACTGTTCTTCCAAAGGACCCAGGTTCAATTTCCAGCACCTACATGACAGCTCACAACTGTCTGTAATGGATCTGACACCTTTACCTTAATGCACATAAAATAAAAATTAAATAAATTATTTTTAAAAAGAGGATTAGGAGAGGAGCTATAAATGGAAGATATTCTTGTCACCTCTTAGGGACAATCCCAGTTCTCATTGGTTTTGGTTTCGGGAAGAGCCTGGAAGCTCTCAAATTGGGACCACAAGGCAACCCAGAAGCAGGTTTCCTTCCAAAATCCTAACAATGGGTAAAACTCTAGTTTGGTTCTAGGCCAACAGAGCCGATGGTCTTGGCGCCTCAAGCACAGGCCGAGGGTCCCTGGCATGGTGAATCAAATCATGTTCCACAAGCTCTGTTCCTCTAGCCTTTAGCTGTGGGTAGGAAAGAGTCTGCTGAGAAGGCAGGCAGGCTGGCAACAATGGCTGTGGGTATACAAGCCTGGCGTCTGAGAGGAAAAATGGTGATGGTGGCTGCTTCCACTTCCGGGGTCATCATGAGAGGGCAGAGGCAAGTAGGCATAGCAAGAGATGGCTAGAATTCGGCGCCCCATGCAACACTGCTAGCATGGAACAAAATGCCTGAAATTATAGCCAGAGGACATAAGGAAAGCTTTGTCTGTTTTAAATGTATGTATGGTCATTACATGTATATTTCTGACTGATCTTAAATGGCTAATATGTTCTGTTTATCTTGGTTACAGATTAACAGTTATCAGATATGTTTAAAGTTTAAATTCAAACTCTTGTTTAGAACTATATGTGTGCATGTGTGTTTATAACATGTATAGAAACACAGATTTTTTTTAAATAGCAACCATGTGGCCCGCCATATGATTTGACTCCACCATCTTGAAATTGCCACGTGGTGTGCTGTAGGGAAAAAAAAATACAGAACTTCATAGTCTTAGTGAATTCTGTTTATCGTCCTATATAAGCATAACATTATGATTGAGAAGGTCATATGCCTTAGGAGGGAACTCTACAATGTTATGCTAGAGGTCATGCTATCAAACTTCCTTCTTTTTTTCTTCAGTCTCATTTTTTATTTATTTGTTTGTTTGGAGACAGGGTTTCTCTCTATAGCCTTGACTATCCTGGACCAAGCTCGCCTAAAACTCACAGAGATCTGCCTGCCTGGCCTCCCAAGTGCTGGGATTAAAGGTGTGCACCACGCCCATCTTCAACCTGCTTTCTAAATATTAACGATTAAAGCAGTAGATTTGTGTTGCTCTCAGTTTGAGTCTGAGAAATTTCTTTTTGCAGTGAATAATGGTTAATGTAGAGACTCAAGACTGGGCAAAATGGCAAGCATAGGTAACAGTGAGTGCTCAGCTATGGCTGAATCATCTGTATCAACCTACCGCCATCCAAGGTTCAGGGAACACTTTGGAAAAGGGGCCAGAGAGAATGTAAGAGCTTGTAGACAGGGGGAGTGCTGTAAAATGTTGACCTCTGTTACATAGCTGTTGCACACATGAACTCACAGCACATAATCACTTACACAAGATCAAACCAGTCAAAATTCCAGAATGGATAGAAGGGCCCTTGATGCCACACCCTTTTGGCAATTGATGGATGCTGAGGTGGGGAGACGTTCTCACCTTTGTAAATGTGGCTCCTGGGAGGTGCTCATGCCCCAGTGGATGGTTGCATAGCCATCTACATATAGTCAGCACCAATTTGACTAGGGGATTATTAATAACAAAATTAAAAGAATATGTGATGTTGGGAAGCAGATGGAGTCAGTGGGGAGGCATCTCTAGGGGAAGCTAGAGGGAGATAGTGGTGAATGGATATGATCAAAATGTATTGTATATATGTATATAAGTTTTAAAGAATAAATATCATTTTATTTTATTTTGGTTTTTCAAGACAGGATTTCTCTGTGTAATAGCCTTGGCTGTCCTGGAACTCTCTTTGTAGACCAGGCTGGCCTCAACCTCACAGAGATAATGCTCTGGGATTAAAGGCCCAACATCTGACTTTATTATTTTTTTATTTTTGAGATTATAATTACAACATTTCTCCCTTCTCTTTATTCCCTCTGTGATTATCATGCTTGGGTCGTGACCTCATTTGGGGTTGAATGACCCTTTGACAGGTGTTGTGGATTTTTGGTTTATGAGAGAAGGTTAGTGGGGAGAGAGGATATAGACCCCGTATTTCACCTGACTATTTAGGATCAGTGGGTTCTTTTGGGGCTATCCCAGTCTTTGTCAGCAGCAAACAAGCTGCTGCATTGAAATGTTTCTCTGTCTGTCTCTAGTCTCTCCAAACTATCACACCTTCTCTGTCTGGACTCTTATATTTATATCCCTCAGAGTTCTAGACCACACCGCCCTCTCTGTGCTGCAAGAGGCAGGACATTACCAGCTGGCAAAGACCACACCCCATAGGAAGCAGTTATCAGCTGTGGACAAACTAAAGCCCAGACTAAAATACCATACTTGGGATTAAAACAAAAACATATTTAAAAAAACATAACGGTTTTTGAAGAAATCAAAACTTCCATTATAAGAGAGGCAGTTTAGCAGGATAGTAATAGAGAGACACATTACAGAGAGAACTCAGGTGAATACCGAATGAACCAGAGAATGAGAAGGAGCCAGGAGACTAGAGCAGATTTGGATCTGGGATCTGAGGGTGGGGTTTTGAAGTCTCAAAGAAATGAGCTACTTCCAATGTGCTCTCTGCTTCCAATTTGTGACAGGATGTGACTTCTCAGCTGCTGCATTGCCATGCCTGCTTGGCTGGTTGTGTACTCCCTGCTATGACAGTGATTGACTCCTATCATTCTGAAACTATAAGCCCCAAGTAAAACCACCTACCTTCTTTCTTTCCTTCCTTCCTTCTTTCCTTCCTTCCTTCCTTCCTTCCTTCCTTCCTTCCTTCCTTCCTTCCTTCCTGTTTTGAGCTGTGTAACAGCTCTGGCTGTCCTGGACTCCCTTTGTAGATCAGGCTGGCCTCAAACTCTAGAGATCTGCCTGCCTCTGCCTCCCGAGTGATGGGATTAAAGGCACGCACTACACCATATCTGGCCCCTAAACCATTCTTTCTATAAGTTGCCTTGGTCATGGTACTTTATCACAGTGAAAGAAAAGTTATCAATTGTTGGAAGAACCTGGCTGTTGGAAGTTGCAGTCCTCTTCGTCTGGATAGCCATTCTGAGCTTGGCAGTCCTCCTTCACCCCAGCAGGGCCTCCTGCTCTCTGCCTGGCTTCATCTGGAGAGTGTCTTTAGACATAGATGCCCTTACCCACATTTGATATATGACTTTTGACATAGCTGTCTGCTAGCTCTCCTCTCCCTGTGCCTATAAGATAATTAGTTATTGTGTTTCTGTTTATACTAAAGGAGTGTGCTGTTTAATGCTAATCAATCATCCTTGAAGTGCCTAGTTCTAACCAGTTATGTACACCTATCCTGGAATCCCCCTACCCACCCCCTAAGAGGTCTATAACCTTTATTCTCCCGAATTTAAGTTGAACTAGCTCCCTGAAGTGGTTCCCAGAGTGGTCATTTTCCATCGTGCTCGTGGCCTTCCAAGCCCTGTGTCTCTCTTTCTGCTCCTCCTTCCTTTGTAGGCTGGTGGCCAATAGCCTCTGGAGAGGAGGAGAACCACAATCAATATACCTGATGATTTGAGTTCATTTCCTGGGAATTACATGGAGGAAAGAGAAGCAACTCCTATAGATTGTCCTTTGATTTACACATATGCATCATGGCAGATGATATCCATACGTATGCACACACACACAGCACACATAAACGTAATAAAACTAACAAAAGGAAAGATCTGTGGATGTTGCTTAGTGGTAGAGACCCTTCTTAGCATGTCCAATGACTAACACTCATCTTCAGTACTGAAAAATAATGGCAGGGAAGTGGTAATTGATACAAACAGGAAGATAAAAATAACAGGACTTCAGGACTGCCTGGTTACATGTGTCTCTGGAGAGTTGAGAATGAGTCAAGATTCCTGTTTCATGATAAGATCTACATTTGTCAGAGCTGTTTGTTGACAGCAACAAAGACAAAGGCTGATTAGGCAGAAAAGATATTTTTAAAGAGAGTGTGAGTGGGCTCCCAGAATGTAAGAAGATGTGGAGGGCCAGCTTTCAGGAAGAATGCTCCCAACTATTGCAGAAGTGACAGGATGGATGACACAAAGGACAGCGGGAAACTGTTTCCATTGCTGCAAGAAGTCAGCCTTGAGTACATTGGAAAGTCCCTGACTGAAGAAGATAGAAGAAGGGGAAGAATGAGGAGGACAGAAGAAGCTCCACACAGAGTAGTTTCCTTGTATTGGTGTGTATACACGCACGCACGCACATGTGGTGTGTGTGTGTGTGTTTCCATTTGAAGCATGTACTGTTTCCGGTGTCTGGAGAACTAATGCATATGTTTAGCAGATGGTAAGATATTTGACATTCTTAGCATTCAGGTAGCAGTTAAGACAAGAATGTGCTGTGGGTCAGGGATGACAAGTGAGATGGGAAGACAGAAAAGAGAATCCTGAGTTTGGGAAGAAAACTTGCCTGGAATTCTCCTTGCCTGTGTAATAAGCCTTTAGTTGATTACCTTCATAGATACATTTCACTCTGTTTTTTTTTTTTTCCAAGACAGGGTTTCTCTGTGTAGCTTTGGCTGTCCTGGACTTGCTTTGTAGGTTGTCCTTGAATTCACAGAAATATAACTGCCTCTGCCTCCCTGAATGCCGGGATTACAGGTGTGTGCCATGGTGCCTGGCTCACATTTCACTCTTTATAGACCGTAAGAATATCTCTAGTCCTGTTTCACTTTCATGAACCGTAGACATAACATCTCTAGTCCTGTTTCTATTGATTTGTTCAGATCTAAAGGAATACCTGTGATAGTTAATCTTTATTGTCAACTTGACTGGATTTAGATGTCCCTAGGAGGGGTTGGAGAGGTAGCTTAGCAGGTAGGAGGACTTAGCTCTTGCAGAGGACTCAATTTAGATTTCTAGTACCCATATCAGGCAGCTCACATCTTCGTTTTACTCCAGCTCTAGGGGATCCAATATCCTCTGCTGGACTCCTGTGTAGCTGCATTCACGAATGCACATGCCCACAGAGATATGCACAAGTGCATGCATGCACACAACATGCACAATTATATAAAAAATATTTTTTTAAAAAGAATCGCTTAGGAGGTACACATTGGGGCTTGCCATGAATTTGTCTCCAGAGAGAGTTAACTGATTAAAAAAGACCCTTCATGAACACGGACAGCATTCATCTCATGGGATTGTGTTGTGGATATAAACATGTTTTTGTTTTAATCCCAGGTGTGGGATGTGGGACTGATTCAGATTGTCCACAGCATCAAACTATTTACATTGTCCAGGCTCTGAGATGAGCTCTTTACCAACTGCAGATAGTTTGAATCTGAAGACTCTGGAGAGAGAATAAATGCCAGAGCCCAGAGAGTGGAGACTGGAGAAAGAATAATGCTACTCCTGCTTCCCCCTTGTTGCTCCTGGTTGCTGTTGTGAGACAGAAAGTTGGAGATCTCCTGAAATGAGGACTGGGCTGACTCCAAGGAACCTGATGACTCTAACCAGCAGGGAGCAGCTAAGAGAACTGTGCATCCTATCCCACTGACCTTTTCTCTCTCCTACCTGGTATTGGGTGTTGGAAGGGGTAGGGTAGAGTAGGGAGAAAAAGATATAAGAAATGTAAATAAAAGTTTTTTTTAAGTACTCCAACAAGATGGAGTCCCAGACTAAATAATAAAAGACAAAATGAGCTGGTGATGAAGCTCAGTTGAGCTAACATGCACAAAGGCTTTTTGATCCCCAAGAAGTATGGTGGTGCACATCTGTAATCCCCACACCAGGGAAATGGAAGAAGACGAATAGGAATTCAAGGCCAGCCTAAGCTACATGAGACCATTTCTCAAAAAGGGGAGATGGCTCAGTGGGTAAAGTGCTTGCTCTGCAAGTATGAAGATTGGATACAGATCTCCAGAACCCATGTAAAAAGCCAGGTGAGCATGGTGATCATGTATCATCCCGGTGTGTGGGAAGTGAAAGCAAGATCCCCAGAGTAAGGTGGAGAATAATGGAGGAAGACACCCTACAGCATCAACCTTGGCCTCTATGCACATATGTACATACCAGCATATGCACCTGTGCTTGCACAGGCACCCATACACATGACAGTATGTAGACATATATGAAGACAGACATGCTAAATACATTAATACATTACATGCATATGCTGGTTAATTTTTCTTGTCAACTTGACATGAACTAGAGATGCCTGAGAAGAAAGAATCTCACCTGAAGAATTGCTCCGATCAGATTGGCACTGTGGGCATATCTATGGTATATTTTCTTGACTAATAATTGATGTAGGAGGGCCCAGCCTGCTGTGGTTGATACCACCTCTGGGCAGGTAGTCCTTGGTTAAGAAAGAAAGCCAGGTAAACCATGGTGAGCAAGCTAGTGAGCAGCACTCTTCCAGGGTTCCTGTTTCAGTTCCTGCCTCCAGGTTCCTGGTTTGAGTTCCTTCCCTGGTTTCCTTTGATGATAGACTGTAATCATAGGCTAAAATAAACTCTTTCCTTCCCAACTGAGTATTTTATCACAGCAATGGAAAGCAAACTAGAACAACACATAAATACAAAAAAAAATATTGCTGGGAAGATGTTTCCAGTCAACAAAGTGCTTTCTATACATAAGGATATAACTCAGATCCCCAGCAGTCATGCAAAAGCTAGATACAGCTTGAGCTCCTGTCATCACAGCCCAGGGGAGGTAGAAACAGGAGATTCCCAGGACTTGCTGTCCATCCAGTCTAGCTGAATTGGTGAACTCCAGGAGGTTCAGTGAGAGACACTGTCTGAAAAGAAATGAATGACTAAACAAATAAGGGGGGAGCAACTGAAAAGGGCATCCAACGTGGACCTCCACACACATGCACCCCCCGCACACAAAGATGTGCAGGCACATATATACAAGAAAGAAGGAAAGAAAAGAAAGACAGAGAAGGAAGGAAGGGAGAAAAAGGAAAGAAGGAAAAACAAGAAGCTACAGTCCCAGCACCCATCCCTGTGCTTCCTGATTGGCAGCTGCTTCATGCTGCTGCTGCCCTGACTGGCCTCTCCTCACCGCTACACCTTCCCCAACATGATGGACAGTATCTTCAAACTGGGAGCCAAATAGACTTTTATTTCCTTAGGTTGCTTCTGTCAGAAATTTTTGTTGAAGCAACAACAACAAAAAGGACTGATACAAATTAAAAACTGGCCAGGTGTGCTAGCACACATCTTTAATTCTAGCACCTAAGAGGCACAGGCAGGCAAATCTCTAAGCCTGGTCAACATAACTACTTCTAGGCTACCCAAAGCTCTGCAGTGAGACACTGTATCAACAAAACAAAAATCCACCATGAAACAAGAAACAAAAACAACAGTGAAACTTCAAATGGTTGCAGTAAGTTCTAGGTCCTTAGATGCCAGAAAATCTTCAACAGTGTTTCCTTAGGTGTTCACACTCTAAGGGGGCTGAAGAAAACACTATGGGGACAGCTCTAGCTGTAAAAGCCTGAGACTCAAGTCCTTTGGAAAGGTATGTTTAAATATTAAAACAAACAAACAAACAAAACAAAACAACTAAGAACAACGATCTTTTCACTCTCATCTTCAAGGAGAGCACCATATTTTCTCTTTTTTCCCTAAGGGAGCAGGGTGGCTGTCTTTTCTAGAAAACGAAGAAAATTGTCCTTTATCTCTCATATGGGTTAAAAATTGTCACTCACTTTCCATCTTCACTGGGCAGTGGTAGCACATGCCTTTAATCCCAGCATTTGGGAGGCAGAGGCAGATGGGTCTCTGTGGGTTTGACGTCAGCCTGGTCTACAGAGCAAGTTCCAGGGACCCTGTCTGGAAAAAGAAACTAAAACAAAACAAAAGGCATGGTATTCCTTCTCCAAATGTTGTGTGTGTGTGTGTGTGTGTGTGTATGTATGTACATAAGTACAGGTGCCCAAGGAGGCCAGAAGAAGGCATCAGAGTTCCTGGAGCTAGAGTTACAGGCAGTTATTAGCTGCCCTATGTGGGTTCTGGGAAATGAATTCAGATCCTCTGCAAGAATAGAATGTGTTGTTAATCACTGAGCCATCTCTCTTTCCAGGCCCTTGGCTGAATATTTGATACTGCAGAATGTAAAGCATCTCCCGCTGAAGCACTGTTTATATAAACAAATACATAGTACAAAATGGCAGGAGTATGTTTAGGACAATTGGAGAAATTGTTAGAAATTCTATCCTAAACTAAAATTTATTTAACAATCTATTTATGAAACTAAAATTAGCAATTCAAACAGCAGTTTTTAAAACCACACTTTCTAACACAATGCAACCCAACAATATGCTAAACTGATAGATGCTGAGGAATGATGAAAAAAACAGCAAAGGTCCTTGTTTTCTATAATTAAACCATTGTGCTTATATAAGAGAAGAAAACAGTTAAAAACACTGCCATTCACAACATAGGGTAGCTTTTTGGGTTTGGTTTGGGGGAGGGGGCTGAGGCAAGGTTTCTCTATGTAGCCCCTAAACTCACTATGTAGACCAGGCTGGCCACAAACTCAGAGATCTTCCTGCCTCTGCTTCCTGAGTGTGGGATTAAAGGCATGTGCCATGACTGCCCAACATGATACTCTGAGCTGAGGGGCTTCTGGGAGCATTTGTTGCCATTGCTTGGTGTGAAGACATGTGTGGTGTATTCAGAAGCAAGAATGCACTGAAGTCGCAGGAGGTTAAACCCACAAGTGCTGCCAGAAACACCTGGGATTTGATTTTCAATTAGCTTTTTGTTGTGACAGGCTCAGAAACTTTTTCCCGTTGTTAAATTTTTTGTGACCTATCCATTCACATTCCTGACTCTGGGTTTAACAAGCTATAATTTAGCTGGGCACAATGACTCATGCCTATAATCCCAGCACTCGGGGAAGCAGAGGCAGAGGCAGAGGCAGGAGGATCTCTGTGAGTTTGAGGCCAGCCAGGTCTACAAATCGAGTTCCAGGACAGCCAGGGTTACACAGAGAAACCCTGTCGAAAAGGAAGGAAGGAAAAAAGGAAGGAAGGAAGGGAAAGAAAAAAAGAAGAAAGAAAGAAGAAGGAAGGAAAGAGAAAGGAAGGAAGGACAGAAGAAAAGCTACAATTTTAAGGTGATCAAGGATCGAGATGGGAAAATAAGGAGAACAATTTATCCCAGTGAAGATTCAGGATCAAGGGAGAGTTTTCAGGGTGGGGAAAGACATCACAAGTGGAAATAAGAAAAAGCAAGGATACCTAACAGCAGGGTTCTCCTTAGCATGAAAACCTCAGTATGAAAGGCTCAGGTAAATGGGTGAACTTGAACAGGAAGATGACATAGAGAATAGGATGGATATGTATGCAATGTTATTTACAGAGGACATTCAGCTGAGGTTGGTAACCAAATATTTGGCCTAGGTGTGTGGCTTAACAGTTTTGTAGTACTCACAGCGGAACCTACAGCCTTGAGCAAGCTAGGCAAATCTCTCCAGCCTGTGGTGAATTTTCTTTAGTAGGACATAAGGATTCAGATGAAGAAAGGGAGGGGTGGGATTTGTTGTGTGAACCCAAAGTTTGGTGTTTGTGGGCTACACATGGATGAAGTAGGAACTGAAGATGCTGTGGAGAGAGTAGGTTAGGTATCAAACATGGGGTTAGATCAGTTATGTCATAGGAGTGTAATCCTAGCTGCTTGTGAGACTGAATCAGTAGGATTGCAAGTTTAGGGTCTGTCTGGACTATAAAGCCAATTTAAAGCTATCCTGGGTGAGTTACTCAGGCTTAGTCTTGGAATTTAAAGTATAAGAGCAAAGAGATGTGGATGTAGTTCAGCTGTAGAGAGGTCTTAAATTCAATTCTCAGTGTCAGGAAATTTCAAAAGGGGCTAGAAAGATGGCTCAGCAGCTAAGAGCATGTACAGCTCTTGCTGAGGACTGGAGTTCAGATACTAGCACCAAATCAGGTGCTCTCAATTGCCTGTAACTCCATTCTCAAGGGATTCAACGCCCTCTTTAATCCCTTTATCTAGGGCACCTACTCGCTAATGCAGAGATACACATGAAAAGAAGACACAGCTCAGATAGGATGCTAAAGTTGGGAGTAGTTAGAGCTGAGCAGTTATAGATCTCAGGGAAGTTCATGATCTAGTGCTTTGAGTGTGTGTGAGGCAAGACTGAGAAATTGTTCTCGTTATCTTCACAAATTATGAGATCCATGGCCCTAAATCCATGACCTTGGATTAGAGCATAAAGGAAGATTGTGGGTCAGGTCCACTCTCTTTGCTTAAGGAGCAGGGAGTGGAGACTCTAGGACTTTCCTAAGTAAGGCCAGGAGCACAGGAGGCCTGGGGAAGTTCTGGAGGGCAGCACTGGACACTGATGGGGCCTGGCCTTTGAGCCTGTGAGCTGGAGGAACAAGAGGTGAAGCTTCACCTCCCATGGCCATGAACTTACTGAACAAATTAATATACTGCCTGCTCTCTTGAAACCCAGGCAAATGGTGCAGATCATGCTGGAGAAGAGAACACTTCTTATTACAAATCCATCTGCTTCAGCGGGTATGCTTTTCTCTTTGTTGTGGTTTTATTTTTTGTTTGTTTGTTTAAAAAATATTTTTCATTTCTTTCTTTTTTTTCTTTTTGGTTTTCTGAGATAGGGTTTCTCTGTGTAACTCTGGCTGTCCTGGACTCACTTTGTAGACCAGGGTGACCCGAATTCACAGTTATCTGCCTGCCTCTGCCTCCCTGAGTCCTGGGATTACAGGCATGCGCCACCATGCCTGGCTTTAGTTTTCATATCTTTTCCTTTCTTTTTGTTTCAAAAAACAAGGTCTCATGTTAGCCCAGGCTGGGCTCAGGTTTCTTCTGTAGCAGAGGCTGGTGTTGAAGTCCTGATCCTCCTGCCTACACCTCTCAAGTTCTAGGATTACAAGCGTGTGCCACCACACTCTTCCTCAGCTATGATTCTTATTGGGAATAGAAAATAGAATGTTCTCCAGTGTTATGATCAGAAAAACTCCTCTCTATTTTTGTGTATTCTTTGTCCAAATGAGTGGCAGAAGGCAGCCCAGATGAACCTGTTCCACTCATGGGCCTTGAGAACACTGGCACCAACATGCAGAAGACTGAGTCCTTTCCTCCAGACCTTCCTCCCCTTCTGAATGACTGTGATATTATCCCAGGTATCTGTCTGAGCCAGGACAGTTTAGGGAGTGACCACCATGCTAACAGTGACACTCAGCAGCCACTCTCAGAATGTATTGTTCAAAGTGAACTCCAGACAGCCATGTGAGCTAGTGCTTCTTCGAGTGGGCTGAGTTCACTAGGCCAACTGTTTTATCACAAAGAGGTTAACTGGAGTTGGAGATCATTGTCAGCCACCATGTGTGTGCTGTGCTGTGAACCAAAGCCAAGTCCTCTGGAAGAACAAGTGCTCTTAAATATTTTGCCCTCTAATCCTCAATATTTTCTTCCTTTTTAGAGACAGGCTTTTTCGACTATGTTCTGGCTGTCCTAGAACTCAATATGTAGACCATGCTAGCCTCACACTAACAGAGATCCACAAACGTTTGCTTCTTGAGTGCTGAGATTAAAGGTGGAGGAATTGAAGGCATTTGCTACCATATCCCGCAATGCTCAATATCTTTTAAAAAATATTTATTTAATGTACATTGGTGTTTTGTCTGCATAGACGTCTGTGTGAGAGCACCAGGTCCCCTGAAACTGGAGTTGTGACAGACAGTTGTGAGCTGCCATGTAGGTGCTGGGAACTGAACTTGGGTCTTCTGGAAGAGTAGTCAGTGCTTTTAAGCACTGAGCCATCTCTCCAGTCCCAATGTGCAATATCTTAATGTCAATAATTTACAAACAAAATATATGTATTAAATATTACATAACAATGTTTTAATACTTTGAATATCAAATTATGCAATTTTTCTAGTAAAAAGTATTTTAGAAAATGCTCCATAGTAATGACTTGATCACCTATTCAAGTAACAAAGATCACATAAAATGTCTTTTTTCATTAAGATAAAACTGTGAATATTTATGTCCAAAATTAATTGAATTAATTAATTAATCCCATTCTGAAATTTAAAAAGTACTGCATGAATTGATATTAAGAAACACAGGAGGGGGCTGGAAAGATGGTTCAGCAGTTAAGAGCACTGCTTTTCTAGAGGACCTGGGCTTCAAGTCCCAGCACCACATGGTAGCTCAACAACTGTCTGTAACTCCAGGATCCAACATCCTCACACAGACATACATGTATGCAAAACATCAATGCACACAAAATAAAAACAATAAAAACAAATAAGTTATTTAGAAGGAAAGAATGAACAAAAGAAAGAAAGGAAGGAAGCAAGGAAGGAAGAAAGAAGAAGCTGGGCATGTTGGCGCACACCTCTGGTCCCAGCACTCAGGGACATAGAGGAAGGCGGATCTCTGTGAGTTTGCGGCTAGCCTAGTCTTCAAAGTGAGTCCAGGACAGCTAAATTTACACAGTGAAACCCTGTCTTGTAAAAAATTAAATGAGACAAAAAGAAAAGAAAAAGGAGAGGAAGACCACATGGTGGTAGTACACACCTTTAATCCAAGCAGTTGGAGGCAGAGCAGATGGATCTTTGAGTTTGGGGCTAGCCTGTTTTACAGAGCAAGATTCAGGCTAGCCAGAGCTACAGAGAAACCCTGTTTTGCAACACACACACACACACACACACGCACGCACGAGGAGAGAGCTAGACAGGTGGCTCAGTGGATAAGAACAGAACACTGGCTATTATTGCAAAGAACCCAGATTCAGTTCCCAGCACCCACATGGCAGCTCACAACTGTAACTTCTATTTAAG
>CM053742.1:84963862-84996362 GCA_028658305.1 Pachyuromys duprasi | reverse complement strand
ACTCAGCAGTTAACAGAGAGCACAAACTGCTCTTGAGAGGACTGCAAGTTGGAGGATCCAAGTTCGATTCTCAGCACCCACAACGTAGTTCATAAGCACCTGTAACTCTAGCTTTAAGGGAATCTTGACACACACACATATACACAATTAAAAATAAAACTAAATCTTAAAAAACACATTTTAAGAATGGTTAGGTTGGTAATTTTTCTGTTTTTATTATTTACTTTTTTTTTTTAAGTTTGCATGGTGCTCTCCCAAGAGATGATAAGAAGGTGGGCTGGTTTTTAGGCAAAGAAACCAAAAGAAGAAGCATCAGAATCCCTGAGACACCCTGAAAATCAGAATTTCCAAATACACCAACGGTAGACCCAAACCTTTTTCTTTAAATAACCATAGAATAACTAAGACGTGAAATGTATATTTATACATACATATATATATATATGAAAATTAAAATTTACAGTCGGTTTTAAAGCTAGAATTTAAGTTCAGCTATTCAATCTTAATTTTGTAAGAGGATTAATTTCCAAGCACAACATAAAAGAGACGGTATTGTCAGATGTACAATTACAGTATTAGAACAGACAGACAACTGTGAAAAGAGAAGTAGGCTTCTGATAGAAAATTCCTTTTGTTGCCAGAAAATAGGACCACCTGAGTGTGTTTCAGACTCTTCAGTTAAGGGCTATCCAAATTAATTGCTAGGAATACTAAATAGCTTTTAGAAAAATCGGCCATGGCCATGCAGCTGTAGCATCTGCTTGTCCTCACACTGAGGGCTGCTGGAGAATAAAGCAGAACCCACAGTGTTGTGCTTTTGTTTTTAATTATTTTTTTTATCCCATTTCATGGAAGCCAGTCTCTTCACAGCCTTTTATGTTGGGATTTGGGAGTGAGGGGGTGGGAGGAATTGGACAGGGAGAAGGGTGGAAAGAATGATCTCAGAGTTATTTTTTTCCATCTGAAAAGGAAACATTTTTCTTTAAAATTTGGCAAGGCCTCCCGAAGTGCTAAATTGTAAGGCTGCTGCTTTTGAAAATAACAACTGCTGGGTGGGATTGTCCTCCTAATGACTGATACAGAGAAAAAAATGATTCCAAATTACTAGATTAAAAAGAAACAAGGACTATCTTAAAAATATTTTATCGATGTATTTACTTTTTGTTTTTTAAAAAAATATTATGTGTATGTGAGTGCGCATGTGCAATCAGGTATTTATGAAGGCTGAAGGAGTTGGATCCCATGGAGTTGGCGGTACACAGATGATTGTGAGCCACCTGTTGTGGGTGCTGGGAATTCATTCTAGTCCTCTGGAAAAGCAGAACATGCTTGTAATCGCTGAGCCATCTTTTCACCAAACAGAATCTCATTGTGTAGCTGAGGCTAAAACTTGCTATATAGTTCAGGTTACAATGAACTCACAGAGCCTGCATTTGCCTCCTGGGTGCAGGTATTAAAGGTATGTACCACACGCCCTTATTTACTTATTTTTGAGGCAAGATCTCACAGTATAGCTTGTGCTAACCTGGGATTCCCCTCCATCAACCCTTCAGCCTGTAGAGCGGCTAGGCAGCAGGCATACAAAGGTGCTAATTTCTGCTGTTTTTCTGTGTTCAGCTCTTTTGTTTCAGCTTAATAGCAGAAAAGGCAACAATTCCTAGCTTGTTGACATAAACTTATGCTATTTTTTGAGACACCATTTACTTAAACATGTACCCCCACCCCCACCCCCGCTTGCCTAGAACTCAATAGACTGTCAGGATGGCCTTGAACTTGCAGTTAACTTTCTGTCTCTTTGTCCTTTAATGCTGCGATCACAGATCTTATCATACTGGCAAGATTTTAAAATGTAAAGCAACTTTAAAAAATGCACAAAGTATAGATGAAAATGAAAACAACATTTAACTTTTTAAGGTGGGATATTTATTTTTGAGACCGGTTCTGTCATGTTGCCCATGCTGGCATCTAACTCTATTCATAGCCAAAGATGGCCTTGAACTCCTGATCCTCCTGCCTCTGTCTCCTAACTATTGGGTTTGCAAACAGGTATTACCATGCTCTGTTTATTTTATTTTGGGTTTTCAAGATAGAGTTCCTTCGTGTAACCATGGCTGTCCTAGAATTCACTTTGTAGACCAGGCTGGTCTCCCTCAACTCACAGAGATTCACCTGCCTTTGCCTCCCATGTGCTGGGATTAATAAGGGTGTGTTCCACCACTGCCTGACTACATTCTGTTTATTAAAAACAGGTGGTGGTAGTATGAGTCCTTTTTTGTTTTTGTTTTTGTTTCTCTTGACACAGTTTCTCGGTGTGGCCTTGGTTGTCCTGGAACTCACTCTGTAGACCAGGCTGGCCTCAAATGTACAGAGATTTACCTGCCTCTACCTCCCTGAGTACTGGGACTAAGGGTGTGTGCCACCACCACCCGGCTGGTGGCATGTCTTTACTCTCAATAGATGGGAGGATCTCTGAGTTTTAGGTTTGCATAGCAAGTTTCAGAACAGCCAGAAAACCATGTCTCAAAACAAACAAATATAGGCTACTTAAAAGAGACAATGTTTAGTTTGAAATTTTTTAATTCAACTTCTAGTTGGATGCCCATGAAATGTGCTTTCAATGAATAAAAAATTATCATGGTGGAGGATCAAAGGACTAGGAGAGTGGATAAAGGAGAATCTGGTGGTCCATATTGTTTGTTTTGCATATTCATGAATGTCCTTTCATACTTCTATAACATCACAAGACTTTCCTTCTTAAAGAACCAAAGCAGTTGGTTGGATACAGTGGCATACATCTTTAATCCCAGCACCCGGAAGGCAGAGCCATGTGGATCTCTGTGAGTTCAAGGCCAGCTTGGATCTACAGAGTGAGTTCCAGGAAAACCAAAGCTACATAGAGAGAGACCCTATCTCAAAACACAAAAAAACAAAAACCTCCAAAGACTCAAAGCAACATTAAGGCAATGAGTCCTTCGAGAAATTGACTAAATTTTCACATATATAACTGAAATAGTTACAGCAGCAAAGGATTTTTATAGCACTGAAAAATTTTTAACTGTGCTTTACATTCTTTTTCTTGATCACAAAGTACAAGGTGCAGTGTTTTCATAATCTCTCAGCAATGCTAGAAAATCCTTCCCTTTGTTTGGTAAGGCAGTTTTGGAAATAAGTCTATTAGGATATGGTGATATAATACAAGAGGCACATGAACAATGGTAATATTGAATTGGTCAATCTAACAGAGGAAATAGCACATTCAGACGAAGTAGATCTTGAATAACAAAAAGCTCTATTTTCTGAGCTCCTTGTTGAATGCTCAATTAGATCAACCAATTGTCCTCTGCATCTGGTTGTTCATAAAAGGCAAATCTGGGGGCTGGAGAGATGGCTCAGAAGTTAAGAACACTCACTGTTTGCCAAAGGTCCTGAGTTCAATTCCCAGCAACCACATGGTAGCTCGTAACCATCTATAGTGAGATCTGGTGTGCAGATAGAATGTTGTATAAATAATAAATAAATATTTAAAAAAATAAAAATAAAATAAAAGGCAAATCTGCCTTTTAAGTGTTCAGTTCTACTATGAAGTGCTTACCATGGACAGGAAAGCTCAAGCTTAAAAAATAAGGGTCACCAGAGACACCCAGAAAGAACAACAAAAGAACTATCTAGCACCTGTGCTGTTATCCCTTCTATCTCTAGTGTGATTTGTCCCCACTATCATCCTTATTTTCTGAAAGCCTCTCTGGAAGGCGTCTCAGTGTCATATGATCACCACTTTCCACCGAAACCACAGGAAAAGTCAGGATCAAAATGAAAAGGATCGCACACACGTTCAGACACACAGACTCTGGGATGGAGAACCCTCAGAGCTCCTTTAGGTTTGATTATTTTTCATTGGCGGTAGCAATGGGTAAACTAGTGGGATGGCATGACTCATGCCAGGGCTCTGCAATGAAAGTCTTGTTGGTGCCAATAAATATATCACGATTCTCTTCTTAGGGAAGAGTTTGCTCCCACTTGAAAAGAATCAGAAAGAGAACTGAGCAGACAATAGCCTCTTATCTCTAAGCACAGAAAATAGTACCACAGGCACATGGCCATAAGGAGAAGATGCATGTCTCTATTTTGTAATTCTGAGCTCTTGAGTGGATTTATGTATTTAGGTTTTTTTTTTTTTTTTTTCTCCTCCTTGCAAACAGTCTCAGGCTGCAGACTGTGAACATTTTTGGAACAATGTTACTTGGTAGACCTGGTTTGGAAGGATGAACCAAGGTTTTGACCTTTCATTTTTTGTTCTGTTCTTTCTTTCTTTCTTTTTTCTTTTTCTTTTATTTTCTTTTTCTTTTTTCTTTCTTTCTTTCTTTCTTTTTTTTTTTTGAGAAGGGTCTCACATTGTAATTCAGATTAACCTGGAATACATTGATGTAGCCCTACTTGCAACTTAGGAAAAGTGCCTCCCTGGGCAGGGCTCAAGAGGGTGCTTTCCCCAGGTTTCTCTGCTTTTGTCCTGCGGAAAGTTACATTTCATAATAGATCCATAAGGCTTTCACAGTTACAGCTGTGTTGTTTTTCCCTCTTTTCACTGTTGTTTTTCCAGCTGGTCACTGTTTTCAGCACTGCAGCCACCAAATAACAAATTGTAATTTCCCAAATTCATTGCCTAATGATGGTTATTCTTTCACAAAATCAGTTTGTTTTTCTTTTTTCTTCTTCTTTTTTTTTTAGTTTGTTTTTCTTTAATCTTATGCCAATTAAAAAAAATTAGGGGAAGCCAGTGAGATGATTCAGTGGGTGAAGATGCTTGCTGTACAAGCCTGGTGGCCTGAGTTCAATCCCCAAATGTGTAAAGAATTCCGCAATGTTTTCCTTTGACTTCCACACACATTGCACGCACAGTGTGGCACACTCGCCAACACACATCATTCATACACACAACAGTAAATATATTAAAGAAAGATTTCTGGAAGTTTT
This sequence comes from Pachyuromys duprasi, assembly GCA_028658305.1. Classification (NCBI taxonomy): domain Eukaryota; kingdom Metazoa; phylum Chordata; class Mammalia; order Rodentia; family Muridae; genus Pachyuromys; species Pachyuromys duprasi. The sequence goes on along the minus strand of CM053742.1, from coordinate 84,991,391 downwards.
TTTTCTTTCTTTCTTGAAGGTTTCAAGACCATTTTTCTTCATTGTAACCCAACCCAAGGGGCTCTAGAATAGTATCCTCACACATCTGGAGAGGCTGGGGTGCTGTCAATGCATTTTGTTCAGCTTCATTTAACCTATGAAACAATCTTCCAGTGACTGCAACTGGGTGTGCATCTCTTGGCTTCCTCCTCCAGTGCTCATGGTATTGCTGCAAAAAGGGAGCTTTAAGTCAAAAGATTTCTGGGGGTGATACAAGGGATAATAAGGTAATATACAATCAACAATGTTAGAGTAGCAGAGGCTGGAATTAGAATTGAAGCGGTTGACATATTTTACAAATGACTCCAAATTTAGAATTGCTGCATAAGAAGGGAAGAAAGGGGCAGGGGAGTAACCAGAAAAGAAAAAAGTAAGAGGAGCCCAAAAGCACCACCTTCCAGGAAATGTCCAGTACTAACTAACCTTCATCCTCAAACCTCTCTCTAGTCTGAGGTTACCTTTCCAGATATTAGAGTCAAAAGTGCTTCGTTAAAATAATCCTCAGTATTATTGTTTAGTGACCTTTGGCTCTACCTAATGAGACTTAAAGTTCCTTGAGGGCAAAGATTTTATCTTTTCCATTTTATGTTTCCCACAGTGCCTCGAATACAGAAATTTTAGTAAATATTACTTTACTGGCTAAAGAAGGTATGTTTTTCCTGTTAAGTCCCTGGAACCAAACCTCCAAGGTGCTATTATTGTAAGGATCCTGGACTGATTCTTTGAAGTTTTCCATGCTGAGCTACATGAGCATCACAGTCCAATTTTTCATAGCAGCTAAATGTCTAATAAAAACCTGAGATGCCTCTCCCAGATGAGAGAACCCCCATCCAGCTTTCTATGAATCAAATAGCTTTTGGGCTGGAAGCATGACCTAACATTTAACAAGTTTACTTAATTAACTATCATCACTAATCAAGAAGGCCTAAACATCTGCTAGTAACTCTGAGACACCTGTTCTTTTTTTTTGTTTGTTTGTTTCTACAATTTCTTTTATTTATTCGTCTTTTTTATTTATTATAATTTATTCACTTTGTATCCGCACTGTAGCCCCCTCCATCATCCCCTCCCAATCCCACCCTCAATCCCTCTTCTCCCATGCCCCTTCTCCATTCTACTGATAGGGGAGGTCCTCCTCCCCTACCATCTGAACCTAGCCTATCAGGTTTCATCAGGACTGGCTGCATTGTCTTCCTCTGTGGCCTGGTAAGGCTGAGACCTCTGTTCTTAAAGCAGAAAAGCTGAGTGCATTCACCAAAGGTGGCGTACTTGATGGGGGAGGGCCTTGCCAGGTATATCAAATGAAAAGATTAGTGTCTGGGGCAGTTGTGTGGTGAACTTCCCTTTTCATTACATGTTGTGATTCTATGAGGCAGAAGAAATTGATATTATCAACTCTCTTTGCACTCATACTCATAGTTCACTGTTTGTCCAGTGATTCCAAGAAATTGAAGCAGCGTTTCAGGATTTTTTTTTCCTTAAATTTCTCACATTGCCAAGGGGCTAGACAGCAAAGTTTTGTTTTTTGTTTTTTTGTTTTTGTTTTTTTTTCCTGAGGCTCACTGATTTTTTTTTTCCTGAATCAAAGTGTTTTTGAAACAAAAGGTTCTAAGAGATACAACTGTAGTTTCCTGTGGCTTGTAATTATCTCTTGCTGTTTTGACAAGTTACCTTAAAAATATCTAAGAACAAAGCAGGAGATATAAATTAATAATAATGTGACAAAAAATGTCCGAAAGCTAGACTTGAAATCCCAAGACGATTCTAAGAGTTGTTTTGTCTAAGGAAGGCAATTCGGAATTCAATGCAGATGTATGGTTTAGGCAAATGGGAAATGAATGCATTTAGCTTTGTTGAATTGTCTTAAGTTCAGTGGCATTCCCGGACCCTAACGATTTGCAGAACTGTTTGGCAAAACGATATCACTACTCAGAATCAGGAATTTTGACGAAAATGAATCATCTTTAACATTTTTAGGGTTGCTTTTGGCTTGCGAATTCATAGCAGGTCCCCGAATAACTGAGCATTTACCGTTACCCTAGACTTACTCTTCCGAGTATCACAACGATTTTGAATTTTCGGACTATATGGTTCAAATCGGACACATTTGGGTTCACTCAGCTCATGGAAAGTATCAGTGTTTCTCATCAAAATACTTAAATTCTTGGGTGGAGTCCGAATGAAAGAGCATTCAAATCAGAACCGGCTCTCCCATCGTTTTTAACTGTTCAGTCTCTGAAACATTCGCATTTACTAGCTTAGAACTAACACGCTGGCCGTGTCAACGACCTATTTTCTCACAAATGGAGTTGATTAAACTTTTCCAGACGTCTCTAACATTCGTACTAACCTCTACACTATTGACCAGGTAATAGACTCCTACTTTAGCACTTGCCAAAAAAACAAAACAAAACAAAACAAAAAAAAAACGTAATCGACGTGCATTTTATGCCCTTCCGCCTAGCTCTTAAAAACTTGTGGGCTCTTGCCCCACCGGGTGTCCTTAACACGGAGGTGCCTTGACAGGATTGTCGCATGCGCTCTCTATAGTCATGTTTGTCGCAATGGCCCTTGGGCGGAAGGTTACGTAAGAGTAAGTAACTTTGATTACAGTCATTTTGTCATAGTCTGGTTACGGACTGCCTCCGCGGGGCACTTGATTGTAACAGAAAGTAGTTCCGGCACTGTGTTGTTTCGTTCGGGGAGCCGTCGCCGCCATTTCAAGACAGTGAGAGGTAGATGTCTTAACAAGAGTTCCTAAGATTCGAGTCTAGTATCTTCTGCCTCCTCTTTAAGCCTTTCAAAACGCTGATACGGCTGCTGCCCCTTTTCTACTATCTATAGAAACGTTCTCGCCAGTAGTGGCGGCACTAGAAGTCAGTTACCCCCTTCTTGCTCTATCTCGAGAAGCTCCAGATGGCGTCTTCCGTGGGCAACGTGGCCGACAGCACAGGTACCAGTGTCCCGTTCTACTTAGGCAGACATCCCTTTGGAGTCTGACGCCGATTTGTATTTCTCATCACTCCTTTCCTTCTAACCATCCCCATTACATCGGTGGCATTGCTAAGCTCTTGAGTTCTGCCATCTGATCGGGTTTGGTGCTGTCGTCCGTTCCGTAAATATTCCCTAGTTGCTTGCTTACATTTTGCTTGCTTACATTTTGCTTGCTTTGGGGGATTTTTCGTTGTTATTTTATCCCATCAATGTACTAGTCTTCTCTTTTGGGACTCTTCTTGGAATGGACTGTATTGGAATCTCTCTGCTCTTTCTGTCTCCATCGCAACTGCTTTCTCCCTCAATTCCAGCTTGTCGCTCCCTCCTGTGCGCTTCCACCTTCTCCCCAAACCCCTTTCCGTTGGCCAGATTTGGTCCCTTTCTGCCAGTCTGGGGCTGGGGTGCTATTTCGATGTAATCCTAGCCTCACTTTCCATCAGGCAGACTAGCGAAAGCTCGTCGATGTGCTTCCAAATAGCCCTAAAGAGGGGATCCCACCGGTCAGCGGCTTCTGGTGTTCTTTGGTTGAATGGCCCAGTTTAGGTTGGAAATTTCCAGGGGTTCTCTTAGCCATCGCCCAACTGCATCCGCTACCCTCGTCCTGAGTTTCCCACCCCGCTGGCCCTCCCCGCTTGTGGCAACCACACCCTTCCTCTGTGAGTGCCAGCCCAACTGTCGTTTCCTATCCTTGGGGGAGAAACCACCTCATTGCATTGCTTGGCATTGACCACCCTGCCCGCCCAATTCTCTCTTTGTGTTACTTTCTCAATGTATTCCTCCGCCGGCGCCTCTGGGTTTTCATACCCATTCTTTAGCCCAATATCTCTTTATTCATAGTTTTTTTTTTTTTTAAAGTTTCCATTCTTGCTTGAAGAGTTTGTAAAGCAACTGGAGTGTAGGTGCACAAGTGCAAAGCGGTTGCCCCTTTTCAACAATTCATTCCTGAGCCTTCTACAGAAAATAAGAAAACAACCAAATTATAGGAGTGTCCTTCAACTGCCTTTCCAGACTGAGGCTATTCGGGGCGGGAGAGAGTGGGGAACCTGGCTGCGGTTCTAAGGTTTCCAAGAGGATTTTGTTTTTTGTTGTTTCACAGTTGTGGTCTCTCAAGGTTTGAGTTGCTGGTTTTGGATATTGTGAGATAAATAGACGAATCTTCAATAGTAGCTCATCCATGATTTGACGGGAGTGGGATTATTAGTCCGATCTTCACCTCCCCATTTCTCCACTGAGATTTTCAAAGATGTGTTAGAACTTGCCCTTTTCTGACTGTTCTCTTTATTTGAGGAAATGGTCATTTCCAGCATTAAAAGAGCAGATAAGCAACTTTGAAAAGCGACAAGAAAAGTACTAAATTTAGGAGCCAGAAAGTGCTATGTTCTTGTCTGAAATGCAATTTTCTGGTTTATCGTCTAGCTCCAACCTCAGATTTGGACACAAATCTTTCTGGTCTTTGTTTTTGTGGTCCAGCTGTACATTCTGTCAGGAAATTGCTTTCTGGAGTATTCAGCGCTCTGGTATGGGGGAGGCTTGGCTCAAATTGGAGCTTGTTCCCATGACCTTGGTAAAATTAAGTACTAGGTCTGGTTTCCCATTCTAAGCATCCAGACTGGAGAGTGTTATGGTTGAACTAATAATGTATTACTATTGAGATAAATGTTTACAGTTGAGTCTTAGGCATGCACCTGAATTTTGGCTTTTATTATGTTATCTAAACCAGGTACCACAGAATAAAAGCATTATCATTTATTATGTTATATTTTATGTATTGTTTTATATTGCAGCATTTTAAAGCTATTCCAATTATAGATTGTTGCCTGGTTACTGACTAGAGTTGTTTTTAATGTTTTAAATCCTTCAGTGAGAGCCATGAACATTGTGGAAAATGTTAGCAGTAAGGCAGTGTGGGTGGGATTTAGCTGATTTGGTCTCCTTGTGATTCTTCACTAGAAAACAACACTGGGGTCTTTGTTTAAAATGTTTGAACCCATTAGATGCTTTCATCCTTGACTGATAGATAACTCATCTTGTTAATCAGCTGCTTTAAAAGTTGTTTTTCTTAGGTTGGCTCTTTGAAAAAATCAAGCTGTAAAACTCACAAACATAAATATAAAGAATAAAAGAGACACCTGGTGTCCCCACCCCACACTTAAGAGAATGTTACAATATTTCAACCCCTGCAAACCCAACCTGAAATATTGGATGAAGTATTGTTAAAACTAGGTTATATTCTGATAATAAATCCTTTTAACTCTTGCAGATTTCATGTTTAATGGTTTGAGTCTGTATACTAACTTAGTTTAGTGAGTTTAGTGAATCTGCCTATGATTTATAATTTCAGTGTTCAAAATAAAAAATATAAATCTTTTTTGGAAGTAAATGTTACTATGTTGTTTAGAAGAGGAAGCATTAATAATGGGCAAATTTAAAGGAGATCAATTCTGTAGACTGGGACTTAAAATAATAAGCAGAACACTCTAGTGCTTTACATAATTTCAAGCATTTTCATCTTTTAAGTTTAATTTACCATATTTTTACATTTTTTGGTTTGCATTTCTAACTTTTTGTTCCCCCCCCTCCCTCAAATGTTTTGATGATTCTCCAGAACCAACGAAACGTATGCTTTCCTTCCAAGGGTTAGCTGAGTTGGCACATCGAGAATATCAGGCAGGAGATTTTGAGGCAGCTGAGAGACACTGCATGCAGCTCTGGAGACAAGAGCCTGACAATACTGGTGTCCTTTTATTACTTTCATCTATACACTTCCAATGTCGAAGGCTGGACAGGTAGGAGATATTGGGGTAACCTGCCTCTGGGTGCTGCGCTTAAAAATGATGAAATATTTGAACTTCTGAGTTTTCCAGCACTGGCTTCTTCTGAGCCACCACCGCACATGTGCTCTTTTGCTTAATTCTGACATGCCTAGCTGCTAGTTTTTTCCCCCTGTTTTGTGGGGGTGAGCATATTATCAGTATGACTAGGGTTTTTTTTTCCCCTGGCTGCTGCTTTATTAATTCTTTTCAGGTAACTATTTTTAGTATACATCTGAGTATCCATACCTGTCAGCTTGAGAAATTCTGTGGTAGGAGGGGGCTATGTATGTATGTTCAGGTTGGATATACTCTCATGAAGTTGTTGCTGCTTTTAGCTAATCTCTTGAATTAATAAAAAAAAATTTTGTGCTGTGGATCTTTTAGTAAAATAACATTTTGGCACATTTAGGCAGTTGACAATATGTGTCTTGCCAACAAATGGAAAACGAGACTCATGCATCTAGCATTTTTATTCTTGATCTTAATGATCATGTTATGTGATTCGGCACTTTGGTAATAGAGTTTAATATTCATTTACTTGCATAAGAACCAGCTTTTCTATATGAAATGTGGATACTCTCATCTTAGAAAAAATTTTTAGTTTTCACACTTTTTTCTCTGCTGTGTGCTAGCTAAAGGATAATGTTCTGTAGCACAGGATTTTTGGGAACTGTTAAAGGTTGCATAAGAGCCATGCCTCAGTTTCTCTAACATGCTTATCCATGCATCAACACTTTCCACTTTTCCAGATCTGCTCACTTTAGCACCTTGGCAATTAAACAGAATCCTCTTCTAGCAGAAGCCTATTCGAATTTGGGAAATGTATACAAGGAAAGAGGGCAGTTGCAGGAAGCAATTGAGCATTATCGACATGCCTTGAGGCTCAAGCCTGATTTCATTGATGGATATATTAACCTGGCAGCAGCCTTGGTAGCCGCAGGTGACATGGAAGGAGCAGTGCAAGCTTATGTCTCTGCTCTTCAGTACAATCCTGTAAGTAAAAGTTTAATTTTTTTTTCCCTTCATAGCGATCCAGAAAACAAACACTCATTGCTTGATACTTTAGAAAGTAGTTTTTTTCATGAAAAAAAGTCAAGAGTTGAGAGATGTTGCTGCACTTGAAATTATGAATTTGCTTTGATTTGGTCTACGTAACATTAAAAAAAACCCATCCTATTTAGGAAGCTAAAAACCATAAAAATTCTTATAAAAATTTCATCAATTGTTTTGTAATGCTAAAACTTAAGACTCACAATGGGTTTTTTGTGCTATTTTAATGAACTTGGGATAAATTCTGATGGGTATTTGCAACAGTTAGTTCATTTTAAGGAACGCTTGGTAAATGGTCTTAATCTATACTATAAAATGTTTTTTTAAAAGGAGCTAGTGTATTAGTGAGATGAAAACTAGATTACAAAATGTTCTCGGTATTTTCCCAATATAGTTAGAAGTAGTAGGATTAAGGCAATTGCATGCATGTCCAGACCAGACTTTGAATTGTTTTTCAATTCTTTTTAAATCTAAGTTGCTTGTGTTTTCAGGTAGCAAGTGTATCCTGGTTGACAGACATTAAGGTCATACTGTATTAGAGTCTGTGAAAGATCAAATTATAGTATGTGAAACAAACAAACAAACAAGCAAAAAATTAAAGATGCAGGGATATAGAGCTTGCCCTTGAAACTGTTGATGTAATAGAGGGAAAGTGGCTGTAAACCTTTAAGAGGTAAGTGGTAGGGATTGTAGGGATGAGGCATGGGTCCTGGCAGCATCAGCATATATTTGAGCTACATGGGTTTTGAATCACCCTGGAAGTGCTTAATGATTAACTGGTACAGCTGCCATTATTAAAAGTCTTATACAAGCTCACACTCTGCTGCTTCAGATAAATATCTTTCTGAATCTTTACCATGGTTCTTTGATGAGGGTGGCACTATTTCTAGTTTTAACAATAATAAAAATCTCAATAGACTCAGGCTTATGTAACTTCCTTGAGATCACATAGCTAGTAAGCAATGGTGAAGGAGAAGTTGAAACTTGAGGTTGAATTATTGAAGCAAATGTTGACATGAATGAGAAATGAAAGCGAAAAAGTGCCTTTTGAGCCCAAAGGCAGCCCTTGAGCACAGCCTGAAGACCAGAATATCATCAGCCTGCCTCTTGACTCCAATTTTATAGTTTAGAAAACTGAAGCTTATTTTATTAGTTTGTCAGAGCTCTGTGATTATTTTTCATCTTAATATCTTTTTAACAATTATTTTTAAAGTTAATTTTGAAAATGTATAAGTTTCTGTTTTTATTTTTTTAAGATAAAAAATCACTGTTTGGAATGGCTGTTTTCTTTGATATGTATAGAGTTTGAGGCTGGGCAAGTGTTCATTGGAATGGCTAGCTTAGTTTAGCTCCATGGTGCTTTTATTTGTGGGTTCAGTATAATGATTTTTATTCATTGCTTTGTTTGTTTGTGTCAAGACAGGGTTTCTTTGTGTAGCCTTGGCTATCCTGGGACTCAACTCAGCTCTGTAGGCCAGGATGACCTTACAGCTATTTCACCTGCCTCTACCTCCCAAGTGCTGAGATTAAAGATGTGTTGCTGCTGCTGCCCCCCCCCCCAAGTATTCATTGATTCTTTTCATTGTTGTTGTTTTTGTTTTTTTGTAGACCTGGGTGGTCTGGAACTCACAAAGATCCCCTGCTTCTACCACCCTGAGTACTGGGATTACAGGCATGTGCCACCATGCCTGGCTTAGCTCAGGTTTTTAGTTGCTTGTCTATGTAGCAGAGCAGTTAACTTTGCTAACAATCTAGGACAGGATTATATTGAGAAGGGAAAAGAAGCGTGAGAGACAAAACCATCCTACTTTCTAAATATAGGCTATGTATAGTTTATATTATTAAGTATCTTATCTAGTAACAGAAAACTTAGCATCATATCCTTCCAAATAAGCAAGGTAGCACTAAAATCAATCTTGAGTTTACTTCTTGTTGGCATTGGTGAGGTGGTCTAGCTGTTTCTTGTAGGGAGGGATGTTTCTTTATTTCTCTGTTCTTAACAGTAAGAATGAAAGTGTGGTTCATTGAACTCTCAGTTTTACCTAAATACATCACAGTGGTTGTGTTGTAGGTTTTCAGGATATCTGATCCTAACTAGATGAAACTTCCTGTCAAATGCCTGTTGATTCAGTGCTGCCTGTGTTTTGAATCTGTTCCATACATTGTGTTCCTTGTGCTGTATGAATTGGTACTCTAGCATGGGCTGGAATCTTAGATGCAGTTGGCAATCTGAAAATTAGTTAAAGAAACTCAGGTTATTTTGGTTTTGTAGCAGTGAAAAATGAAAACGTTAGGTTCGTTTAGTGGTTTTCAGCAGTGCTTTTCTTGTAAGTTTATAGATAAGACAATTTAAAACTTAGTCTGTGACTTGATTATATAAGTTTTGAGTAGATCTGTTGCATATTTTTATATTTGGAGCTGACTTTTGCAGTGTTCTATGGCATAATTCATTTGCTGAAACTTTAGCTTGTCATTCTAAGGTGCTGTTTCTTCTGGTGATCTTTCTGTTGTTGGCACAGTAGAATTGCTCATACTCGACAATTCCTTTACAAATCATGCATACAGTTCTCCTTTGTGTGATAGCTGTGAGCTTGAGCTGCTCTGTTGCTAAGTATGTAAGTTGTTGAGATGTTTCTGTTGTGATGTCAGATACACAGTGCTGATAGCTGCTGCCATCACAGTCTGTGTTACTGTCATGTTGATTTTGTTGCTGCAAAAGTTCCAGATAGCTGCATGGTGAGAAAACCTTTTTCTATTTCTCTCCACTCGGCTTTTGGTAAGGTTGTTTGGCAAGGGTTGCATTTAAATATTCAAGTGCTTATTGTTGTGTAAGATGCTTGGTGAGGAGTCGGGGAATGTGTTCTAGAGGGGTTGTCGTGTGAGACAGACCTGACCCATAAAGGGAGAATAAAAGATGTATGCTCCTTGGGTGATCATTGCTGGAGAGTATTAATCAGAAGATTTGCTTGAGAGGGTGCTTAGAACCTAAGCATTCTGTAGGAAGGTAAACAGCAAGTAGACTTAGAAGGCTGAAGTGGCAAGTCAAGTAGTAACAAGTGAGTGCAGTAGAGCAGAGTCAATTGGAAGATTTCAAAAGAATAGAGGCTGTGGTGTTTAAATTTAATTTGAGAGGCAGTTGAGAACCACTATAGGTTTTTATCAGTCTGATTTTCCTCAATGTGTACGTATGTAAAGGGTTGTTAAGGGGTCTAAAGGTGGAAATACAAAAGGAAAGTCAGGAAGCAGTTGTTATACTAGGGAGGGATTGTTACATAGGAACATCTTGTTTCTGATTCCTTACATTTAATCACAATGTTTTTCCTTGTTTTTTGATGCCCTATTCCTTTGTTAAGTCTTGTCTCTGCTCTGAAGGCCCAGATTAAATCTTTCCATTGAGTGTGTCTAATGTATTTTCCTTGGTTTTAGATGTATTATTAAATCAAGGTTTTCATGAAAGGTATTAGCTAGGGATGGACAAAATGAGCCAGGTTTAAACAAAGTGATTTTCTTAGCAGATACTATATTGATTTGACAGATGAAGCAGTTATAGGGTTTTGAATGGACTTTTTTTTTTTATTTTGGAGAATTTTAACATTCTTGTATTTTGTAGACATTAAGTAGTCGTGTGTGTGTGTGGTTTTGTGCATTTGGGTTTCATGATTGTGTTTATTATTTTGGTTTGTAAAATAGTGGTGTGTGTGTGTGTTGTATCCGTGCACATGACTTTAGTGCTCTTGGAGGCTGGAAGGAGGTATACTTCTTCAGATACCTTGGAGCTGTAGTTATAGGCAGTTTACAGCTGCCTTATAAGGGTACTAAGAATTGAACTCAGGTCCCCTGGAAGAGAGCATGTGCTGTTAACCACTGACCCATCTGTCTAGTCCTATTTTGGTGTTTTTGAGAGAGATTCTCACATAGTGTAGGCTGGCCTTGATTTGACTGTGTAGCTGAGAGTGACCTTGAGTTCGTGATTATCCTGTTCCAACTTCCTAAGTGCTGGGATTATTGATGTGTGTCACCATGCAAACTGAAGGTAGTTTTATTTGTATTTGTGATACTGATGATAAAACTCAGGACCTTGAATACCAGGCAAATGTTCTGCCATAGAGCTCTACTCTCAGCCACTCTGTTCTACTTAACAGGACATGTTTTGCCTTTTCCTAAAGTGAGCTTACTATTTTAATGTATTCTGGACGGTATTTATATTCACTCTCATCATCTTTTTACAGTTCTGGAGGGTCCTTGGCATACTAGGTAATTTTTCTACCAACTGACCTACGTTGCTACTCCATAAAATAATCTTTGTTGTAGTATGCTGTGATGAATGTAGATGATACAACTAAATATAGAATATGATCCATCTATGAGTTTATAGAAACCAGCTGGTAAAATTATGTAACAGTGGGTAAAAATATATAGATGGGATTAGAGAGAGATGGCTCAGTGGTTAAGAGCACATATTGCTCTTCTAAGGGAACAAATTTCTTATTCCAGCACACATATCAGGTGGTTCACAGCCACCTGTAACTCCAGCTGCAGGAAAATCCAACACCTTTAGCCTTTCTGAGGGTACCTGCAGTGATGTGCCTACCCCATATTCATAACTAAAAAGAAGAAATCGTTTGGGCTGGAGAGGTGGCTCAGAGTTAAGAACACTGGTTGCTCTTCTAGATGCCCAGAGTTCAATTCCCGGCTACCACATGGTGGTTCATAACCATCTATAGTGAGGTGTTGTGCCCTTTTCTGGCGTGCATGCAGACAGAATGCTGTATAGACAATAAATGAATAAATAGAAGAATAAATACAGAATCCTGTATAGACAATAAGTAAATAAATGAATGAATAAATCTTTTAAAAGTTCAGTCAGTTACTTATTGTAGTATTTTTTATTTTTATGGCTCAGAACAGCCATAGAAATTGGTGGAAGTCTAAAGATATATATCACCCAGTAAGAAATAGTAGAAGGAACTTGTGTAAGCAGATTGGAAGGGGTATTTAGACATAACCTGCCAAGCAGAGGGTTACCCTTCTGCTTCAAAGGAGGAAAGCTACACAAGTAGGTAGCAAGAATATAGAGCTCAGTATTTCACAGATTGCAAATGGCATTCCAAAGTGTTTAGACTAATTACAGAAGTCGATTAGTCTCTAATAAGATTAATGGTGGTCTGGAGAGATGGCTCAGAGGTTAAGAGTACTGGCTGTTCTTCCAAAGGTCCTGAGGTCAATTCTCAGCAACCCCATGGTAGTTCACAATCAAGAGTTCTGGTGCTCTCTTCTGGCCTGCAGGTGTACCTGCAGGCAGAATGCTATATAAATATTAAATAAATAAATCTTAAAAAAAAAAAACAAAAAAAATAGGATTAATGGTAGCCGTAAGTTTTTGTTTTATTTATTTAGTTATATTCATTCATCTATTTAAAGTCAGAGTCTGATTCTGTAGTATAGGCTGGCCTAGAACTCACGACAATATCACTTGGAGTGGGGGCTGCAGGCTTGATTGAACTCAATGATTTTCCTTACTGAGTTTCTCAAGTTCTGGGATTACAGGTGTGTGTGACTGGGCCTGGCACATGTGATGCTTTGTGGATTAATATCAACCTGTGCTTAAGGTCATGAGAAGATAGCTATAGCCTTTCAAAGCATTAGTCACTGCTTGAGGGATAGCACTAAGTCAGGTGGATCATGGAATTATCCCAGTTTAGCCATTACCTTATTGGCAGACTTCTTGGTTCATCCAGTAGGTGACAATGAACAGTACAGAAACAGCTTTATCAGTAAAACAAACCAGTTCTGGAACCCATTATGTAGTTGCTGGAAAAACAATGTATATGTTAATTCTCTGGATTAGTTGACAAAATTCCTCGTTGTAGGATTTAATTTAAGGTTCTTTTCACCCATGTAACAGTTCAGGTTGATAAACGTGTTTCATATTGCCATTGTTTCTGCTTGTTATTGCCTGAAAAAGTCCACTGACAAAAGCAGACTATGCAAATAAAAATTTAAGCTTCCTGTCTGTTGAGTATGTCATATGGATGAACAGACTGGACTAGCAACACAATTGAGCTGCTAATAAAAAGCAGTGTCAACCACTTTTCATTATTCGCCCACTCAGCCCTGATGGCACTTAATACTAATGAGTAATGTAATGGCAGGTGGCAGGATTGAGGCTGTGTGGTTGAGTGGTAATTCTTCTGCCTAGGCATGAAATGAATTCAAGGTTTCTAAATAAGCCTTAGAGGCAAAGGGTAGGTTTGTTGCTAGGTGGTCACTTGCTAAGTGCAGTGCTGTTTTTCTTCACTGTGGAAAATTTCTGGTCTTTGATACAGGAGTGATTCATCATAACCTTGAATAAAAGAGTTGAATAAATATTCAATCTTTTTTTTCCCCCAAAGGGTTACATTTGGAGAGTAGAGAGTCTCTAGAAAGGTCTTGCAGTCTTGTGTTTGAATATGATGAGGTCAAATGCATTTGAAAGGATGTTAGAGAATAGTGTCATATCAGATCTCCCAGCCAGGAATGGAGTGGCTTATAGCAAAGCACATTTATATCTGTGCAGCTAAAGATAGTATTCATACTAAGCAAGAGAAATAAATTCTGTAAGTATGGTCTTGTAAGCTCAGATTAGATTTTTACCATCAAGTTACTTTTGGATTTTCTGGGAATTAGATGATGAGGAGTTGTGGGCCTGTGCTTAAGTTTGTCAAAATGCTGCTTTTCATTGACAATAAAATGACAGAACTAGATGTGTAGAAGTGATGTTGGAATATTTTTGATGAGAAAATGGTATAATTAATGATACTGCCTTTGGGTTTCTAGGATTTGTACTGTGTTCGCAGTGACCTGGGGAACCTGCTCAAAGCCCTGGGTCGCTTGGAAGAAGCCAAGGTAGGTGTTTGCTAGAACACATTTAAGCATTAGTTATGAAAACCTGTACCTTTTGCCAAGTCTTCAACTCTCATTGAGCTATCTTCACAAAATAGTACTATAAAACTGAGGAAAACTGTCAGCATGACTTGCCTCAGACTAGAGCAGGATCAGGCTTTGGCATATCTGTTCTCAATTTGGGGGTGAAGCAAGACCATAAGGATTGTGGAGCCTTTCTGCTGAGCTAGATCATCTTTATAACAATGGGCTCCATCATGATCTTATGTAGGAATCAATAACATTCCTTCAAATCTGAGGCTTGCCTGCTAGTGACAAGCAGAGTGCCTGTGATTTGGCTCAAGACGCCTATATGATGCAGGTGCCATTGAAAACGCTGCTCTTCTAAGTCCTTTGTGGCTTGTAAGTGGAGAGGAATTTCATCCAAATGTTACCCTGTAATACTGGCATTTAAAATTCTTATTTAACCTTCCTCCCTTCATCTTCCTCACCCTTTTACAGTGGAAGAAAGGCTGTTAAAATATTGCAAATTAATAATTGGAACATCCTGCCCCTTTTGTCCCCATTTCCTCCCCAAATTCCTTTCTCTCTTTCCCCAATCCTAGTTGTCTACCTTCTTTTTCTTCCTTACTTCCTTCTTTTATTCTTCCCCACCCCACCTCCTTAAAAAAAAAAAAGTCAGAAGGACAAAGCTGGTTTGTTTGGGAAATGGACTGATCGAAAGAAAACTTGCCAAAGTGGAAAGGTGGCTTTTAGCATTCTGTGTTTCCAAATAATGAATTTGAACACCAGGTTGGGTTAATTAAAGCTTTTGGTATAATTTACAATTAAATTTATAAATGCAGTTGTCTTGTTACAAGCCACCTTACGCAACCGCGCTGCAGGGGTGAGGAGTGGGGAGAAACCAGAATGCTTCTGAAACTCCCACTTGTTGCTCTGAGCCCCACGCGCATGCTAATGCGTGGAGTGTATGCGCAGCGTAGCTGTCTGTTTGACTGCTCATCTAGGGAGGGTAAAGGCTTTTCAGCACCACTTACTGTTAAAAAGCACTGGCTTTCAGTGCATAACTCATAAATTCTGCCTACACTGTGGATTAACCTTATGTAGGTTTCCAGCTGATGTACCATGTTGATTTCAATCTTAGCTGATAAAGCAATTGGTGATTTCTAGAACAAATATACACTTCTATCAATTGTCACCCCACCAAGCGGACAGCTAACATGAATTGCACTTCACTGCAGCTTTAGACATCGGTTTAGGCTGAGACGTTGCGCCTGCCTTAGGTTGCTGACTTCTTTATTTCAGAGCTCTGGAGACACCTAGTTTGAAAAATGTCATTCTGTTTTTTTGTGAGAACTTAGTAAACCAGAAAATACTCTTGAGTGAAATGCAATGTATTTCTTTTGTAATCAGTGCATTTGAAGATTCAAGCCAGCATACATTCCTAGTAGATGGAATCAAAATTAAGTTCTTTGTAGAAAGTAAAGAGCCTTTCTTCCAGCAAAAAACCCCTGCTGTATGCAATAGCCCTAATTAACCCTCTCCCTTCTGCATGTTTCCCATGTTACAGACTTGAGACTGTCCTCATTCCCATATGTAATAGACATCCAAAGAATTTCAATTGCTTTGTTGAACTTTTACTAATGATCTTGTTTTTATTTTCTCTCTTGTTTTTGGTTTTTCACCATTGATATTGTATTTAGAAGGTTTCAGGTGGGTGAAACCTCCTATTCCATGCGTAAGGTGCCTCGCTGAAGGGAGCTCGAGGCCTGGATCTAGGGCAGACACACAACCTCCTCCTCCTCTTCCAGCAAGGAACGCACCGAAAAGTCACATGATGAGAAATATGGTAACGGGTTTGTAACTGCCACAGCAAAACAATTTGCCTCCATGCCTGAATCTTCTGTCTTGTGGCTTCAGAAACAGCTTAAAAATAATTTTATTTACAAGCAAGTTATGTAAAAGAATGTTTTATACTATAGCCACAATTCTGTCAAAAATAAGTAAAAGTTAATTAAGATATTTAAATGATTAGATAATTTACTAGTAAAAGCTTCTAACTCTTCTTGTTGTTCATTTTTTTTCCTTTTTCTTCTTTGTTTGGATTGCAGCATTCTGCTCTTCTGATGATGCGCTGTGACCCTGCAGTAGCGCAAAGGCTGCGCAGCGTTAATGCGCATTGCGTGCGAATGAGCCCCTGTGAACGGTTGACTAGATGAGTAATCTGATTGACTGGCTCACTCAGTCCTATTCTGTAGCCTTTTTGGATAAAATTGGGTTTTAACGTACCTTGAGTCCAAGTAATCTCCTTCAGCAAATATTCTCTACGGGCCTGTCTAGTAGATTAATGGATCTGGTTGGCCGTTTGCTGCGTCTAGGGGTGGTCTATGTAGCGCAGCAGTTCGCAGCGATTGCGCAGTAGTAGGTGGCGCAAGCGATGTTTGCGCTCGCATTACAGGGACCTCAACCTAGGTGCAATCCTGTCATGTGAGGTTTTATTTTCTTCCTCCTCAGAAAAGAGGGGTGTTGTGAGTCTGAAACTTAAAGCCTAAATGATAATGACTGACCTAGGAGAAACATTTTTTGGTATGGCTCAGTAGCTTAGTTTTGATTTTAAAAAAGAACATTATTGTCGTGAGTATCATTCCCTTCAACTTTTTGACGTTCTAATAAAATTCATGATGAGAGAATGAAGGCTTGGTGAAATTCTATGGGAAAGAAACTTTTTGTTATTTTTTGATTTATCTCATCTTTAGCTCACTTTCTAGTTGAGGATGAGCTTGAATTTATGATCCTCCTGCCTTCACCTCCCAAGAACTTAGATTACAGGCTTGGTCCCCCATACACAGTTTAAGAACCAGACCTGTTTTCTATTTTCCTGTTTTTATTTTATTTAAATATGAAATCTGGGTGGGTTTTTTGTTTGTTTTTTGTTTTTGTCTGTTTGGTTTTCCTGTGATGTCTTAGCACTTTGCAGAACACATTTTGGGAGATGTGGGCTGGTGACCTTAGACTTCTGGTGTTCTCTTGGACATCAGTCTCTAGAGTCCATAGGTGTTCACATAAGACTGCCATCAGTATTTAGCACCGTCCTACCTCCCACATGGGTCCCAGGATGAGGATTGCTGTTTGGTTGGCAGAACTGAACATGGTGGTTTGCACTTGGGTTCTGGTGGCGCAGGCGCAGGAGCAGCCAGCTGTGGCAGCGCATTAGTTTTAGCGCAAGCGAGCCTATGCTGCAGGGTCACTTTTGGCTGGTCAGAGAAGAAATAATGATATCACCTTCTTCCCCCTCCCCAATCTTTTTTTTTTTCCCTTCACAAATTTTCCCCTTTCCCCTTATCTCCTTCCCCTCTCGTCTTCTTTCATTAAACCCCCCTAAGGCATGTTATTTGAAAGCAATTGAGACGCAACCAAACTTTGCAGTAGCTTGGAGTAATCTCGGCTGTGTTTTCAATGCACAAGGGGAGATTTGGCTGGCAATTCATCACTTTGAAAAGGTTAGTCATTAATTGATGTTTATGAAATGTTTATATGTACAGAGTGTTCTTACTAGAATAAAACAGGCATTTGCTTAACCAGCCTAAGGAATGTTTTTGTTTCCCTGACAGTATTGCAACATTGGCAGATGACATACGATATGGCATTTCTTGAGATTTGTGCTGAGAGTATACGTTAGTCATTGAAAATGTCTTTTTATGGGCTGGAGGAATGGCTCAGAGGTTAAGAGCACTGGCCTTTCTTCTAAAGGTCCTGAGTTCAATTTCCAGCAACCACATGGTGGCTCACAACCATCTATAATGAGATCTGGTGCCCTCTTATGGCATGTAGGCAGAACACTGTATACATAATAAATAAATCTTTAAAAAAAGAAAAAAAAGTTTTTATTTATATCACCAGTAGTTTTTGCCCCCTTTTAAAATTTATAGTTTATTTGCTCTCTTATTTTGTATTGTTTTAGGTCCTTACATATTATTAATATTAGACCCTTCTCAGAAGTGTGGTTTGCCATATTTTTAGCCATTATGAATTAGTTCTCTGTTTCTTTGCTGTGTGGTTTTAAATGATTGCATTTGTGTTCTGTTTTTTGTTGCCCATGCTTTATTTTAAATGCAAGCAGAACAAATACAATGTGTGATCACACTTAGCTGTGGAATCTAAAATCTCAGTATCAGGCTAAGGTAGGAAGATCACTTAGAATTCAGTGACCAGTCAGCCAGCCTAGCCAAATTTGTGAGATCCAAGCTCAGTGAGAGACTCTGGCTCAAAAATAGGGTGGAGCGTGATTGAGGAAGGCATGCAGATCCAATATATGTCATCTGTATACATACACACTGGCCCATACATGAACATATGCACAAATATGTACATCTACTACATCAAACTCGTGTGTATACATGCCCTTCACACGCATCACTTTCACAGAAAGAGTTGAAAGGTGGTTAACAGGTTCTCTTGGGAATAAAGTTCAATGTTGGGGCAGAAAAATACTGGCTAAAGGATATACATTTGTAGTTGACTGTGGAATTAGTGAGCTATTTATCATACTGGATGGTGACTGCATGTGTATGTATTGTATATTTCAAAATTGCTGACTGCTTGAACCCAGTTGTTCAAAGTGAACTTGGACAACATAGTGAGAACTTGTTTCGCTTGACAAACAATTCGATTGAGAATAAAAAGAAAAGCAAAATGAAGATAAATCTGTATGTGTTGGCACAGGCTAATAATTATAGCACTCAGAAGCATATAGCAGGAGAAATTAAGAGTTCAAGGCTGACTTGGGCTATATATATATATAGAAAGACTGTGTCAGAAAGCAAGAGAGCAACAAAGTCTTAAATGAGGGTTGATGAGATGGCCTGGTGGGTAAAAGTACCTCCTAAATGCTGGGATTAAAGGCATGTACCACTATCTCAGCTTATTTTTTTTTTAAGGTATGATAATGATAGTGTGATTATGTTGGAGTGAAAAGGGATTCTTGTCTCCTTCCTAGGATCCATATTTGTAAAGGGAATGAGATGTTTGAGATTTGCTTCAAAATTATCTGGAGAAAAGGAGAATAGGTTGGACTGCATATTAAATAAAAGCCAACATGATTTATGAATTATTAAAGATGATGAACCAAGACATGGTTTTTATTGTCTTCTCTGCTTTTGTGTACTTTTGAAAATTTCCATGTTTTTTTTTTTAGTAAAAGGGCCAGGTGTGTTTCATGCCTGTAATTTAAGGCCTTGGGAGGCTGAAGCCCTTGTGAGTTCTGGACCATTCTGAGTTACATAGTGAATTCTAGGATAGCCTAGGCTGGCTGCAGTGTTAGACCTTACTTCAAAACAAAAATTCAAAAGATTTTCAGAGTAGGTATCTATGATTGTGGATAATCTAGGCTAAATGTGTCATGTCTTTATCTGATAGAGGCTTGTTATCTATGTAAAGAGGAAATGTTTCTAGGAATCTTTAAAATACTTGAAATTATTTTTTGCCTTTATCTTTTTAGTGTTTTAGTTAAATTTACATTTTCTAGAAGAATATCTTTCCAGGGTGTTAGATGTGCTAGGCTAGCCTTCTACCACCCAGCTAATTAATCCCTAGCAACAGAATTCCATTTGCTTGTTCTAAAAAAAGTATCTCCTATAGCCCCAGACTGCCTTCATTCAGTGTGTAGCAGAGAATGACCTGAACTCTTCATCCTCCTACCTCTGCCTCCCAACTGCTCGGATTATAGACATTGCCATGCCTGCCATAATGTTATAACTAATTACATATTTTACTGAGAACTTGCTGGTTCTGTTTATGGAACAGAAGTACATAACATACTGCATTAAGAGATCACTGATTGTTTCTGCCAGAATCTCTTAGCAGAGTTAAAATGACTGAATAAAATAGGGCCAAACACTGGAAATAATGAAATACACTGTATGGTGGTATACACCATCAATGGCAGCACTTAGGAGGCAGAGGCAGATAAATCTCTGTGAATTGGAGACCAGTGTGGCCAGAGCCACATAGACCCTGTCTCAAAGAACAAACAAAAGAAATACTCTGCCCAGTTAAATTAGACTCATTTTACACATGAGAAGGTTTTTGCTTTATCCTTTCTCATGACATGGACATAGAACCACTTACTTAAGTATGCTGGGCAACTGCTTTGTTACTAAGCCCAGCCCTACCCTCCAGTTACTTTGATGTTAATGAAGGCTTATAGATGAGGAAACTAAACGAGAAATGCTTTTAAAACAAATCTTTATTCTACAAAATATAATTGGATATCTAAAGACTTCAGAATAAAAGCTGAATGAGAAGTTAATCTACGTAACTGTCTTGTAATTTTAGGCTGTCACCCTTGATCCAAATTTTCTGGATGCTTATATCAATTTAGGAAATGTCTTGAAAGAGGCACGCATTTTTGACAGGTGAGAATGTTCTTTTTGATGAATTTTCTTGTCTTTGTAGAGTTTGGTTTAAAATGTGACAACTTCCTGAAGTACATTTTTCTAGAGTGTAGTTTTCCCTCATGGTGTCTGCTGTTAGGTTTTACTTAACAAATGTTGGATAGCTTTCCTTGTTGGTTTTTCTGAATGGTTTTATTCTACCACTTAGTTCAGTTGAAATTTTCTTTATTGTAAAACTGTTAAAAATGAGTACCTTTTGGACTAAATTGTTCCTGTGATCTGATTCAGAAAGATCAAACTAAAACTTGACTTTTAACTTTTTGTTGTTTGTTTAAAAAACTGCTTTTCTAGCTGGGTGTGGCTAGAAAAAAAAATCTAAAAAGAAAAAGTCCTTGAGGCAGACATAAAGGACACTGCTATGCCTCCCTAGTCTCCTATACTCAGGAAGTTCAGACCAAAGAATCCCTTGTGTCTGGGAGTGTAGGAGCCCAAATGGACAACAAAGTAAAATCTTGTTTCTTAACAATTATGAATTAAATGTTAGGCTGAGCATGGCGGTGCATGCCTGTAATCCCAGCACTCTGGGAGGCATAGGCAGGTGGATTTCTGTGAGTTTGAGGCCAGCAGGTTTTCAAAGCAAGTTCAAGACGAGGCTACACAGAGAAACCTTGTCTCAAAACAAAACAACAACAAATGTTATGCCCAAAGGCTACCTGGAGTTGGACCAAGTACGTAAAAGCAAAGAGCTTTATTCAGGCTTAAACTTGGTCTCTCCACCATCACCAATGCCATGGATCAGAGAGGAGAGCCCTGAGCAGCTTCATGGCAGGGTTTTTATTTGGGGTTTGAGCAAGAACCGGAATTCCCAGCTTAGCAGTTACACGATTGGATGACATTCAGCAAGTTCAAGGGTTACAGAGTGATTGGATAACTAACATAAATTACATCAAGTAAGCTATCTATAGACCTCAGGAATGTTAGGTCAGTGGGCTGCCCAGCACAGATGCCCCACCCTGAGATAAGATACCTTCCCATTCTTATGGTTAGCCTCAGGCTGTTCCTTGGGTATGCAATTTTATGACCGTGTTTCTGGAATTAATGACCTATGGCTTAGTTCCTGGTGACTTTGGGGAGTATCAGGCCTGGTGTTTTTACAACAACAGAAAAATCTAATCTGCTTTTCTAATTATGTCTGCATTTGTATATGTATGCACACCCGTGTGCAGGTGAATGGCATATGGGCATCCAGAAGAGGACATTGAGTGTCCATCCCTCTCCTGTCACTCCCCACCGTATTTCTTTGAGGCAGCCTCTTCTTGAACCTGGGGCTCACATATTTGGCTCAGTTGGCAGTCAATAAGCCTCAGTGAGCTCCAGTTACAGTACCCTTCCTCCAGTGCTGAGGTTATGTGCTTGTACGTGACCATACCTAGGGTGTTAGATTGGTACAGAGATCTAAACTCAGGTCCTCACAGTTACATAATAAGCATTCTTAGCCACCGATCATCTCGCCATCCCCTTGAATATTTTATTTTATGTGCATGGGGTTTTGCCTGTATGTATGTCTGTGAACCGTGTTGGGAAGCCAGAAGTGGGCATCAGCTCCTCTAGAACTGGAGTTACTGAGTGTGTTCTAGGTTTAGAGCCAGGGTCCTCTAGAAGAGCAACCAGTGCTCTTGTCCACTGAGCCATCTCTCTAGTCCTTGACTTAGAACTTTTTTGTTGTCAGAGAAAAGTCTTTCTTGAGTGGGAATACATAAGTGTTTTCCTGTGAAAACTTGGGAGGCTGACGCAGAAGGATTGCTGTGTGTTTAAGGCCAGGCTGGTCTTATAGAGAAAGAGCTCATCTCAAAAACTATAACAGGGACCTATGTATAATTCCTTATACTTGTAATACCTGTACTTGAGAGGCCAAGTAAGAAGGCTCATAGTTTTTAAGGCCAGCCTAAGCTGCAGAGTGAAATATCTCAAACAAAACAAAACAAAACAAACAAAGTAAAAATGCAGGGCCAGAGTTTGCTCAGAGGTAGAGCCCTTAAGTTCAGATCTTAGCACTATACAAAAAATACATTTTATAAAAAATGATATTTTGGTATACAATAAGTATGTTAATTGTCATTCATTAAAATTGACATTCTTCGTATAGTGTGTCTGGAGTTAATTGTAAAGTTAGTTGGACTCTGTAGGGGGTGGGGAGAGGACGAGATGACTTAGTGGGAAAAAGTATAAGCCTAATGACCTGAGTTTGATCCCTGGAACCCACAATGAAGGAGAGAACCAACTTCACACAGTTGTCTTCTAAATTCCACATGTGCACTGTGGTCTAGAGCAAAAAATATATTTTATTAGTTGCATTTTGTGTATATGTGTTTATATGTTTGTGTTTTTCTCACAGAGCTGTGGCAGCTTATCTTCGTGCCTTAAGTTTGAGCCCAAATCATGCGGTGGTGCACGGCAACCTGGCTTGTGTGTACTATGAGCAAGGCCTAATAGACCTGGCCATCGATACCTACAGACGAGCTATAGAACTGCAGCCACATTTCCCCGATGCTTACTGCAACTTAGCAAATGCTCTCAAAGAGAAGGGCAGTGTAAGGAATTTCAGTTTGTTACATGACAGAAAAGTCTTCCTTGTACCTATTAAGTATTGAGCTGGCTATATTGGCTTTTTTTTTTTTTTTTTTTTTTTTTTTTTTGGAGTTTTGGTTGGTGGGAAGGAGGATACCAGCAGTTAGGTTCAATGATGCACTTACTTAACTTGCTGGAACAGCAGTGGTCTCTCTGATTTCTGTGTAGTTTCTCAATGGTTTATTTTGTTTTCCAGGTTGCTGAGGCAGAAGATTGTTATAACACAGCTCTTCGTCTATGTCCTACCCATGCAGACTCTTTGAATAACCTCGCCAATATCAAACGGGAACAAGGCAACATTGAAGAGGCAGTCCGCCTATATCGCAAGGCATTAGAAGTATGTTCAGTGCCGTGGCTGAGTGTCTAGCCTAGCCTGTGTGAGAGTAGAAAGAAATTTTTTTTTTTTCTGAGACAGGTTTTCTCTGTGTAGACCTGGCTGCCTTGGAACTCACTTTGTAGACCAGGCTGGCCTCAGAATCACAGAGATCCACCTGCTTCTGCCTCCCACATGCTGGGTTTAAAGGTGTATGCTACCACTTTCTTGCTGTCTCCATTCATTATATATGTAAGGTCCTGTGCCATGCTGGTCACCCCTACATTGAGCTCATTATTTCATGTATATGTGAGATGTGTACAAAGACTAGAAAGCTAAGTAAAGCTATTATAGTGAACAACTCAGGTTAGTTTCTAATGGTTAGTAGATGAGGTAGGAGTTTAGAAAAGAAGTTGTATTACTCAGCATGAATAAAAGGAAGAGAGGCATACCTCACCTTTAAAACGAACATAGGTATAAAGTGGAGGAAGGAGTACAATTAGTCACTAGACCTGAAGAATGATTAAATTTGGAAAAGATGGAGAGAAATTGAGGTATGTTGCAAAGTTGTCAAGAGTTGTAGGAGGTAACTAGGAGACTCTTTCTGCTATTTAATGTTAGCTGTCATTGTGACCCTGTAGGTCTTCCCAGAATTTGCTGCTGCACATTCCAATTTAGCAAGTGTTCTGCAGCAGCAGGGCAAGCTGCAGGAAGCACTGATGCATTACAAGGAAGCCATACGGTAAGAAACTCCTCTTTTTTTCTGTTTTCATTTATTTATTTTATTTTCATTTTTTTATATGTGAGATTATAATATAGTTACATGATTTCCCCCTTCCCTTCCCTCCGAAACCCTCCCATATCCCACTCCTTGCTGTCAAATTCATGGCCTCTTTCCACATTAATTGCTGTGACATGCATACATGTATACATATTTATATGCATATACATTTCCATTTTTTAAACTTTACTTACGCACTCTGTTTATTTGTTTGTTTATTTATTTATTGCAGGGTTTCGTTATGTAATTCTGGCTGTTATGGAACTGTATGTAGATCAGGTTGGCCTTGAACTCATAGAAATCTACCTGCTTCTACCTTCTAGGTGCTGGATTTAAAGGCATGTGCCTCTACTCCTGGCTTTTTTAAACTTTAAAATCATTTTAAAGTGCCAGATGAGATGGCACAAGCCTGTAATCTCAGCGCTTGGGGAGGCAGAGACAGGCAGATTTCTCCGAGTTCAAGGCCAGCCGGGACTACATAGTGAGTCCAGTACAACCAAGACTACACAGAGAAACCATGTCTCAAAAAACAAAACAAAACAAAACAAATCATTTTAAATTAGTCTGTATTTGGGTATATGTAGTACAAGTAGATCCCTACAGAAGCCAGAAGAGGGTATCAGATCTCTTGGAGCTGAAGTTAAAGGCAGTTGTGAGCTGTCTGATTTGGGTTCTCGGAACCAAACTCAAGTCCTCTGGAAGAGTGACCAGTGCTCTTAATTGTTGAGCCATCTCTCTAGCCCCCTTGTTATTTGTTCATTCATTTACTTACTTACTTATACTTATTTTTAGTTTTTATTTTTTCGAGACAAAGGGTCCCTCCATGAAGCCCTGACTGTTCTGGAAGTCTTATGTTAATGATGCTGGCCTAGAACTCACAGAGATACTCCTGTCTTTTGCCTCCCAAGTACTGGGATTAAAGGCTTGTATAATGTCCTGCTTTAATTGTTAACAATTATATTTTATTTTGTGTGCATGTGGGCAAATACCACCGTGCCCATGTGGAGGTCAGAAGACAAAAGTCCTGGGGCTTAAATTCATTTTGTCAGGCTTGATTGTACCTTTATCTGCCGAGCCATCTCACCGGCCTTTTAAAAATATTGCCTTTTGTTTTGTTTTGTTTTGTTTTGTTTTTTGAGGCCAGGGTTTCTCTATATAGCCTTGGGTCATCTCATTGGCTTTTTATTTTTTTATTTTTTGAGACAGTTCATCTGTATCGCCTTGGGCCATCTCACTGGCCTTTTGAAATAGTTTTTGTTGTTGTTGTTTTTGAGATGGGATTTCTCTGTATAGCCTTGGGCTGTCCTAGCGCTGTAGAATAGGCTGGTTTTAAAATCACAGAGATCTGCTTGCCTCTGCCTTTCAAATGCTAGTGTCTAAGGCATGCTCCACTACATTCAGCTTATTATTGTCATCTTTAAAAGATTTATTTTAAGGCTGGTGCAGTTGTGCATACCTGTAATCCTAGCACTCAGGGAGGCAGAGGCAGGTGGATCTCTGAGTTTGAGGCCAGCCTGGTCTGTAAAGTGAGTCCAGGACAGCAGAGGATACACAAAGAAACCCTGTCTCCAGAAATAAAACACAAAACAAAACAAACAAAAATTTATTTTATTTTGAATTATGTGTATATGTTTATATGTATAAAATAACTTCAAAATTGAGAAGAGGGTGCTCTAGGAATAGATCTGGACATTGGTGCTGGAAACAACTCAGGTTCTGGAAGAGCAGTGAGAGCTTTTAACTGCTGATCCCCACCTAGTAAACAGTGTACTATTATTATCTAATAATTTCTTATTTAATAATAATTGTAATAATTAAAAGTTTGGCATTTGACAGGTACTAAAATGATTCCCCCTCCCTCTGGTGCTGGGGATTCAAGCTAGGCCTCATGCTTGGTAGGCAAACACCATACCATCAAACCACATGCCAAAATCCACAAATGGTTTGGTAACAACAAAGATTTTACATAAGATAATCAAAGTTTTGTGTTCTTCAGAATCAGTCCAACGTTTGCTGATGCTTATTCTAATATGGGAAACACTCTAAAGGAGATGCAGGATGTTCAGGGAGCCTTGCAGTGTTACACTCGTGCCATTCAGATTAATCCTGCTTTTGCAGATGCACACAGCAATCTGGCTTCCATTCACAAGGTACTGTCCTTTATTCTAACATGGCCACTTTAACACTTAAGTTTCATTGTAGGAAATTCCTTATAAGATGTTTTTGTTTCCAGGATTCAGGAAATATCCCAGAAGCAATAGCATCTTACCGCACAGCTCTGAAACTTAAACCTGACTTTCCTGATGCGTACTGTAACTTGGCTCATTGCCTACAGGTAAAGAATTTCAGTGGTTTTCTTTGATTTCAGTGATTTTCTTTCTGTATTATTGTATGCCATAATAATCCAAGCCTGGCTGGAGATAGTTTTTGTTTGTTTAAGTGGAGGGCAGCTTTCAGGGGTCATTTCTTTCTTTGTAACACATGGGTGGCAGTCACTGACAGGGCCTTTAATTACTGAGCCAGCCACAAGACCATGTTTTTAGTAGGTTATCTAATACTGTTTTAGGAGCTCAAATATTATTTGTAAAATAAATCCTTAGCTAAGTTTTCTGGGTGATATTTTTTTTTTTTGCTTCTTCTAGATTGTCTGTGATTGGACAGACTATGATGAGCGAATGAAGAAATTGGTTAGTATTGTAGCTGAGCAACTAGAGAAGAATAGGCTGCCTTCTGTACATCCTCATCATAGTATGCTGTACCCTCTTTCCCATGGCTTCAGGAAGGCTATTGCAGAGAGGCACGGGAATCTCTGCTTGGATAAGGTAAATTCTTGTTTTAATCTTTTTGTTATAAACTAAAATGCAGATAAGAAAAACATTGTATAAATCAAATGTATGGCTTCACCCAAGTTGAGAAATGAAACTTTCTTAGCTACCTCAGAAGCCACTCTTCACTGTGTCCTCTCTTCAGCTGAACTCTCTTCATACCAAAGGATGGAGATCTCCATTTCATTTATTTATTTGTCGGTCTGTCTCTATCTATCTATTATATTTTGTTGTTCTTTTTTGAATGAAGGTTTCCCTGTGCCTTGGCTGTCCTGGACTCACTTTGTAGATCAGGCTGGCCTCAAACTCATAGATATCTGTCTGCCTCTGTCTTTCCGAGTGATGGGATTACAAGTATGTGCCACCACACCTAGCTGAGACCTTCATTTCTAATGGTAATATTTTCCTTTAAGGTGGAAATCTAGGCTAAGCATGATGGTCCAAACAGGTAATCTTCCTATTTCTGTAATTGAAACACTTAGAGGCAGAGGATGGTGAATTGAGACCAGCCTGGGCTACATAGCAAGCTCTGACCTCAACCAAACTCAAGCAAAACCTGTCCACCTAATAAAATATAAAAGGCAAACTGAATACAACAACAACAATAAAAGCCCTATGTGGTGTTTAAACGGAGCATGTGGTATTATATATCCAACTTTGAGAATTAGAACATGATTTGATTGAGTTTGGAATCTGCTCCAGGGAATGAAGTGGTAGATATAAATTTCTCTCTTTCCTTTCTTTCTTTCTTTTCCTTCCTTCCTTCCTTCCTTCCTTCCTTCCTTCCTTCCTTCCTTCCTTCCTTCCTTCCT
>CM053742.1:84933018-84963362 GCA_028658305.1 Pachyuromys duprasi | reverse complement strand
TTTCTTTCTTCTTTCAAAATTGCTTCTCTGTAGAATTCCCTAAAATACTATAGGGTTTATCATACTCTTATTCAGTTTTTTTTTTCATTCCTAGAAGTTTGAGAATTGTGTAGGCTACTTTATATGTCTCAGAACAGGACAGGTATGAATCACGAACATTGTGCCACCATCACATAACTGCTGATCTAAACTGCAAGGATGGCATCAAACTGGCCACATGAATTAAATGAAATTTGCTGTCCAAGTGTTTTTTTCATAGATTTCTGCCTTCATTTCCTGTATAAAAACATGTTTCATGTATCCTAGGTTAGCCTTAAACTCTCTATAGCTGTGGACCACCTTGAGCCTCATGCTACTTTATGCTTCCACCTCCCAGTTACAGGGATCATAGAAGTACATCAATATGCCCATTTATTTTTGTTGTTTGTTCTGTTTCACTGTGTCACACTGGCTGGCCAGTAAACCTGGTGTGTAGACCAGGATGGCCTCAAAACTCGGAGATCCATATGTCTTGGCTTCCTGAGGATTGAGATTAAAGAAGGGTACCAGCATGCCTAGTTTTTCTGTAGTTCTGAGGACAGACCCCTTCAGGTTTTATATGTCCTATCAAAGCATGCTACCCATTGAGCTTCATCACCAGTCCCTGTTTTCAGGGTTTTTTTTTTTTTTTTTTGGTAAAAATTTACATGATTTGACTTTACTAGTGAGCATTGCATTCTGTTTGTAGATAAATGTCCTTCATAAACCACCATATGAACATCCAAAAGACTTGAAGCTCAGTGATGGACGATTGCGTGTAGGATATGTAAGTTCTGACTTTGGAAATCACCCTACTTCGCACCTTATGCAGTCTATTCCAGGCATGCACAATCCTGATAAATTTGAGGTAAGAATAGTTTTTGGCGGCTTTCCTCTGTCATTTTGAGTATTAAGGTCACTGTCTTTTGAGAAGATTGGAGTCAGGTTATTAAGTATACCCCACCCCTGCCCTGCCTTTCAGGTATTCTGCTATGCCTTGAGCCCAGATGACGGTACAAACTTCCGAGTGAAGGTGATGGCAGAGGCAAATCATTTCATTGATCTTTCTCAGGTATGTAAAACTCAGATCCTTTTCATTTAAAAAAATTGTATTTAGTGATATGAATGTGTGTGTATATGCATATGTGCATGTATAAGGGCAGGTGCCCTAGGAGGCCAGAAGAGAGTGTTGGATCTCCCAGACCTGGCATTACAGGTGGTTGCATGGGTCCTGGGAGCAAATTCAGGTTCAGAAAATGAGTGCCTTAAACTCTCTAATTTTAAAGTTTCAAGCAAATTTGAAAAAAAAAAAAAACAAACCAAACTATTAATACAAAGTGGGTTTATTTGTATGAGGAGTTGAACCAAGGGCCTCTTGTATAAGATAGTTTGTAGTTTTTGATGATGGGTATTAAAACAGGAGGACCTACTGTATATGGGCAGTTTGTTCTTATTTCTTTGGTCATTTACACTTATAAGTGGCATGACTTTTGTTGAAGTTGCACATAAAATGGAAATATATAACTGTGTTTGATGTATAACTATTCTAGACAGTGAGCTTACACTTGAGGCAGAGGACACTTTTAATACATGCTGAACAAAGAAAAGAAGGGTAAATAGTTTAAAGAACATACATCTTGAGGTGTCAAGAAGATGAGGAATTTTTTTAAAGCAGCCTTAGCTAAACAGCTAGTTTAAGGGTAGTCTAGGCTATGTCAGGTCCCATCTCATTAAAGAAGCAGCAGCAGCAGTAGCAGAAGAAGAAAGAAGCAGCAGAAGCAGCAGTAACAGCAGTAGCAGCAGCCGCAGCCGCTTATCTATTTCTGAGTTTGCATGTGTGTGTGTTATTTCTGAATTTGTGTGTATGTATGTGTGTATATGTATGTATATGATTCTTTTGTAGGGGTCCTAAGGGAGTGTTGAGACAATACATAGCTATGTAGACCGGGTTGGCTTTGAACTTGTGGTGATCCTCCTGATTTGGCCTTCTTTAAGTTCTAAGATTGTGGGCATAATATTGCACCATGCACTACTGGTTGGAGTCTTTTAGTTTTTTGGTTTGTTTGTTTGTTTGTTTGTTTTGTTTTTGATACAGGGATTCTCTTGGCTCAAGTAAGTCTTGGCTGTCCTAGACTTACTTTATAGATCAGGCTGGCCTGGAACTCACATTGATCTGTCTTCCTCTGCCTCCTCCAAGTGCTGGGATTAGAGGTGTGTGCCACTGTGCCCAACCTTGTTGGTTGTCTTTATTTCTATAATTGGCTCTATTCTTTTCTCTATAAATTTTATGATGAATTAAAGTAGAAACCTATGGGAGAATTAAATTTGCTAAATATATAGACTTTTCCTGTAGGTTCTGTTAGTCATATGGGTTACTAGTAAAGAAATAAACATTTATAGACATGAATATGCATAAATATGTATATTTGCATGTAAATACACATGTATAAATATAAATAATTGGATTGGGGACATAATTCAGTTGGTATAGTGCTTGCCTATTATACACAAAACCTTGGATCTGATTCCTAGCACTGCATAAACTGTGTGCCCTTGCTCGCACCTACAATCTCAGCATTTTGGAGGTGGAAACAGAGATAGGATCAGGGTCCAAGCTTATCCTTGGCTACATAGAGTTCAAGCTCTGCCTGGGATAGAGACCCTGCCTCAAAAATAAGGCTAGGGCACAGTAGCACATAGCTTTTATCCTACTAGGCATACCTCTGTGAGTTTGAGGCCAGCCTGGTCTACTTAGCAGTTCTACGTGAGCTAGAGTTACACAGGAATACCCTGTTTAAAATAACCAATCAATAACAAATAAATAGTTGAATGAGTAAGTAATTAAAGTTTTTTGGGAGAATCATGTTATTTAATAAAGGTTGTACCTAGTATCTTTTATAGTATAGTTACTACTTCAAAAATATGCCTGGTTTTCTGGTTTTTATTTTTGAGACAGTGTTTAAAGTGGTCTAGGCTGACTTTACCCTGAGCAGTTTATACATATCTGGTCATTAAATCCAGGGCTTTGTACATACTAAGCCAACATTCTGCCAACTGAGCTACATTCCAGCTTTGATTTTTTGTTTGTTTTTGTTTTTTTTTGTTTTTGTTTTTTTAGGCAGAACCTCAACTGTGGAATCAGAACTGCCTGTGAACTCCAGGGTAGCCTTGCTAGTCTTGATCTCAGCCTTTTTAGTGCTAGAATTACAGATGTGAAGCACCCTGGGTAGTTTCCTCTTTGTTTATTTATAGGCTCACCGTGTGTCCATTCCATGGTTGGCTTAGAACTCTCTGTAGACAAGGCTGGCCTCATACATAGAGATCTACCTCCCTCTGCCTTCCAAGTGCTCATCCTGAAGTGCACCACCATGCCTCCTCCCTGCCTTAATTTTTTTTTTTATTGATTTATCTGTATGAGTGTTTTGCATGTGTTTAGTAAATTGTGTGTACATCATGTATGTGCCTGGTGCTTTGGAGGTCAGAAGGAGTTGAATTCCCTGGAACTGGAGTTACAAATGGTTATTAACCACCATGTACTGAGTTCCACATGTAGTCTTCCAAGAACAACAAGTGCTACTGACCACCAAGCCATCTCTAGCCTGGCACCCCTTGTTTGTTTGCTCTTGGTTTTGTTTTTCCGTGACAGGGTTTCTCTGTGTAACCTTGGCTGTCCTGGACTCACTTTGTAGACCAAGCTGGCCTCGAACTCACAGATCTGCCTGCCTCTGCCTCCTGGGTGCTGGGATTACAGGTGTGTACTACTACACCCAGCTACCTCTTTGTTTTTTTTAATGATAGGATTTCACCAGGTAGTCAATCTAGTCTTCAGATGCTAGGATTATAGGCACATGTCACCCTAGTTTTTTTTTTTTCCATTTTTGTCATATGATACATATGTATATGTGAATGTGGTATATGTGACGTATGCACATGTGAGTAAACATGCAGGTTCATATAACGATCAGAGTAGGACTTTGGATATCTTTGGATTTTTTGTTTATTTGAGACAGGGTATCTCTACATAGCCATGGCTGTTCTGGAATACAACTCACTTTGTAGACCAATCTTTTTTTAATTTTAATTTTATTTTGATTAATTAGAGTTTATTCACTTTATATCCCAGCTATAGCCCCCCTCCCAATCCCACTCTCCCTCCCTCTTCTTCTCCTTTGCCTCTTTCCCAGTCCAATGATAGGAGAGGTCCTCCTCCCCTTCCATCTGACCCTAGTCTATCAGGTCACATAGGACTGGCTTCATTGTCTTCTTCTGTAGACTAGTAAGGCTGATCTCTAGCTCACAGAAATCTACCAGCCTGTGTGCCACCATGCCCAGCTAACTGTAGAGATCTTGCTTTAACACTCTTGGGCCTTAATTTTCTCAAGACTGGGTCTTTCACTGAACCTGGAGCAGGCTGGAAGCTGACAAATCCTTCATCTTCCTGTCTCTAACCCCCACAGACCTAAGGTTTCAGGGGCACATGTGTGGCCACACTTGGCTATTGATATGGATGGTGGAATTCAAACTCAGGTCCTCTTGCTAGCATAGCTGGCACTTTGACTCACTGAATCATCTCTAGTCCTCTGTTTATAACATTTTCCATTGAGATTATATTATGTCAAGCTTCTAGTCATTTTTTTTTTTGTTATGTGATCTTTCTTCTTTCTTTTGACAGAGTCTAAGTATTTAGCTCTGGCTTGTTGTAAATCCATGATTCTGCCTCAAGTTTCCTGAATGCTTAGACTTCCAGGCTTGTAACAATGTGCTTGGCCTCTTATTCATCTTTGAAGGCACATTTCAAATACTGGCTCCTTCTGGAACTCTGTTACTAATTCATTCAATTTCGAAAGAAACTCTGCTTCCTTTATTTTCTATTTCTGTAATGCTTTGATATTATTGTAGTGGTGTTAAACCCTATGTTGTCTCCATTAACTTAGTTCATTGACGTGTTTCTCATCTCCTTTTTTTGTTTGCTTGTTTGAGACAGGGTCTCATGTACCTGAGGTTGGTATTTTACTCCTGATCCTCTTCTACCTTCCAAGTGCCGGGATTACAGGAGTGAGCCACTCTACCCAACTTTCCCATCTCTTTTGCATCTAGGTCTCTGAATTCTGTTTAATGTCATTAAAAAATGGAATTAATCTAAGATTCTACAAGTTCTTACTGTCTATTCCATAGATACCGTGTAATGGAAAAGCAGCTGACCGCATCCACCAAGATGGAATTCATATCCTTGTAAATATGAATGGGTACACAAAGGGTGCTCGAAATGAGCTCTTTGCTCTCAGGCCAGCTCCTATTCAGGTAAAAGAATAATCACTCACAATGTCTATTGGACTAAAAAGACAGTGGTATTTGGATTATCTCCATCTGGCTAACTGCTCTTGAAAACAACAGGATAGACATTCTTGATTTTAAAAGAGTGTTCTTAGAATGCATGTGGATAGATTTTTGGGTTGTAGACACAGTCAGTGCCTACCAGTAAACTGTCAATGGAGTCAGACATTTCATGGCTTCATATAAACAGCTCCTATATCTAGCTAATTTGAAGAACACCTTAACACTTACAAGGTTAGTTTGAAAGGCTGCTGGCTTGCTCTTGGCTAAAGAAGCCAACCTCTCTTATTTGTTATTTGTATACATGGTTTGGGAGCCTTTTGATGACAATCCTCTCTTGAAAAAAAAAAGAAAACTTCTTTGGGAGATGATTGCTACAAACACACACACAAACCTGCAGTAAATTGGTGGGTTTGCAAATAGATAAAAATTCTTAGATTTCTGTCTGATTTTTTTTTCAAGGCTATGTGGCTGGGATACCCTGGAACGAGCGGTGCCCTATTCATGGATTATATAATCACGGATCAGGAAACTTCCCCAGCTGAAGTTGCAGAGCAGTATTCTGAGAAACTGGCTTATATGCCCCATACTTTTTTTATTGGTGATCATGCTAATATGTTCCCTCATCTGAAGGTAGGCAGAAAAAATACTTTGGGTGGGGGGAGGGATTCAGAGGACTGTGTTCGTTTTTTCCCTTCGTTATTGTCCCCCTGCACTAAAAGGAGTATTTCAAACTTTTTCCATTAGAAAAAAGCAGTCATCGATTTTAAATCCAATGGGCACATTTATGACAATCGGATAGTTCTTAATGGCATCGATCTCAAAGCATTTCTTGATAGTTTACCAGATGTGAAGATTGTTAAGGTGAGAACCTACTCAGCATTTATCATTGAAGCCAACTTAATATAGGATATGTTTTTCTTATAATGCATTTTGTCTTACTGATTTTTTTTCAGATGAAATGTCCTGATGGAGGTGACAATGCAGACAGCAGTAATACAGCTCTTAATATGCCTGTCATTCCCATGAACACAATTGCAGAAGCAGTTATTGAAATGATTAACAGAGGACAAATTCAGATAACAATTAATGGATTCAGTATTAGCAATGGACTAGCAACTACACAGGTGGAACAAACCGTAATTATGTATCACATTCATGCAACCTTTCCTTTTAAGTTTTACAGCCACTCCATTTTACAGAGGAGATGAGTTGTTGGAAACTGGCTCTTTTGTAGCTGTGCCTGGTTTTAAAAGTCATCTGGCTTTAGCCATCAGGTTTCTTAGTGAGCACCTACTATGCTAATGTTTTGTTTTTACCTGTCTGTGCCATTACACTCTTATCACTAGGTACCGTGTGGTTTGTAAAATCATCCTTTCTTTGGCTAAATTCTGTATAGCCTTTCAGTTCAGATAGTTCTTAAAGGAACCAGTTTCTGTATTAATCTATAGTCTCTTTTTCCATATTCATTGGTACCTGTTGGCTGTGCTTCTGTAGTATTGGGGCTACATCATTACATGCAGCACAGTGCAGTGTAATTCCCTGTATTTTTATCTGTCAACAAGTGGAATTACTTTAGAGCTTATTTCTTAGCCACAATGATATAATATGTATTCCATGAGTGTATATTGCATACTTGCATTGGTAAACATAAGAGTATAAAAGGACAGGGATCTTAGACCTGTAAGGTGTTAACTTTATTGAGATGTCCATATGCATGTGAGAGTGTAAGACTGTACTCAAATGTATGGTATTTAGAAATAAATACTGTAGTTGAAGATGACCATCAGTGTGAGGGGAGTCTTGGGAGAAGAAGAGGCCCTTTGGAGAGGAGTAATTGAAATTTCCCTAGGAGAGTGGGTATGATTTGAAGAAGGGCATTTTATCCGTGAAGAACAGAGTAAAAAAGTAAAAGCTTACTATTGGTTAGAGGGTTTTAAGTATTTCTGTTTTGTTTTTGTTTTTTTTTTTTTCTGTTCTTTGTTTTGTTTTGGGTTTTCGAGACAGGGTTTCTCTGTGTAGCCCTGGCTATCCTGGAACTTGCTCTGTAGACCAGGGTGGCCTTGAACTCAGAGATCTGACTGCCTCTGCCTCCTAAGTGCTGGGCTTACAGGCCACCATTGCTGGCTCTGTTTGTTTGAGACAGGATCTAACGGTTTAGCCCAGGCTGTTCTCAAACTTTGCAGCCCTCCTGTCTTTTCACTATCTTGACTAAAGCAAGAATTTTCTTGGGGTGGTTAGTTCTTCCTAAACCAAAATATGGTATAACATTTTTACTTCTTAAAAATGAACTAAATCAGAAACATTTTCTCATTATAGTTCAGGGACAGGACTTGAAATGCGTATAACATTTTGTGTCTTATGAATTCATTCTTTTTCTGAAAAGTGCTTATTAAAGTACTTATTTTTATTTTATGTGTATGGATGTTGGCTGAATGTATGTCTATATCCTATGTACATACCTGGTGCCTAGGGAGGCCAGAAGATGGCATCAGGTCTCCTGGAACCAGAATTAAAGATGGTTGTGAGCTGCCATGTTTGTGCTGAAACTCAAACCCAGGTCTTCTAGAAGAGCAGCCAATGCACTTAACTGCTGTGTCATCCCTCCAGCCAGCTCACTTGTTCTTGTACTCTTTCCATTCTTATTCTCTGTCTCTTTCTGTCTTTGTTTCTGTCTCTCTGTCTGTCTGTCTTTCTCTCTCTTTGTCTCTCTCGCTCTCTGTGTATGTGTGTTGTGTGTTGACCAGGCTAGCCCAAGGTCATAAGAGATCTACCTGCCTACAAGTTTGAGGCCAGCCTGATCTATATAGCAAGTTCCAGGCCACCCAAAGCTTTATAATGAGACCCTATCTTAAACAAGAAAAGCCAAACAGTGGCACACCACTGTAATCCTAGCACTTGGGAAGCCTGACTGTTGACACAGTTTGAGGCCAGACTGGTTTACATATAGGCTGTCCTATATATGGATATATAGGTTTAAATGTAGGTCCTCCTAGACTATATTTATAAAAAGAGAAAGAAGAACTGTGTGCGTGCGTGCGTGAGTGTACATGCACGATGTTTAATCAAACTCAGGACCTTCTGTATTCTAGATAAGCACATTGCTATATAGATATACCCCCATCCCTCAGCCTGTCCCTTTTTTCTTTCTTTTTTTTTTTTCTTTTGAAAGGCTTTTGTTGGGTAAGGGTCTCATATAGCTCAGGTTAGCCCCAAACCTTGATCTTTAATCCTCTTGCCTCCATCTCCTGAGTGCTAGAATTTAGATGTATACCACCATTCCTTTTTAAATACACTTTAACAAAACCAGGGCTTCTTGCATGCTCGGCAAGCCCTATACCAACTGAACTACATCTGCACCTCCCTTGGCCTGTATTAACTCTAAATTTAATCATGTTCTTTTCGTTATTCTAGATCAATAATAAGGCTGCAACTGGAGAGGAGGTTCCCCGTACCATTATTGTAACCACCCGTTCCCAGTATGGGTTGCCAGAAGATGCCATTGTGTATTGTAACTTTAATCAGTTATATAAAATTGACCCTTCTACCCTCCAGATGTGGGCAAATGTGAGTATGTAGATTTGTTATTAATGCCCATTTATGAGTAAAGATTATGTATATAGACCATCTTGCTGAAGCTGGACCCCCTCCATTTTTTTTTTGTTGTTGTTGTTGTTTATGGAATGTTGTATTTATTTCTAATCTTCAAGAGTTGTGAATTTTTCATTTGTTTTAAATCACTGTGTTTTTAAAATTTTTTTGAGATTATAATTAAAATCATTTCCCCTTTTCTTCCTTCCAAACTCTCCCATGTGTACTCCCTTTTCTCTCTTTGAAAGTCATGGCTTTTTTTTTTTCCAGTAGTTGTTACTTTTGTTTTTTCTTTAGTAGTAGTTGTTGTTAGTGAGGTGTGTATGTGTGTGCGTGTGTGTGGTGTGTATTCTTAAATGCATAAATACAACCCACTCAGTCTGCATCATGTTACTTGTATTGCTGGTTCTGAGATGAGGTCTCATGTATTCCAGGCTGGCCTTGTTACATACCAGAGGATAACTTTGAACTTCTGTTCATTCTGCCTCTATGTATACCAGAGGATAACTTTGAACTTCTGTTCATTCTGCCTCTATGTCCCAAGTGCTGGGATTACAGAGGTTTGCTACCACACCTGTTTAATGTGGTGCTTGGATTTAATCATGATAGGAAAGTAACTCTACCAACTGAGCTATGTCCACAGCCATTTTCAGTTTGGATCTCACCTTCTAATGTTGTCTTCCCCCAGTGTTTGGGCATCAAGCTCAGGGTGTGATACACAGTAGACAAGCTCTGTGCCAATGAGCTATCCGTGGTCTTTTGTTATTTATTTTCATTTTTAAGACAGAGTCTTTCTACATAGCTCTGGCCCTCCTAGAACTCCCTGAGGTAAGGTGTGTTCCACCACTCTTCATTTCATACTATAAAAACATTTATTTACTGAAAGTGTTTTGTCCAAATGAGACATTAACAATGTTTTCTTTTAAACATTTATTTTTTATGTGCACTGATGTTTTGCCTGCATGCATATCTATGTGAGGATGCCAGATCTTCTGGAAGTAGAGTTACAGACAATTTTGAGCTTCCATGTGGGTGCTGAGAATTGAACCTGGAACTCTGAAAGAGCAGCCAATAACCACTGAGCCATCTCTCCAGCTCTTTTTTGAGAATGGGTTTCTCTATGCATTTCTCGCTGTCCTGGAACTCACTGTATAGACCAGGCTGTCTGTAAACGCAGAGATCCACCTTCCTCAGCCTTCTTTCCAAGATCTGGGATTAAAAGTGTGCTGTATCATTGCCTGCCCAAACTTCTTTTTTTCTTAAAGGGTTAGATAGTAAATGAAATCTTCAGTTTTGTGACTACTAATCTAGTTATCTCTCCTATTCATCCTGTGTATCATGAAAATACTTTAGATATTATGTAAATCAATCTAGGGCCTCGTACTTCGCTCACAGGCCATAGTTTGCCAACCCCTGGCCTAACCTGAAAGCAAACTTGCTATGTTTCCATCCCTGTTTTAACAGTCTTGCAATACTGCAGGGTTAAACCAGGAAAGCGTTGGTTGATGATTGTACTTCCCAGTCAGCTCATGAGCCTAGTTTGTAGAAGCATAACACTAGTATATGGAGCTAGCTGGCCCTGGATCTGTAGATCTGAAATGATAGATTATTACCTTGAGGTTGTTAGAAAGAAATAATTTCTTGCTTAATCCACCCCCCTCAGTGTTTATTTTGTCTTAAAGAGAAGGGTCATGTAGAAAGAGAAGAAGTGGATGAGTAAACCTCTATTATCCATGAATCCTCACTATTAGCAAAATTCTGAAAGCAAAATTTACCAAATATTAGGCTAGTTTTAGTTTTTTAAAATTCTGTTTATAAACATTTCTGCATCTCAATATAGCAATACTTAATGTGCTTTAAAAAAAAAAGAATACAACAAGAAGTTGCTTCCAAGAGTGTATGATAAATGTATGTACATTGTGCAACATTTAAAAATGTAAAATAATCTGAATTTGGAAATTTGTCTATTCTCACATTTTTCAGAGAAGGAAGTGTGAAGTTCTGTGATATGTTGAATAAATACACTTCTGAATCAAGAGTAGGTAAACTAGTCTGGAGGCCAAATCTACTGCTTGTTTTTTTGGTTGATTCTTTTTGATGCTGGGGTGAAATCCAGGTCCTTGCACATGCTAGGCAAGTGTTCTATATTTGAGCTATATCCCTAACCCCACATTGCTTCTTTTTATAAACAAAACTTTGACACATGGCCACACATATGTATCACTGTCTATGACTGCTTAGAAGCTACAAAATGGGCAGTTATGAAAGAGTTCATGTGGCTAAAAAGTCAGTAATATTTTCTGTGTCATCATTTATAGAAGTCTGCTTCCTGATCTAGATTAGGCAAGTTGGACAAATTATTATTATTGGACAAGTTATTATTCCTTATGTGGTGTGTGGTGTGGGAATTAAAATGTGAGGTACAGGCCATAATCAAATGTGCCAGCATTTCAAGCTACTCTGGAGACAGAAGTAGGAGAATTGCTTGAGACCATGAGTTTGTGGCCAGCCAGGAAAACTTAATGAGACCCTGTCCCTTAAAAGCAAAATTATGGGAGAGGCCTACACAGCCCCACCCTTCCTTTAGGAACTATTGGCAGTAATGGTTACTAGGGGAAGGAGAGTCATATTCTGTAGTGGTAATTTGACCATACCCCAGTATATCACCCATTTTTCTGTAAGCAATCTCAGTTAAACACACCAAATAACAAGAAACATCAAGGTAGGAGGATTTCAGTTAAAATGGGGAGGGTATGAGTAATGAAGAGGGAAAATGACATCTATCTATACACAAGTACATATGTACATACATACATGGAATTGTTAAAAGATTTTAAAAATGCAAATTAACAAAGCAAACACAAAGACACCCCAAATTCCCATTTTTAAGAAAGACCACTGCCTATATTCTTGCCCAATATAGTTGCCTTAAATTGTACCAGTTAGTAAGTCATCTTCTGTCTTCTAATTAGTATTCTTTTCTCTGTCTTCAAACTCTAAGAGAAAAGGAGTAATTCAAATTGTCTGATTCACCTCTTTAAAGGAAAAACCTAGGTGCCAAGCAGGCTTCTCCACTTGTTTGAGACAGGGTCTCCTAGAATTTAGGAACCTCCTGCCTCAGATCAGGGTTTAGTGGTGTTGGGGATCAAACCCAGGACTTCGTGAGTGCTAGGCAAGTTCGCCCAGCTAAGCTACATCAACAGACCCCAAGTACACTTCTCAGTGGAAAGAATAAAGTGAAATAGAACGATTTTGGGAAAGGGTAGATGTACTATTAATCATCTCATTTTCCTTTTTTTCTTTCTTCCCTCCCTTCCTTTCTTTTTTTCTTTGTCTTCCTTCTTTCCTTTCTTTCTTTCTTTCTTTCTTTCTTTTTTTAAGATTCTGAAACGTGTACCTAATAGTGTGCTGTGGCTGCTGCGATTTCCAGCAGTAGGAGAACCCAACATTCAACAATATGCACAAAATATGGGCCTTCCCCAGAACCGTATCATTTTTTCACCTGTGGCTCCTAAAGAGGAGCATGTCAGGAGAGGTCAGCTGGCTGATGTCTGCCTGGATACTCCCTTGTGTAATGGGCAC
Source organism: Pachyuromys duprasi (assembly GCA_028658305.1). NCBI lineage: Eukaryota > Metazoa > Chordata > Mammalia > Rodentia > Muridae > Pachyuromys > Pachyuromys duprasi. Next base: position 84,950,837 of record CM053742.1, on the reverse strand, counting down.
ACCACAGGAATGGATGTTCTCTGGGCAGGAACACCCATGGTGACTATGCCAGGTAAGTGGCTGTTATATCATCTCATTCTTCTTTACTCATGAAAATTTTTCTTTTGGGTCAAGAGAGGGAGTACTTGAAGGTGAAATTGCATGTACTTAAAGTAATTAAGGCAGGATGATAGAAAATGAGACTTACTGAAACCTGAATACTTGGCACCACTCTCCGTCTGTACTGTGTGGATACTTAAATGAAATTAACAGTGAAGGATGTGACTTACAGTTCTAAGATGTGCAATTACTGTCTTTACCTTCTAGGAGAGACTCTAGCCTCTCGAGTTGCAGCTTCTCAGCTCACTTGTCTAGGATGTCTTGAGCTCATTGCTAAAAGCAGACAAGAATATGAAGACATAGCAGTGAAACTGGGAACTGATCTAGAATAGTAAGTAAACTGCCCAGAATAAACTATATTTGGGAATGTGGCTAAAATGAAGCCATAAATTAAGGATAATATAAAATGGATAAATTAAGTTGTGTCTCTGGATGGGAGGACATGATTGCAACTCTCAGGTAATCACTAGATTTTAATAAAGAACTTTCCAAAGTGTCAGATGTTTGAGCCTAATATTTCACTTTTTCACACAGTATGTAATTTAAAAACAACAAAACACCAAAACTCAGTTGCCTGAAAATAAGTATGAAATAGAAGGATCATGCTAACATAAATGGAGCTTCACCCATTCGGTGAAATAACGTCTGTTTGTTTCATGGCACACACCTTTAATCCTAGCACTGGCAGAGACAGGCAGATATGAGGCCAGCCTGGTTTACCTAGGGAGTCCAGGACAGTTAAAGGCCTTTGTTAACAAAGATAAAACCTGTCTGGAAAAAAAAAAAACTGTGTGTGTGTGTGTGGTTTAAAATTTATTCTCTCATACTATGCAACCTGACTGCAGTTTCCTTTCCCCCCACTCATTCCAGTTTCTTCCCCACCCCTGTCCCAAATCAGTTTCCCTTCAGAAAAGAGCAGGCCTCCCAGGAATATCAACTGAACACAGCATATTAAGTTACAGTAAGACTAGACACAAATACTCATATCAAGTCTGGATGAGGCAACACATTAGGAAGAAAAGAGTCCCAAGAGCAGACAAAAGGGAGACATCTTTCATTTCCACTGTCAGGCGTCCCACAAGAACACTGCATTATACAACCTTAACATATATGCCAAGGACCTAGCACAGGCCCATACAGGTTCCTGGTTGTGACTACAGTCTCTGTGAGCCCCTGTAAGCCCTGCTTAGTTGATTTTGTGGGCCATGTCTTCAACCTCTCTAATTCCTACAATTCTTCCCCGTCTCCTGTGAGGTTCCCTGAACTCTAATGCAAAGGACCTGATAGAGGTCTCTAATTTGGTCTCTAAGCTTAATGTTTTTGGCTGTGGGTCTCTGTGTCTGCTCTCATCAGAAGGACACCTTTCTTGATGATTGGCCTGGGTAGCAATCTGTGGGTATAGCAGAATATCATTAGAATCATACAGATATTTTTTTACATTTATTTGATTGGTGAGGGGATGGGTGTGGGTGGGTGTGTTATCAGTGAAATCAGAGGACAACTTGGAGGAGTCAGTTTTATCCTTTTAATTTGTGGGTTCTGTGTGGTAGGTGTCCTTAGCTGCTAAACTATCTTGCTGGCTTATAATGTAGGGATTTTTGTTTTTGTTGTTTAGATTTATTTATTCACTATGTATATAATGTTCTGTCTGCATGTGCACCTGTACCCCAGAAGAGTGCACCAGATCTCAATATAGATGGTTTTGAGCCACCATGTGGTTGCTGGGAATTGAACGTAGGACCTCTGGAAGAGCAGCATTCCTGGGGCTGCCTCCCAGCAGCTGATGAAGTCCAGAGGGGCAGGAGACAAGAATTGTGGCTAGAATGGCTGTACAGGAATCACACATCCCAGAAACAACTGATGGCTAGTTCAAGTTTTACTTCCAGAGAACAAAACTTATATACCCCTAGGGGGGAATAGTTAGGGAGCTCCAGGAATAGCTGTACATAGTGGATTGAAACTAGGCACTTCAAGGATGCTTGATTTGCATTATAAAGCATGCTCTAATCATAAGAGTAGAATGTCAGTACTTAATTAACATATAGATGCAGGAAGGGGAGAGCTAGCTGGGAGCTGTGTCAAAGGCCATATGTCAAGTATGGCTAGGGGATTCTTTTTTTTTTTAAATTTATTTATTTTTATCTCAATCACAGGTTAGGTACTTTGAATCCCAGGCGTAGCCCCCTCCCCCATTCCCTCCTACCCTCCCACTCCCTCCCTCAAAGGCACTCTGCAGATGAAGTCAGGCAGAGAGCAGGGGACCCCTCTGAGGGTTCTCCCTTTAGCACCAAGCTCATAATAGCTGTCTGGTCCAGGCAAGAACTGCAACCTCAACCAGCAGGGTACTTCCAACATAGCTCATGCTATTAACCTGAGCCATCTCTCTAACCCCATAATGTAGTTTTTTTGTTTTATTTTTGCTTTATATTTTATTTATTATATATACAGTATTCTGTCTATACACCTGCATACCAGAAGAGGGCACTAGATCTTATTATAGATGGTTATGAGCCACCATGTGGGTGCTAGGAATTGAACTCAGGACCTCTGGAAGAGCAGCCAGTGCTCTTAATCTCTGAGCCATCTCTCCAGCCATTTTTTTAAAGGGTTTATTTATTTCTATATATACAGGGTTCTGACTACATGCATGCCTGCACACCAGAAGAGGGTACCATATCTCACTATAGATAGTTGTAAGCCAACATGTGATTGCTAGGAATTGAACTCAGGACCTCTGGTAGAGCAGCCAGTGCTCTTAACCTCTGAGCCGTCTCTCTAACCCCATAATGTAGTTTTTTTAAAGTCAAGGTTTTACTAGGCAGCACAGCTTGGCCTTGAACTTGATTCTCCTTGCCTATGCTTCCTAAATTTGGGGATTATGACTGTACCATCATACTAAGATAAAATTATGCTTTGCTTTGAGTACTGGCTTTTTCTTTTCTTTTGGCCTTTTGAGACAAGGTTTCTTGTTTGGCTCTGGCTGTCCTAGAACTCACTCTGTAGACTATGTTGGCCTCCAACTCAGATATTCTCCTGCCTCTGCCTCCCAAAATGCTGGGATTAAGGGTGTGTGTCACCATTCTGACTTCATAAGATACTTTTATCCCAACATTTGAGTCATGAAAAATTCCAATTTTATAATAAACATTATTATATCCACTACTTAGAGCATGCCATTATATATCATTTTATTTGGTCTATTATACATTTGTCTGCTTGTTCTTGTTCTCAATGAGCCATCCATTTTGCTTAATGCATTTTTAAGTAAATGGTAGACATAGGATGCAATATTTCAGAACAAGTATCATTAGTTAGAATTTAATTAATTTAATTTTGGAGGTGATGGGAATTAAACCTAGTACTGTCTATATAGTAGGCAAACATTTTGCCAGAGTGAGCCATTTCTTTAACCCTTGGTTTGTGTGTGGGTACGCATATGCACACATCATACAGACACACACAAACCGTAAGTCAGGGGACAGCTTTCAGGAGTTGGTTCCCTCCTATCACTTGGTAGCATGGAGCTCAGATTTTAAGGCTTATCTGCAAACACCTTTATTCACTGAGCTATCTTGCCATCCAAATACTTTATATTTAGACAGAATTTTGATATCCAGATAATCTAGATACGGATATGGAGATCCAGGCTTAATAGCATACACTTGTAATCTCAGCAGTTGGGAGACTGAGGGCAAGAGGATTGCTGTAAATTGTAGGCAAGCCCGGACTAAAAGTATGATACACAGTGAAGTTCATAAATTGTAAGTGTTCAGTGAATTTAAAGAATTACTTTGGTAATCTAAACTTCTATCAAGATAAAGAATATAATCATCATTCCAGAAAAGAAAGTTTATTCATGTTTTCAGATGTTCCTCTCACCAACTTCCAGAGACAACTATGGGTCTGGATTTTTTTTTTTACATTGAAAATTAGTTTATCTTTTTAGAACTTTACGCTAATAGCATTGAATTGTACAGTGTGCAGTGTTTTGTTTGTTTTTGAGACAGGGTTTGGCTGTCTTGGACTTGCGTCATAGACTAGGCTGGCCTCAAAGTCACAGAGATCCACCTGCCTGTGCTTCCCTGAACAGTGTTGGGATTAAAATGTGTACCACTGCACCTGGCAGTATGCAGTTTTATTAGGTGAATAAGTAGGTAGTTTTTATTTCACAAATTTATTTTTTTCTCTGTGAATATATCTTAATTCTTTTTTATTTTAGTAAATTTATTTATTTACTTTACATCCTGACCACAGTTTGCCTGACCTTCTCTCCTTCCTCTCCAGTCCTTACCCACCTCTTTCACCCCTCATCCACTCCTCCTCCCTTTCTTTTTTGGGAGGCCTCCCATGGATATCAACAACTCCCCTCCCCTGCATTTTAAGTCACAGTAAGATTAGGTGCATCTTTTTTCTACTGAGGCTAGATAAGACAGCCCTTAGGGAGATGAGGGTCCCAAAGGTAGGCAGCAAGAGTCAGAGACAGCCCTTGTTCCTGCAGAACACCAAGATACACAACTGTTACATATGTGCAGAGGGCCTAAGTCAGTCCCACGCATGCCTGGTTAGCAGTTCAGTCTCTGCGAGTCCCTATGGGCCCAGGTTAGTTGAGTATATTGATTTTTGTGTGTGTGTTGTCCTTGACCCCTCTGACTCCTTCAATCGTTCCTCCTTTCTTCCACAGGATTCCCCAAGCCTAGTGTTTGGCTGTGGGTCTCTTCATTGGTTTCTATCAGTTGCTGGATGAAGCCTCTCTGATGATGGTTATGTTAGGCTCCTGTCTGCAAATATAGCAAAATATCATTAATAATGTCAGGAGTGGACTTTGTCTCATGGCATGGGGCTTAAGCCAAGCCAATCATAGGCTGGCCATTCCCTCAAATTCTGCTCCATCTTTTATCCCTGCACATTTTATAGGCAGGAAAAAATGTGGGTCAAAGGTTTTATTATTTTTTTCTCTTTTTAAAGATTGTATGGGTTGAAGGTTTTGTGGCTTGGTTGGTGTCCCAATTTCTCTATTAGCACTCTTGCCTGGTTATGGGAGACGGCCAGTTTAGGCTCCAAATCCCCTTTGCTAGGAGTCTTAGCTAGGGTCACCCTCATTCTTTTTTCTTGCTGTGTACTATTTAACTGTATATGTATTACAGTTTAGCCACTCTTGTAGACACAGAATTTTAAAAACTAATAGAGCATAGCTGGGGAAATAGCTCAAATTGCCAAAGTGCTTAAAAAGAAGATATGAATTCTATCCCTGGACACTGTTGTTTTTCTTCTTTATTTTTTTAAAAGATTGGGCATGGTGGCTCATACTTGTAATCCCAGTACTAGGAAGTAGGAGACTTTCAGATCGCTAGAAGTAGTTAGTATATATATGTATATATGTGTGTGTATATACACACTATCTATCTCTCCATCTATCTGTAGCCAGCCTAGCCTTCTTGGAGTGATTTGTTTCAACAAATAAATAGATAGATAGACAGATAAATAAAAATAAATAAAAGAAAGAAAAAATGTTGAAGGTACCTGATGAATGATACCCAAGGTTGTCCTCTGGTCTCTACACACAAATACATTCTTATGTACCCAAATACACAGATAAAGCCCATATGATCTTTTTCTTAGAAAGCAAGCATTAATAAGAATATAGCTGTGTTGAGCCCAACCATACTCATATTTCTAATGCTATGACAAATCCCCATGACCAAAATCAACTTGGAGAGCAAAGGGTATATTTGGCTTATATATCTGTATCACAGTCCACCATGAAGGGATGCCAAGGGAAGAACCTGGAAGTAAGAACTGAAGCAGAAAAATGGAGGAACATTGCTTGTTGGCTTGCTCCCCATGTCTTGCTCAGCCTGCCTGCTTCCTTACATAACAAAGGAGCACCTTTCTAGGGGTGTCACTGCCTATATTGGTCAGGGTCCACCCATAATAATCACTAATCAAGAAACTCCCACAGATATGCCCACAGACCTATCTGATGTATACAATTTCTCACTTGATGTTCCCTCCTCCCAGGTGACTTTAGTTTGTGTAAGTCAACAGGCCAATTGGAAAAAGTGTAAACTTGGTCAAATAATTTTGTCATAAACATGACTAAGTGTTTATTGGGTCTAGTTCTGAGTTTTTGTTCTGACGTGTAAAATTGGTTCTGTTTGTTTTTATTACCTAGCCTGAAGAAAATCCGTGGCAAGGTCTGGAAGCAGAGAATATCTAGCCCTCTGTTCAACACCAAACAATACACAATGGAATTAGAGCGGCTCTATCTGCAAATGTGGGAGCACTATGCAGCTGGCAACAAACCTGACCACATGATTAAGCCTGTTGAAGTCACTGAGTCAGCCTGAATAAAGACTGCACACAGGAGAATTACCCCTGTACCTGAGCCTCAACCTTTTGGGGAAAGGGAACTAGATTAACATGCTTTGTGCGTATCTGTACAGTACTGTGTTGCAGATGGGTGATATTATTGATAATAGAATAGCACAGCCAGACTTGCTTCCTGCATGATAGGGGGAGACAAGAGATAAGAAACTGCTATTCCACAAGGAATGTCTGTAGAGTTTTGCAGCAACCAGGTGGTACAGAGGTCTGGAAGGTCTGGTCTTCCTTGGTCTTCCATGGGATGCTTAATGTGGAGGAAGATAAAGCTTGACCAGCCATTTTGTGGTTCCATGGATTGATCAAGTCTTCTTATCCTTTATTTTTTTTTTCTTTATATTTTGGGTATTGGAACTAAAAATGTCTGCTTTTGGGTTTTTTTACTTATGTGAAGTGGTCTTGATTCTTCTGAGATAAGGTTTTAAACTAAAATGTTGCTTCCTGTTTTAGTGTCTGAACTCTTGACAGGGTGACAGGAACCTTGCTGGTGTAGTCTTTTTATAGGTTTTATAAACCACTTGAGCCTATATCAGTCATTTTAGAGTCTGACCTAGCTTGGCGCTGTCAGCGCTTTGTTGATTTAGATGATGACTCGAGATTCTCAGCTTGTTTTCCATTTCTTTCCCCCCAGCCTCCCTTTAAATTCTCCTGTGACTGCTAAGAAAACCAAGTCTGGTTTCAGACATCCCAGAGTGTTTCTCTCAAACACGCCATCTGGTGCCAAATGAAAATTCTTAGGAGTGAATATTAATCATGAAGGTCACAGTTGTGGTACTGTTCTTGATAATAATGTAGATTTTTTTGCCTAAGTTTTGCCTATTTCGCCAGTGTTTAAGCCCTTTGATTGCCCCTCCTATGCTGCTTCCAAAAGTGATAGTGTGATAAGATTTTTTACCTTCCTTTCTAAAGTTTGTTGTTTTTTTTTTTTAAGTGAGTCCTGTTCTTCCTATTTCTTTCAGCAGAAATGAAATCCCAGGTAAGTATAAGTATTCAAATATTTGACTAGCAAGTTGCAGTTCTCTCCAGTACATTAATAATGGTCACTGACAGATTTAATGGTAAAAGCTGTGATGGATCATCTCTCTATACAGGCAGTTATTTTTCAGACTGTATTAGGTTTTATCTTCTGGACTTAATCTCCAAGTCTATGGATTCAGCCTGGGTAGCAGTGAATTTATACCACTACTTAGGTTGGAGTACACATCAGACACTGGCCCTTGGGGAGCTTGAATTCTTGGTGGTTAAAAAAAAAATTGCATTTCAGTAAAGGGTAGAGGGCTGGAGGGGTACCCAAACAAGCCAACATATGAATATGTTTGTACCGCTTTACTGCACTTATACTGTCCAGTCACAGATGAGTTTTCTCTGTTAGTAGTGCTGTAGATTATGTCTTTCCAAAGCACGTAGGCAGTGCACCTATTCTCTAGTTGCAGCTATTGCCTGAATGTACCTTAGCTGAAAAATTATTGATAATTAAGAATTTGAATTTGTAATTCTTACTGCTAGTTAAAACTGAAGCAAGGAGTCTCATGTAATTCTGATAGCAGAATTATATTGAAATGAATTGTATACCTTTAATAATGTAAATCAAAGAATATCAGTTAAAGGGTTTCTTAATTTATTTTTTAACTGAATAAATATCAGTTAAAGATTACCAGCATGGCTACAGGTAAACTGATTTTCAAAATTCACTGAACTAAATGTGGGATTGGATAAAAAGACTTTCAGTGCCACTGAGTCTGTGACCTGTGGCCATTTACATAGCACATCATTCCTCCTATAGGGATGAATTTTATCCAGGCACGAAAAGCAGCTGCTCCAGTTGAAGCTTTGCTTATTGTAAAAGGCTTTTATTTCCAGGTAACATGTCTGTGGAAGACTTAATTCTGAACAGAGTTATAGATATTACTGGAAACTAATTTGTTTTTTTTCCTATTATATTCTGCTTTATTGAAAAAGTAAAGCATATAAAATTGTGCTCCAGAAATTCAGATTTGTCTTGTGATCTTTAAACAATAAATGGATGATTTCCCCTTAATGAGGCTTGGTGTATTTTGTCTTGTTATGATGTTACTGATTAACCCTATTCTTGAATAGGTCAAAATAGCGCAACTAGAAGTGTTTCCCTGTTTTATGTTGATGCTAGGAATTAACTTTGTTTTCTTTCTGATTGGAGATTTGGAGTTGGCAAATAATCCATTAAGGAGACAACAGAGCTCCATATAGGCTTTTTTGGAGTCATTTTTTTCTCCACCTTTCATTCTGGGGATTGAGCAGAGGGTCTTATGCATAGCAAGCAAGCAAGCACATTAACACTGAGCTACAACTCCAGTCCATATAGTCTCACTTTTTTATATGGACTAGTCTTTTCTAGTATCTACAGACAGAACTATTTTCCCTCCACTGTGTACAATGGTTGAACTCAGCCACAAGTTTGTCCTCCAGTTTTTTTCAGAGATATAAAAGGGAAACATTTGGAGCTGGAGAGATAACTTAGTAGTTGAAGGCTCTGGGTGCATTTCCAGAGGCCCCAGTTTTGATTCCCAGTATCTACTTGGCAACCTGTAACTCCAGATTCAGAGAATCTGGCACTCTTCTTTGGGCCTCCAGCATGGATGGAGGAAGCAGCCCAGATAAAAGACTAAACAAGTATTTATGGAGTTATGGATGGGAGGTAAAGGTAGTTTGGAGGGTTAATATCTGCCTTGTCTCAGGTAAGGTAAGGCTATTCTAAAATCTATCAGGTGTGTGTGTCTTTTATTGATTGTGATAGTGGGTTAGATACACTGTCAAAATAATTACAGGATTAATAATACATGTTATTAGTTCATACCATTAATTTAACCATAACACAAAAGGGAAACATTTGGAGCTGGAGAGACACCTTAGCAATTGCGTGCCCTTGGTGCACTTCCAGAGGCCCCAAGTGTCAGGAGCTATTCTGTTAAAGGAGCTCATTAGGCAGGTGGGCCTTCTGGAAGGGGATCTGGTATTTTGCAAAGTCTGTACCATGATACACCCCAGAATTGCTTCCAATCTCTGGCACTCATTCCTTGTGCACTGCTTCATCTCTATTATCTGGTATGGTGTGAATTGTTACTTTCTGGGTATTTACACACTTTGAGCAAACTTCCTATGGGATCTTATTAAAGATTCATCTGCTGTTCAGATGAATTCCTGATTATGGAATTCCTGACTTGATACAAACAATTTTAAAAGTTAAATTGTTTTAGAACTTATAAAACAATATAGTTTATAAAGTTTATGGCTAAAAGTTTATGGTGTGGACCTCCAGACGCCTCATTAGGAGACAGGCTTAAGGAAGATTTGTAGCCTTAGCCTTCACTCACGAATCCTGGTATACACCACAAATACAGGCAAGTTGTTTTAAACTTTCCATGAACCCAAAAATTTAATGGGTCTACCAAGCAATGTCTAAGTACAAACCTTGATGTCAAAAATGTATACAAACTGTTCTATTGTAATTCCTTATACCTTGTCACCTTATGGCATTATATACTGTCATTTTAAATTTACTTTTTCTCTTAGAATGAAAGACAGATAAAATTATTGTCCTGAACTCACTATAAAGTTAGAGATAGCTGGAATTGAAAAGACGCACATTCTTGTAACTTTTAGGCCCGGTTAACCTTTAGGCCTTGTCAACCTTTGTCACTCTGAACTCACTTATGTATACATAGATAAGAAATAATTTAGTTTTAAAACATGTAACCTTTTGTATTTTAGAATTTGTTGCCATTTTGACTATGAGGCTATGCCATTTTGGGGAGCTTTGTTTCAGAGGTATAAAGCTATGAATATACAATAAAATTGGTAGAACCCTGTTGACAGAAGCCCAGAGGTGAAAGCCCATTGAATGGAAGCCCACCGAAATTCAATTCATCCAAATATCTACATGTGGATATTTCTGTCTTTTCTTGCACATGTTACATGAATATATATCAGTTGTCTGTATATAAGGAGCTCCTTTAGTATTTTCCATTGAATGTGTATATGAATGTATACAGGACTATGTCTGATTGGTTGTCTATATACCTATGGGCTGATGATATGGAACAGGCAGCCTAAACTTTGAGGGGATGCTAAGTTAAATTTCTTCATCCACCTTTTCCCTTCAGCATGTGCGCATGAATGATCATTGCTTACTTTTTCCCCTCCATCCTTTTCCTATAGATTCACAAATAAGTGAGCAGATTCAGGATCTAATTATCAACCTACGATAAGCAGGAAAAAATTTAGCCTGTGGAGGCATCTCCTGACTCGTTTGTGTAAACATACTATGATTTGTTCTCTGTATTGCCAATCAACACCATCAACCAATGACAAGCAATGGGTGGGACATCCTGGTCCAGAGGGGAGGAGAAAGAAGGAGTAGGAGGAGAGATCTGAGAGGAGAGAACCAGGAAACGTCAGGAGAAATGAACTGGACCTAAAAACATGACTAAAAAGCAAGTATACTGTGGGAAATTTGAATAGGAGGAAGCTATGCAGGCTTAGAGGTTTAGGATAGAGTAATTATTGCCCAGCATTGTGCTCTAGGCTAATTAAATAATTCCTAGTCTGTGGTTATTTGGGTATACAGCTGGTTTAGGAATAACCGCTGTTTAAAAGATAATATTAAATATTAATAATCACCAACATGTGTGCCTGGTGCATGAAGAGGTTGGAAGAAGGCATTGGATTCCCTGGAATTGGAGTTACCTATCATTGTGAGCTACTATTTGGGTGCTGGGAATTGAACCCAGGTCCTCAATAAGAACACATGTTTTGTTTTGTTTTTAATTTGTTGTTGAGACAGTGTTTCTCTGTAGCCTTGGCTGTCCTAGGTTCACTTTCTAGAACAGGCTGGCCTCAAACTCAGAGATCCACCTGCTTCCACCTCTCCATGTGCTGCAATTACAGGCATGCACCACCATGTCCAGCCTAACATTGAATTTATAATTGTTAAGAAACAAGATTTTGCTTTGTTGTCCATGTTTGCTCCTAGGCTCACAGACAAAAGGGATTCTTTATTTTGAACTTCCCAAGTGTCTAGGACTAGGGAGGCATACTAGTGTCCTTTGTGTCTGGCTGAAGGACTTTTTTTAAAGATTTTAATTTTTTTAAATTTAGATTTGTGTTACCTATATGAGGTTTTGCTTGCGTTTGTATCCATGCACCATGTGTGTTCCTGGTGCTAGAAGAGGTTGGAAGAAAGCATTGGATTCCCACAAGTAGAATTATTAGTGTTTGTATGGATTCTGGGTATTGAACCCAGGTCCTCTGTAAGAAAAAGAACTTTATTGATTTGTGTGTTTATTTATTTTGAGGCAGGGTTTCTCTGTAGGCTTGGCTGTCCTGGGCTCACTTTGTAGACCAGGCTGGCCATGAAATGACAGAGATCCCCATTCCTCTGCCTCCTTGAGTGCTGGGATTATAGACGTGTCACCATTTCCAGCGTAAGACTGAACTTTAATTGTTAAGAAACATAGTTTTACCTTGTCCAGGTGGTCTCTTGGGCTCCCAGACTGAAGCCATACTTTATTCTTAGTTACCTGTGTCGCTGGCACTAGGAAGGCACACTAGTGCCCTTTGTGTCTGGCTCGAGTTCTTTTTTTTATTTTAATTTTTTTATGAAGATTTGTGTTATATGTATGAGGATTTGCTTGCATTTGTGTCCGTGAACCATGTGGGTGCCTGATTACATTGGAAGAAGGCATTGTCTTCCCTTGAACTGGAGTTATTTGTAGTTGTGGGCCACTGTATGGGTGATTGGAATTGAACCCAGGTTCTCTATAAGAACAAGTGATTTTTAAAATATATTTTATTTTTGTGACAGGGTTTCTCTGTAGCCTTGCCTGTCCTTGGCTTACTTTGTAGACCAAGCTGGTCTGGAACTCACAGAGATCCATCTACTGCTGCCTTCCTAAGTGCTGAGAATACAGGTATGTGCCACCATGCTGAGCCTAACATTGAATTTTTATTTTTTTTTAGAAAGATTTTACTTTGTTGTGCAGGTAGGCTCCTGGATTCCCAGACAAAAGGGAGCCTTTGGCCTCAGTTTACCAAGTAGCTGGGAGTTGGGAGGTATAAAACTGCCTTTTGTGCCTGGCTCAAGTTCTTATTTTTAGATTTTAATATTTTTTAAATTTAGATTTGTGTTGCATGTATGGGGTTTTGCTTGCATTTGTATCTGCACCTTGAGTGTACCTGGTGCCCGAAGATTTTTGAAGACAGCATTGGAATCCCTGAAACCGGAGTTACCAGTGTTTGTGATCCAGTGTATAGCTGTTGGGAATTGAACCCAGGTCCTCTAAAAGAACAACTGCTTTTAAAAATAATTTTTCTTATTTTTTGCTTTTAGATACAGGGTTTTTCTGTAGACTTGGCTGGCCTGAGCTCACTTTGTAGACCAGGATTCATACCCATCTGCTTTCCTTTCCCTCCCCCATGTGCTGTGATTACAGGCATGAGTCACCATGCCAAGCCTAACATTGAAATTTTAATGTTAAGAAACAAGATTTTACTTTGTTGTCTACGTGGGCACCTGGGCTCCCATACACAAGGGATTCTTTGATCTGACCTTCTTGAGTATTGTGAGTTGGGTGGCATAAGAGTGTCCTTTGTGTTTGTCTCAAGGACTTTTTTTTTTAGATTTTAATTTTTTGAATTTCGATTTGTGTTACATGTATGAGGTTTTGCTTGCATTTGTGTCTATGCACCATGAGTGCGTGGTGCATGAAGAGGTTGTAAGAAGGCGTTGGATTCACTATAACTGATATTCCTGGGTGTGTGGATCACTGTATGGGTGCTGGGAATTGAACCTAGGTTGTATATACAAGCAAGTGCTTTTGTAAAAAATTTTCATTTTATATTTGAGATAGGGTTTCTCTATAGCCTTACCTGCCCTGGGGTCACTTTGTAGACCAGGCTGGCCTTGAACTCACAGAGACCTACCTGCCTCTGCTATCCTGAGCACTGGGATTTACAGGCATGTGTCACTATTTCCATCCTAACACTTTATTTTAACTATTAAGAAACACGGTTTTACTTTGTTGTCCAGGTGGTCTCCTGGGCTCCCAGACTGAAGCCATACTTTAGCCTTAGCTTCCTGTGTAGCTGGCACCGAAGAGGAGCGCTAGAGCCCTTTTTATCTGGGTCAAGTCCTAGTTTTTGGGTTTTTTTAGATTTTAAATATTTTAATTTAGATTTGCGTTACATGTATGAGGTTTTTGCCTGCATTTGTGTCTGTGTACCATGCATGTGCTTGGTGCCTGAAGATATTAGAAGAAGGCGAAGGCATTGGATTCCCTGGAACTGGAATTATTGGTAATTGTGAGCCACTGTGTGGGTGCTAGAAATTGAACTCAGGTCCTTTATAAGAATAAGTGGTTTTAAAATATTTTATTTTATTTTATTTTTGTAACAGGGTTTCTCTATAGCTTTTCCTGTCCTTGGCTTAATTTAGAGAACAGGCTAGCCTGGAGCTCACAGAGATCTGGCTGCCCCTGCCTTTCTGAGTGCGACCAAGTGTAGTGTAACATTGAATTTTTATTTTTTAGAAGCAGATTTTACTTTGTTTGTAAAAGTAGGCTACCAGGTTCCTTTGTCCTCAACTTACAGAATAGTTGGGACTAGTGTGGCATAATGGTGCCCTTTGTGTCTGGCTCAAGTTGTTTTTAAGATTTTATTATTTTTTATTTACCGTTGTGTTGCATATAAGGGTTTTGCTTGCATTTGTGTCTGTGCACCATTAGTGTGCCTGGTCACTGAGGATTTTAGAAGACAGCATTGGAATCCCTGAAGCTGGAGTTATCAGTGGTTGTGAGCTGGTGTATGGCTGCTGGGAATTGAACTCAGGTCCTCTAAAAGAACAAGTGCTTTTTAAATATTTTTTCCTTCTGGATACAGGATTTCTTTGTAGCATTGGCTGTCCTGGGCTCATTTTATAGACCAGGCTGTCTTGGAACTCACATCTGTCTGCCTCCCCCAAGTGCTGGGATTACAGGCACAATCTACCTTGCCCAGCCTAACATTAAAATTATAATTGTTAAGAAAAAAGATTTTACATTGTTGTCCATGTGGGCACCTGGGCTCCCAGGGTCAAGGGATTCTTGGTCTGAGCTTCCGAATATCTGGGAATAGGGAAGCATACCAGTGACCTTTGTGTCTGTAAGAAGTAGTTTGTTTTTTTATTATTTTATTTTTTTATTTAGATTTGTGTTACATGTGTGTGGTTCTTCTTGAATTTGTGTCTGTGCACCATGTATGTGCCTAGAGCCTGAAGAGGTTAGAAGAAGGCATTGGATTTCCTGGCACTGGAATTATTGGTGGTTGTATGGGTTCTATGATTTGAACCCAGGTTCTTTATAAGAACAAGTGCTTTATTTATATGTTTATTTTCATTTAGTTATTTATGTAAATATATATGTATTTACATATTTATTCTATTTATATATTTATTTGAGACAGTCTTCCTGTATAGCTTTTGCTGTCCTGTGTTCACTTTGTAAAACAGGCTAGCCTTGAACTCATAGAGAGCTACCTGCTTCTGCTTCCCTGAGTGTGTGCCTGGTATCTGAAGTAGTTGGAAGAAGGCACTGCATTCTCTGGAACTGGAGTTGGTGATTGTGAGTCACTGTATGGGTGCTGGGAATTGAACTCATGTCCTCTATATGAACAATGTCTTATTTATTTGTTTGTTTGTTTGCTTGCTTATTTATTTATTATTTTGAGGCAGGGTTTCTCTGTAACCTTGGTTGTCTGTGCTCACTTTTTAAACCAGAGATCCCCCTGCCTCTGCTTCCCGAGTGCTGGGATTACAGGTATGTGCCACCATTCCCAGCATAACACTGTATTTTAATTGCTAAGAAACATGGTTTTACTGTGTTGTCAAGGTGGTCTCCTTGACTCCCAGGGTCAAGGTTTTCTTTTGTGTGAGCTTCCCAAGTTTCTGGGACTAGGGAGGCATACCAGAGTCCTTTGTGTCTGCCTCAAGGACTTTTTTTTAGATTTAAATCTTTTCATTTAGTTATGAGTTACATGTATGGGGTTGTGCTTGCAATGTGTGTGTATACCATGTCTGTGCCTGGTGCCTGAAGAGTTTACAAGAAGGCATTGGATTCCCTGGAACTGGATTTATTGATGGTTGTGAGCCACTGTATGGATGTTGGGAACTGAATCCCTGTCCACTCCAAGAACAAGTGTTTGTTTCTATGTTTGTTTGTTTTGAGACAGGCTTTCCCTGGCCCAGAACTCACAGAGATCCTCCTTCCTCTGTCTCAGAGTGCCACAATTACAGGTGTGAGCCACAGCTCCTATTTCAAGTTCTTTTTTTTTTTTTTTTTTTTTGAGACAGATTTTCTCAACATAGCCTGGCCATTCTGGATCGTGGCTGGCCTTGAATTTATAGAGAATGGACTGCCTTTGCCTCCCAAGTGCTGCAATTAAAGCTTGTGCCACCTTGTCCAGCTTTTTAAATTTTATTTTGACAACATTGTTTTCAGTTTCATTAAATATAAGTAAAGATGATGATTTGGAAGTACAGCTACACATTTTATCAGCATTACCAAGATTTCAGGCAATGAGGTGTCTTAAGCTATCTTAGCTTCATGGTAGATAAATCTATCTGGTACCAGCCTGTTTATAAAGAATTACAGGCTGGTACTCCTTCCTCTTTTAAAATTTTTAAACTTTTTATTTTATACAATTAATTCATTTTATATCCTGGTTGTAGCTCCCTCCCTCATCCTCTCCTGTTCCCTTCTTACCTCCATCCCCCTTTCCCTATTCCACTGAAAGGAGGAGCTCTCCTCCTTTGCCATCTGACCCATATCTTATCAAGTCTCATCACGACTGCCTGAATCCTCTTCCTCTGTGACCTGGTAAGGCTTCATTGCCAGGGGCAAGTGACCACAGACTAGCAACCTAGATTATGACATAGGCAGCCCCTGCTCCCCTTACTTTGGGACCCACCTGCCTATGGGTTGCTTTTCTTTTCAAGATAGGGTTTCACTACGTGTCTATTCTGGAACTCATGATGTAGACCAGATTGGCTTCTAAGTCCGAGTTCTGCCTGCCTCTACTTTTCAGATCCTTGGATTAAAGGCTTATAGGCTTGCACAATTATGTCCACTATTGAACTTTTTAAGGTACAGTTCTAAGCTCACACAAAACTCCTGGAATAATGCCTACTATAAAAAAAGCAAATACATGGGAAGTACATTGATATCTGTAAGAGAAAGGTACAATGTAAAACCTGTTTTGTTTTTTCCTTGTGTTTGGAACAAGCACCAGAAAGCTTAAAGTAACCAACTCCCCCCCCCCATCCCCTCCCTCCAGGGTCTGATAAGTTTTGATGCCAGAACCACGGTTCAGTATTGCTAGATGTTTTGCAATTCCTCCCCCTTTCTCTTATGTAGGAGACTAAATGGTCATCTGCCAGGGCTCAGGGTAGTTGGAAGACCAGGAAGATGAATTTTTAAAAACATTCTGGCAGTTGAAGCAAAGTACAAGTCTTCAGGTTCTCATTTAAGATAGAACTTTTTTTTAAATATGTCATAGACACAATGATTCTTTTTTTAATAATTTATTTCATTTTTTAAAATTTTATGTGTGAAGGTATCAGATCTCTTGGAAGTGAAGTTACAGACAGTTGTGAGCTGACATGTGGTTGCTGGGAATTGAACCCTAGTCCTTTGGAAGAGCAGACAGTGTTCTTCACCACTGAGCCATCACTCCAGCCCTAGAACTTTTAAAAAAATAATTTAATTTGGGCCACGTATAGGTGGCACATGCTTTTAATCCCAGCATGGTCGAGACAGAGTCAGGTGGATCTCTGAGTATGTTGACAGTCTGGTCTACAGAGTGAATTCCAGAAGAGCTGGGGTTATGCAGAGAAAACCTGTCCCGAAAAAATAAAAATAAATAAAGAAGAAAAGGATTTTTTCCCCCTGTCAACTCAGAAAGTTGCTAGAAACCGGACAAGGTCAGGGCTCCGAAGTTGAAGGTAGGACTATGGCCAGTCCCAGGCCAGCCTGGGCTTACAAGGACCAGTTCTTAAAAGCAAAGTGGAGAAGTCGGTTTTTAGAGATGGTTAGCCGCAATATCTGGCTTGGGTACAGCTCTATATGGAAACGGAGCACTTCTGTGAGAAGCAGCATCTCAAAAGTGATGTCCAATTCTAGAAGCACTGGAGCAGGCTTCTCAACGTCATAGTTAGAAAATTCAGCAACGGCCTTAGGGTCACTCCTGATAGGTGGGAGCCAAAAACGGCGGGAACACGTCATGTACTCCCATGTTGCCTAGCGGCATGACCCTATAAAAGGCACTGCTGCACA
>CM053742.1:84913405-84932518 GCA_028658305.1 Pachyuromys duprasi | reverse complement strand
TCAATTACAGGGTCTTTTTTATTTTTACTTTTCTGAGACAGGGTCTTGCTCTGCAGCCCAGGCCAGACTCATGACAATCCTCCTGCATCAGTGTCCTGAGTGTAAGCCACAGATTTTAGCAGGGATATTGTAGAAATACTAATAAAAAAAGAACAGAATCACAGTGATCTTGATCTAGTTGACTTTTATAGAAGATTCTCCCCAGTGTAACATGGCCCAGACTGAAGCATGACAATCCTCCTGCATCTGTGTCTTGAGTGTAAGCCACAGATTTAAGCAGGGATATTGTAGAAATACTAATAAAAAACAGAATCACAGTGATATTGATCTAGTTGACTTTTATAGAAGATTCTCCCCAGTGTATCATGGCCCCAGACTAAAGCATGTCAAGCCAGGATGTGGTTTTTGTGCAGACAAGCTCACCCAAGAAAGGCTCAGTGCTACACTAGGATCCTAAACATTCAGTGTATTTGTCTGCTGGCTAATGAAGACTTTGTGTGGACTTAAACTCCACTCTGAGTCACACCAAGGTACTTTATGTTATTAGTGGCTCTCGTAAGGGGTGTTGTTTTCATAATTCCTTTCTTGGCACTTTTGTCTTTATTATACAGGATAGCTATTCATTTTTTTGAGTTAATTTTGTATCCAGCCACTTTGCTGAAGGTGTTTATCAGCTGAAGGAATTCTCTGGTTGAATTTTTAGGGTTGCTCATATATACTATCATATCATCTGCAAATCACTATTTGCAGATACTTTGACTTCTTCCCTTCTGATTTGTATCCCCTTGATCTCCTTTAGTTGTCTGATTGCTCTACCAAGGATTTCAAGTACTATGTTTAAAAAATATGGAGAGAATGGGCACCCTTGTCTTGTTCCTGATTTCAGTGGGATTGATTTAAGTTTCTCTCTGTTTAGTTTGATGTTGGCTATAGGCTTGCTCTATATTGTCTTTATTATGTTTGGGTATGTGCCTTGTATCCCTGATCTCTCCAAGACTTTAAACATGAATGGGTGTTGGACTTTGTCAAATGCTTTTTAAGCATCTAAGGAGATGAACATGTGGTTTTTCTCCTTCAGTTTGTTTAAATGGTAGATCACATTGATGGATTTGCATATGTTGAACCACCCTTGCATGCCTGGGATGAAGCCTACTTGGTCATGGTGGATGATATCTTTTATGTGTTCTTGGATTTGGTTTGCAAGTATGCTATTGAGTATTTTTTGCATCAATGTTCATAAGAGAGATAGGTCTGAAGTTCCCTTTTTTTGTTGGGCCTTTGTGAGGTTTGGGTACCAAGGTGACTGTGGCTTCATAGAATGAGTTTGGTAATGTTCCTTCTGTTTCTATTTTGTGGAATAGTTTGAAGAGCATTGGAGTTAGCTCTTCTTTGAAGGTCTGGTAAAATTCTGGGCTGAAACCATCTGGCTCTGGGCTCTTTTTGGAAGGAAGACTTTTTGATGATAGCTTCTATATTCTTGGGGGATATAGGGCTTTTTAATCTATTTACCTGGTTTTGATTTAATTTTGGTATATGGAATCTTTCAAGAAAATTGTCCATTTCATTCAGATTTTCAAATTTTTATGGCATATGGGCTTTTTTTTTTAGTAAGACCTAATGATTTTCTGGATTTCTTCACTGTCTGTCATTATGTTCTCCTTTTCATTTCTGATTTTGCTGATTTGGGTTGTTTCTCTCTGCCTTATAGTTAGTTTGACCAAGGGTTTGTCTATCTTGTTGATTTTTCTCAAAGAACCAACTCTTGGTTTTCTTGATTCTTTGAATTGTTTTCTTTGTTTCTAATTCATTGATTTCAGCTCTGGGTTTGATTATTTCCAATCATGTACTTTTCTTGGGTGTGTCTGCTCTCCTCCCCCCCACCCCCAGGGCTTTCCGGTCTGCCATTAAATTGCTTATATGAGATATCTCAAACTTCTTTCTGGAGGCACTTAGTGCTATCAACTTTCCTCTTAGCACTACTTTCATTGGGTCCCATAAGTTTGGTAAGTTGTGCCTTCATTTTCATTGAATTTTAGGAAGTCTCCAATTCCTTTTTTCATTTCTTCTCTGACCAAGCTGTCATTGAGTAGAGAGTTGTTTAGTTTCCATGTGTAGGTAGGCTTTCTGTTATTTCTGTTGTTTTTGAGTTCTAGGTTTAGGCCATGGTGGTCTGATAGGATACAAAGGATTATTTTGAACTACTTGTATCTGTTGAGGCTTGCTTTATGCCCAACTATATGGTCAGTTTTTGAGAAGGTTACATGAGGAGATGAAAATAAGCTATATCTTTTGAGTTTAGGTAAAGAGTTCTGTAGACATCAATTAGGACCATTTGATTAAGGACCCCTGTAAGTGTGGTTATTTTCCTAATTTAGCTTCTGTGTAGATGATCTGTCTCTTGGTGAGAGTGGATTTTGAAGTCTCCCACTATTAAGATGTTGGGATCAATGTGTGATTTAAGCTTTAATAACGTTTCATTTGCAAATGCATATGCTCTTGTATTGGGGGCATAGATGTTCACGATTCTGATGACCTCCTGGTAGATTTTTCCTTTGGTGAGAATGAAACGCACCTCCTCATCTTTATCAATTTTGGTTAAAGATCTATTTTTATTCGATATTAGGATACCTACCCCAACTTGTTTTCTGAGTCCATTTGTTTGAAAAACGTTTATCCAGCCCTTTACTCTGAGGTAGTGTTTACATTTGCTGCAGAGGTGTGTTTCTTTGATGCAGCAGAATGTTGGATCCTGTTTCTGCAACCATTCTGTTATCTGTATCTTTTTAAAGTTTTTCAATATAATTTTTTTATTCATTACGGTTTATTCACTTTGTATCACAGCTGTAGCCCAACCCTCATTCCCTTACAATTTCTCCCTTCCTTCCTTTCTCCCTCATCTCATTCCATGCTCCTTCTCCAGTTAGTGGAGAACCTCCTCCTCTTCCATCTGACTCTAGCCTATCAGGTCTCATCAGGACTGTCTTTCATAGTCTCCCTCTGTGGGCTGGTCAGGCTGCTCCCCTGTCAGGGTCAGGTGATCAAAGAACCAGCCACTGGGTTCATGTCAGAGACAGCCCTTGTTCCCCTTATTAGGGAGTGCATTTGGATACTGAACTGCCATGGGCTACATCTGTGCAGGGGTCCAGGTTATCTCCATGAGTGGTCCTTGCTTGAAGTATCAGTCTCAGAAAAGATCCCTAGTCCCATTTTTTTGGTTCTGTTGCTCTTATTGTGGAGCTCATGTCCTCTCCAGGTCTTACTATTTCCCCTTCTTTCATAAGATTCCATGCACTCTGCTCAAAGTTTGGTAATGAGGGTCAGCATCTGCTTTAATAACCTTCTGGGTAGAATCTTTCAGAGGCCCTCTGTGGTAGGCTCCTGTATTGTTCCTCGTTTTCACCTTCTTCCAATGTCTGTCCCATTTGCCTTTCTGAATGAAGATTGAGCTTCTTACCCAGGGTCCTCATTTTTGATTAGCTTCTTTAGGTGTACCGATTTTAGTATGATTATCCTATACTATGTCTAATATCCACTTAAAAGTGAGTCTGTACCATGTGTGTCTTTCTGCTTCTGGGGTATCTCACTGAAAATGATCTTTTCTATTTCTTACCATTTACCTACAAGTTTCATGATTTCCTTGTTTTTAATTGCTGTGTAGTATTCCGTTGTGTAAAAGCACCACAATTTCTGTATCCATTCCTCTGCTGAGGGACATCTGGGTTGTTTCCAGTTTCTGGCTATTACAAATAAAGCTGCTATGAACATGGTTGAGCAAATGTCCTTGTTGTATACTTGAGCATCTTTTGAATATATGCCTAGGAGTGGTATAGCTGGATCTTGAGGAATCACTAATTGTCTGAGAAAGCACCAGATTGGTTTCTACATCGTCTTTAGCATGTGTTGTCAGTTGAGTTCTTGATCTTAGCCATTTTGGTGGGTGTAAGGTGAAATCTCAGGGTCATTTTGATTTGCATTTCCCTGATGAGTAAGGATGTTAATCATTTTTTTAAGTCTTTCTCTGCCATTCAATATTCCTCCATTGAAATTCTCTGTTTAGCTCTGTGCCCCATTTTTAATTGGATTACTTGACTTGTTGGTATTTAATCTCTTGAGTTTCTTTTATATATTCTGGATATTAGCTGTCTGTCTGATACAGGTTTGGTGAAGATCCTTTTCCAATCCTTATACTGTCCTTTTGTTCTGACAACAGTGTCCTTTGCTTTACAGAAGCTTTTCCGTTTCATGAGCTCCCATTTATTGATTGTTGATCTTAAAGCCTGTGCTGTTGGTATTCTCTTCAGGAAGTTGTCTCCTGTACCAATGAGCTCAAGGGACTTCCCCACTTTTTCTTCTAACAGGTTTTATGTTGAGGTCTTTGATCCACTTGGACTTAAGTTTTGTGCACTGTGATAAATATGGATCTATTTGCATTTTCTACATGTAGATATCCAGATAAACCAGCACCATTTGTTGAAGATGGTATCCTTTTTCCATTGAATGGTTTTGGCATCTTTGTCAAAAATCAGGTGCCCATAAAGGTATGGGTTTATTTCTGGGTCTTCTAATTTGATTCCAATGATCCACCAACCTGTTTCAATTCCAGTACCATGCAGTTTTTATTACTATTGCTCTATAGTGCAACTTGAGATCAGGGATGGAGATCCCTCCAGAAGATCTTTTATTGTAGAGAATTGTTTTAGCTATTATGGGTTTCTTGTTATTCCATATAAAGTTGAGAATTTTTCTTTCAAGGTCAGTAAAGAATTGTGTTGGTAACTTTATGAGAATGATATTGAATCTGTAGATTGCTTTTGGTAAGATGGCCATTTTTACTATGTTAATCCTGCCAAGCCATTATTAAGGGAGCTCTTTCCATTTTCTGATATCTTCTTCTACTTCTTTCTTCAGAGAGTTGAAGTTTTTTTCATAGAAGTCTTTGAATTCTTGGTTAGAGTTACACCAAAGTACTTTATGTCCTTTGTGGCCATTGTGAAGGGTGTTGTTTCCCTAATTTCTTTCTCAGCACATTTGTCTTCTGTAAAAAGGAGGACTACTGATTGTTTTTGAGTAATTTTGTATCCAGCCACTTTGCTGAAGGTGTTTATCAGCTGTAAAAGTTCCTTGGTAGAATTTTTGGGGTCACTCATGTATACTATCATATCATCTGCAATAGTGATACTCCTTTCTTTTCCAAACTGAATCCCCTTGATCTCCTTTACTTGTTTTATTGCTCTAGCAAGTATTTCAAGTACTATGCTGAAAAAATATGAAGAGAATGTGCAACCTTGCCTTGTTCCTGATTTCAGTGGAATTGATTTAGTTTGAGGTTGACTATAGGCTTGCTGTATATTGTCATTACTAAGTTAATTATGTGCCTTGTATCCCTGATCTCTCCAGGACTTTAAACATGAATGGGTGTTGGATTTTGTCAAATGCTTTTGCTGCATTTAAGATGATTATCATGTGGTTTTTTCTTTTCCATTTGTTTATATGGTGGATCACATTGATGGATTTCCATATTCTGAACCACCCTTGCATACCAGGGATGAAGCCTACTTGGTCATAGTGGATGATATCTTTGCTTTGTTCTTGGATTTGGTTTGCAAATATTTTGTTTAGTATTTTTGCATCAATGTTAATTAGGGAGATTGGTCTGAAATTCTTTTTCTTTGTTGGGTCTTTGTGGGGTTTAGGTACCATTGTGACTGTGGTAATGTTTCTTTTTTTTCTATTTTGTTGAATAGTTTGAAGAGTAACGGTATTAGCTCTTCCTGAAGGTCTGGTACAATTCTGCACTGAAACCATTTGTCCCTATGTCTTTTTTGAATTGGAGGCTTTTGATGACAGCTTCTATTTCCTTAGGGGAATAGGACTATTTAATTCATTTCCCTGGTATTGATTCAGATTTGGTAAGTGGAATTGATCCAGAAAATTATCCATTTCATTTAGATTTTCAAATTTTGTGGCATAGAGGCTTTTGAAATAAGACCTAATGATTGTTTGGATTTCCTCAGTGTCTGTTGTTGTCTTCCTTTTCATTTCTGATTTTGTTGATTTGGATAGTGTCTCTCTTCCTTTAATTAGTTTGGCTAAGAGTTTTTCTTATCATGTTGATATTTTTCAAAGAATCAGCTCTTGGTTTCATTGATTTTTTTTAAATTGTTTTGTTTGTTTCTAATTCATTGATTTCAGTTTTATTAATCTGAGTTTTATTATTTCCAATCATGTACTCCTCTTGGGTGTGTCTGCTTTCTTTTTTCTGTTGTTGAGGTCCAGCTTTAGTCCATGGTGTTCAGATAGGATACAAGGGATTATTTCAATCTTCTTGTATCTGTTGAGGCTAGCTTTGTGACCACCTATATGGTCTACTATGGAGAAGGTTGCATGTGGTGCTGAGAAGAAGGTAAATTCTTTTGTTTTTGGGTGCAAAGTTCTGTAGATGCCTGATAGGTCTATTTGATTTATGATCTCTGTTAGACTCATTGATTCTTTGTTTAATTTCCGATTTGTTGACCTGTCCTTTGTTGAGAGTGGGGTGTTGATGTCTCCCACTATTAATGTGTGGATATCTATGTGTTGTTAAATTTTAGTAATGTTTCTTTTATAAATGTGAATGCCCTTGTATTTTTTGCCTAGATGTTCAGAATTGTGACGTCTTCTTGGTGGACATTTGCTTTGATGAATATCAAGTGACCTTCTCCATCTCTTTTGATTAATTTTGGTTGAAAAAATTTTATTAGATATTAGAACAGCTACTTCTGCTTGCTTCTTGGGTCCATTTGCTTGAAAAACTGTCTTCCAGCCCTTTAACCCCAGGTAATGTTTACCTTTGTTACTTGGGTGTGTTTCTTGCATGCAGCAGATTGTTGGGTCTTGTTTACGCATCCATTCTGTTAGTCTGTGTCATTTTATTGGAGAGTAGAGTCCATTGATGTTGATAGAGATTAATGACCAGTGGTTGCTAAATCCTTTGATTTTGATGTTGGTTGTGGTAGTGTGTTTGTGTGCTTGTTCACTTTTAGTTTTGCTGTAGTGAGTTTATTTATTTACTATGTTTACCTTTCTGTAGTTAGTTTCCTTGGGTTGTATTTTTCCTTCTAGTATCTTCTGTAACACTGGATTTGTGGGTAGGTGTTGTTTAAATTTGTTTTGTCATTGAATTTCTAGTTTTCTCCATTTATGAGGACTAAGAATTTTGCTAGGAATAGTAGGCGAGGCTGACATCTGTGTTCTCTTAGGGTGTGCATGATATATGTCTAGGCCCTTCTAGCTTTCATAGTCTCTGTTGAGTTGTCAGGTGTAATTCTGAGGGGTTTGCCATTATATATTTCTTGGTCTTTTATAACTTGCAGCTTTTAGCATTTTTTTCTTTGTTCAGCATATTTACTATTTTGATTACTATGTGGCAGGAGGATTTTCTTTTCTGGTCTAATTTATTAGGTGTTCTGTAGGCCTCTTGTATGCTTATAGTGCTCTCCTTTAAGTTGGGAAAATTATCTTCTATGATTTTGTAGAAAACTTTTTTGTGTCTTGGAGAAGTGAATCTTCTATTTCCTCTATTCCTATTATTCTTAGGTTTTGTCTTTTCCTGTTGTCTTAGATTCCTTGGATGGTTTTGTTAGGAATATTTAGATTTAACATTTTCTTTGACAGATACACCCATTTCTTCCATTGTATCTTCCACATCTGAGCTTCTTTCTTCCATCCCTTGCAGTCTGTTGGTTATGCTTACCTCTGTAGTTCCTGTTTTCTTCCCTAAGTTCTTCCTCTCCATAATTTCCTCTGTTTTTGTTTTCTTTAATTTTTTCAATTCTATCTTCAGATCTTGAACTGTTTTGTTGATTTCCTTCACCTGTCTGACTGTATTTTCCTTCAATTCCTACATCTGTTTGTTTGAATGTTCCTCTGTTTCTCTTATTTCTTTCAGTGACTTAATTATGTCTTCTCTGAAGGCCACAAACTGATTGCATCTTCCTGTATTTCTTTACAGATGGCCATACTCTGTTTGACTTTATCTTCCTCCATTTCTTTATGGTTGGCCATAATCTATTTGATCTTACCTTCCTTTAATTCTTTATACATTCATTTGTTTGCCCCATTAACCTCTTCATAAGCACAGGTATAAGGTCATATTCCTGAGTTTCACTTATGATAAGGTGTCCAGGGCTGCTTTCACCTAGATAACTGGGTTCTAGAGATGCCATATGTCTTCGGCTTCTGTTGGTTGGGTTTTTATGTTGGCCTCTACCTATCTGGCTGTCTTAGGTGTTGGCTGTTAGTTTCTGGTACCTCCCGGAATCCTGGGGGTGGGGAGAATCCCCTTGGCAAGAAGATGGTTCTTCCTGAAGGAAGTCTCTTCAGCTTTTTGGGTAAGGTCACAAAATGGATGGTGCTTCTCAGGAATCGCCAAAGCTCACCTCATGTGTATGGACCTGTGTGGTAACTGTAGTTGTAGGTGGTCAGGGGGGATCTTCTCTGACCAGGTAAAGTCTTGGAGACAACTGCCCTGCCACTGGTTTACTTGCTCTGAATTTGGTGGTCTGCTGCTGCTGCTCTTACACTGTGTTTGCTAGGTGCAGCACTCTTGAAGAGCAGGGAGCCCTGCTGTTTTTTCAATTTAGTTAGGAAGACAGGTTGTGCCTTGGTTCAGTGTCTGGGGCTGAACACATGGATCCCAGTCTTCTGTAGGTCTGTGTTTGTAGCTCTTTGTAGCTCTTTGCCCCAGTACCCACGTGGTAATCAGTGGGAAGTGAGCGCAGCAGTCCTGCATGCAGAAGGAGGCTAGAGTATATAGCCTGGGAGAGCCCAGAAACTTTTCTGGAGCTTGGTGTCCTGATGTCAGACCTGATATTTATCCCACTGTGGTGTTTCCTCCAGACAGGGAGTCCCAGTCTGTGGTATTTTGGGGTCCACAGTTCTGTCTAGGATGGTTCATAGGGCACGCAGGTATAGACCAGTCGCCCTGAGCTGGCTGGCATCTGGGAACCTGTAAAAACCTAGGAACTTTTCCCCAGAATTTTTTTTTGGGGGAGGATTTGGCTGAGTCCTCTGATGTCAGACCTGCTGTTTCCCTCACCTTTGGATTTTTTCCCAACAGAGAAACCCAGTCACTGGTGCTCTGGGGCCCATAGTTCTGTCTGGTATGGTGAGTTGGGCACACAGGCTGGTCTCTGGGCTGGTGGCTGAGCTCCCACCAGACCCCAGGTCCATTTCCAGAGATTGTCTGGGTGACCAGAAGTCCGTTCTGATTGCTTCCTTCTCTGTGCGGGTTTTCTCTCGACTGGAAATCCCAGTCTCTTGTGTTGTGGAGTCCACAGTTCAGTCTGGGATGGTGATCATAGCATGCAGACAAGTGGTTATGGGATGGCGACCCAGAGCCTGCAGGGACCCAGAAACTCTTCCAGGGTTTAGCTGGGTGACCTGAGAATGGACTCAATTTCTTCCCACACCATGGGGTTTCCTCAATCCTGGAAAACACAACCACTGGTACTTTAGGGCCCAGAGAGTTCAATCTGTTGAGAGCTGTGCAGTCACTGCTGTCCTGCTCATCAGATACAGTGTCCTATCATTGTCACCATCTTGGATCCCCAGTCTGTGTCTTTTTATTAGAGAGTTGAGTCCATTGATGTTGATAGATAATAGTGACCAATGAATGTTAGTTCCTTTTATTGTGGAGTTGGTTGTGTTACTTTATTTCAATGCTTTTTAAAAAATTCTTTGTTGTGAAGTTATCTCTATCCTGTGTTTTCTTGGGTGTAGTTGATTTCATTTGATTGGTGTTTTCCTTCTAGTATCTTCTATAAGGCTGGGTTGCTGTGTTGATAGTATGTAAGTTTAGTTTTGTCATGGAATATTTTGTGTTCTCCATCTATGTTGATTGAAAGCTTTACTGGGTATAGTAGTCTGGGTTGGCATCTGTGGTGTCTTAAAGTCTGCGTGATGTCTGCCCAGACCATTCTGGCTTTCATCGTTTCTGTAGAGAAGTCTGGTGTGATTCTGATAGTCTACCTTCTTATGTTACTTGGCCCTTTTCCCTTGCAGCTTTTAATATTTTTCTTTGTTCTGTAGATTTAGTGTTTTTACTATTGCATGACTTAAGGGGCTTCTTTTCTTGTCTAGTCTATTTGGTGTTCTGTAAGCCTCATGTATGTTTAAGGAAATCTCTTTCTTAAGTTTAGAAAATTTTCTTCTATGATTTTCTTGAAAATATTTTCTGGAACTTGGAGCAATTACTGCATTCTCAGTGCTGGCCACCTTGCTGAGCAGGGATACCTGTGCTTGGAGAAAGGGGAAGTGCAGGAGGTTGAATATTCTCCACTTTCAGTTCCTGGAGATGTCCACAGGTGACCTGGATCCAAACTGTCCCAGCTCATAGGTTGTCCCCTCTTGCCCAGGAAGCTTCAATGTGGATGTTCTGGTTCAGCTGCCCATCCACTCACCAATTTCACAGTTTTGGATCGTGGGCCCCTCAGATATGGTGTGTGCTGGTCACCACCATCTTGGAACCCCTTATTTATTTATTTATTTATTTATTTATTTATTTATTTATTTATTTATTATGTATACAGTATTCTGCCTGCATGCCAGAGGAGGGCAAAGATCTCATTATAAATTGTTATGAGCCACCGTGTGGTTGCTGGGAATTGAACTCAGGACCTTTGAAAGAATAGGCAGTGTGCTCTAAACCTCTGAGCCATCTCTCCAGCCTCAGAAATGATAATTCTGGTCAGAATTAGCATCTTCTGCCTAGAACTCCAAAACTAGTCCATACAGACTTTGAGTCTATAGCCCTCACCTCTCAGGTATCTTTTTTAACAACCAAAGGTCAATAATGGCAAGATACATAGAAACTGAAGTCAAGTAACTTATTTCCTCCATCCTAGTCTAATCTACCTGTCCGCTATCATCTCCAATACTTTTACCTTAAAATTTCTATTTTTTTGCTTTCTTTTCCTTTCCAGTTTCCAAACACTATCCTTCAAAGCTGTGACTTGGGCACTGACTTTTCCACTGTTACCTCCTGTGCCTGTTTATCTTCACTTCCCCTAAGGCTAATGGACTTGATCTTCTTCTGAGTGTATGTTCAGCACTCTCATGTCTACTAGTAGGACTCGAATAAAACAGATATCTTTTTTATAATAGCATATAGGAAGTAGCTAAGACTTTCTTATTCAGTCCCGAGGTACAACACTGAGCTAAATAAACACAAGTCAAGGAGCAAGACTCACTAAACAAAGGGTTATTTTCTTCATCACTCCTAGCATCTTCCTCATCATCTTCTCCTTCAGACATGAGCAAATCCTTATATAGATCACCAGCTTAGGGATGTTGTACAGTTCTTTCCTCATCATCTGCAACATCACCATCTCTGTTTTTACCTTCCTAAACTAGTTCAGGTGGCAGTCAGTCACTAAGAGACTAGCATACCTTCTTTCCCCCACATCCCATTTACTGCCTCACAAGAAGTTAAATAATTATAGTGAATGGATTTGTCTAGCTCATTTAAAGGATTAAAGTGAGACTGAGACTCACTATAGAGAGACTATGATATCACCTTGGGATTTGGCTTGCCCTCCATGACTGGGGCTCCTATTATATAAATGTATAATGTAACCATAAACTTTCTGTAAGCATACTCACTGGGGCTTGAGTCTTAGGTTTCCCATCCTCTTCCTCATACCCTTCAATATCTACACCAGAGTCTTCCACATCCAGCCGACCCTGGCACTGGAGAATCTGAGTAAAGAACACAAATAGCACATCATTGAGGGATGTGCCTGTAGGAGTTAACCAAGGGTTCTTTACATAGTACAGGTGTGCTGCCCTGATATCCCTGTACCCACACTGCTAGAGGAGGTTGTTTATACAGCCCCAGGCATGTGCACATTCCCCAGTCATTCTTTGGAAATAACAGACAGGGCAAGACAAACAAACCAAAGAACAGGAATGTTTTTGGTACACTTCTAACTGTCATCAGAAGGGAAGGTTTACTTTCTAACCCAAACCTTTGAGATAGAAAATCCTTCTGGATTTTTTACTCCCTTATGGAACCTTGAGGGTAGGTATAGTTTTAGATGAGAATTATGTTTTGATAGCTCTGGAAAAGGCCAGTTAAAATTATGCATATTTTAATTTGGTTTGTTACTTATAACAGACACAAAACAGTACACCAGTGGTTGTGAACCCTGTCTCTGCAGATGGTCTTTCTAGCCAGTCACCTGTTAGGCTGTTCTGATGCCTCAAATATTTTACCTGAAGATCTATTGTGCTTAAGTCACATTTCAAAACTTTGTTTGCAGGGCCAAAAGATCCAGCTATCCTTCATGTATGCAAGGTATTGGCCTAGCCCTCCACATTCACCCACTAGGCAAACCACCTATCTTGCAAGAAAAATAACATCCTACCTGAGTCAGCTGATTTTCTGAAATAGCACCGGGAATATCCAAGACAGACATATTGATCTCATCTTGATAAACAGAGGCATCTTGAGAAACACTGAGAGATGTGCTGTTATCATACAAATCAGGAGGCTGTGGCATAAAAGATACAACTTAGCTTCTACCAAGGAAATGGCTAGAAGAAAAGCAAAGAATTCTCCTTTATAACATTCACTGAAGAAAGAGGACATGCAAGACAACCCAGTAAATGAGGAAACAGCCTGGTCCAAGTCTGTAGACAATTCTTTAGAATGCTACGAATAACAAACACTCTAGCAGACTGGCATCTAGTATACATGTTCAAAAATTAAGCAGAAATGCATAAAGCTTAGGGACAAGTTTATGAAATAACAGCCTCTCTGCTCAGTAACCTACTTTCTTTTTCTAAGCCTTGCTTTGATGTTTTTAAGCTCAGGGATTCATATTAGTAATAATTTTACTCACTTAGAGACATGTAAGGAAACTGGATAAAGGAATTGAAATTTCAACAAGAGCATGGAATGGTTTGACAGTTATGAGCTTGTAGACAATGATTCAGAACAAAATGATATAGGAAAAAAATATGGGCTTTGGAGTAAATAGCCCTGGATTGAGTCTTGGCTCTGTCTTGGCTCTGTTTTCCTGAACTGTGAGATATGGATATGATATCTATCCCATGTCGTTGCAGTGAGAATTAGGAGATATGTGTACTCAATGCCTGGTACTCAATAAATGATAGCTTCCCTCCTATCATCCTTGAAAAGAGCAGAGATTTAGCAAATGGATTCTAGTTGATAATAAGAGGGACTAGATAAATAATTACTGAAGTGACAAGAATAAGAAAAATAATATTCCTCAATTTCACTATAAACTATATATAGAGAGATAAAAACACATACCACAGATATGAACACCCTCAAAATATTCAGTGGTCGATGTTTTAAAAGATGGAATTGATAAGAAAAACCACACCTCTTATTTATATCTTCCAATTTTCTTTTAGAAAGGATTTTATTTATCCATTTTCAAAAAATTATGTGGCTGGATGGGACTAGAGAGAGGGCTCAGAGGTTAAGAGCACTGGCTGTTCTTCTAAAGGTCCTGAGTTCAGTTCCCTACAACCACATGATGACTCTCAACCATTTATGAAAAGATCTGATGCCCTCTTCTGGCCTGCAGGCACACATGCAGGCAAAATATTATAGAAATAAATAAATAAATAAATCATTAATTAAAAAAATTATGTGACTGGGCCGTGGTGGTGTTTGCCTTTAATCCCAGCACTTGGGAGGCAGAGGCAGGAGGATCCCTGTGAGTTTGAGGACAGCCTGGTCTACACAGTGAGTTCCATGACAGCCAAGGCTACACAGAGAAACCTTGCCTTAAAAAATCATGTGTATATGTGAATGTCTGAATGTGGGTTTGCGCATGTGAGTGCAGTGTCCATCAAGGCCAGAAGAAAGTGTCAGAATCTCTGGATGTGGAATTAAAACAGCAAGCCATAGAATGTGGTTGCTGGCAGCCAAAGCCAGGTCTTCTGAAAGAGTAACAAACACTCTTAACTGGCTGAGCCATCTCTCCAGCCCCTTCTTCTAATAGTCCCCAATCATAGTATTACTATACTATATTTTATATTACTATAAAAAACTTGCTTATGAGCAAATAACTGTAGTACAAGCCTATAGTCCCAGCATCAGAAAAGTTCAATGAGGAGGCACATAAACTTGAGACCAGTTTGAACCACACAGCTAGACCCTGTCTCAAAGAAACAAGTGCACACCCACATATGTGCTGCTCTGTAAACAAGCAAGAAAACAAGGTTAACTGAGAAAATCAGAGTTTTCAGAATAAAGGCAAAACAGATTCCAAAACATTAGCACATTGATAAACTTTCTGCAAGTTTTTATGGAAAATGTATTATGAAAAGAGGATTGTGGGAAACTGTGAAATGAGTAACTTCAAAGTACTGAGCTTAATGCAAGTTCAGCAATAATATCCAGATGCAAATACATTACTGACTGACACCATTTGGAGGCTGAAAAATACTATGATTACCTCTGTGCTTCTATACAATCAAAACCGTATTATGATGTATTATTTATTAGGTTTTTGATACAGGGTTTCTCTGTGTAGTCTTGGCTGTCCTGGACCCACTTTGTAGACAAGGCCGGTATCGAACTCACATAGATCTGCCTGACTCTGCATCCCATTGTGCTGGAATCACATGCATGTGCCAGCATGCCTGGTTTAACAGAATAATCTCACATACATACTTTCTAATAATGTTTTGATTTTACATAATGATGAGTAAGGGTGGTCACACATGGGGAATCTATCTTCTGTGAGTTAACAAGCAATGAGTTGGACTATCTTAAAAATTTATACACATAAGTGAAGGGAATAATGAGAGTGTGAACTGAAAAGAATGAAGCAGTACTATCCATACCATACTGTCTATGGGAAACTCACTATCTATGCCATATATGCTCAGGAAGGACAGAGCTTTGATTAACCAATGGTCTAAGTTCAAGACTATCCAAGACCTGAACAAAGCACAAACTCTTTGGTGGTTATATTGTATTGGAGAAAGATGGCTAAGACCCAAGCTTCAACTTAACAGAAAGTACCTTGTGCAAACTGTAAGCTTATTAGCAAACAAGGCCTTCCTGGCTAACATCACTCACCCAAACCCCTTGACCCTATCTGCCCATACAACTCCAAGAGCCTTTCCTTGTTCTGAACCTTGAAGAAGTATCTGACGGTTCTTTATACCTGGCCCCTCAGTATCCTATGTTTTGGGATGAAAGAGAGAGTAAAAGATAGATAAGGAAGGTGTATGAATGAGACACAAAGACATCAAAAATCCAACAGAGATCAAGTATGCTGCACTGAAGTTCAGAGAGAAACCTGGGTAGAATGAAAAATAATTCTGTAGGAATTAGAAGCATTCTGCATTAAAGTATTCAGTTAAATTTGAAAGAGCCTCCGGAAATTTTAAAAAACATCCTTCATACAAAGAAGGAAACAACTTTTCCTGGATGCCTGTTGTGTGCCATGCAAATTAACCCATTTAATGTTGGAAAGAACATCATACAGAAAGCGGAATAGAAATGCTAATTTCCCAATATGACAAAACTAGACAGTAGCAGAGCTAAGACTCACAGCCAGACCTCTTTTACATCAAATCTCATGTCCTTTGCACTCCATCACTGTGTCTCCAATAAAGAAACCAAGCACCTGTTAATATTCTATTTAAAGTCTATTCTTCAAACATATCAACTTTCTAAGAATGTAGTATAGAGGAAACACTCAAAAAGGTTCAGTTAGACCGGAAAAAACTAAAAGTTTCTTATTCACCGTGCTTTCTAGTCTTCTAACGAATAAACTCAAAACAGCCTTCCTTTAGTAGGAAAGTGAATTAATTCTGGAAATGGAGTGATGACAGCTATGTTGACATACTTCTAAAATAATGGGCAATCGGCTATCTAGAAGGCACAAGAACAATATGTCTCCATTTGTAGCTGAGCAGCGTACATTCTAGAGATGTCCTAGAACCCCAAAATTTACTAGCAAATTATCTGGAGACCTAGATGATACCTCTGGCTAGAGTAGTCAGGAATCTGGTATTCTCATACACTATAAACAACCACCCAACTCATTCCTCCCCTCCATGAATTCAACAAGGCCATGAAAACCCATGGCCCTCACTCACCTTAGCCTTTGAGAGGACAAGAAAGCACATGAAAGGCATATAAAGAGGAAGGACAGAGAAGAACAGTATCTCAGTAAACATGTCTGATATCATGCTCCCAATTTCCCAAACCATAAGAAAATTGTAAGAAATTCCTAATCCTTTGGCTTAACTGAGGTGTATAAGGTCCTGGAGTCATTGGTCCAGAATTTCTAAATCTGCTTCCTGCAAAGCTACTTCTTTAGCTGTACAAACACCTTTCTCAAGTTGAGTCAAATGTTCATCATACTGAGAACTAAAATTAATGAATTCATTCAACATTCAGGTACTGGGCTTACAAAAATAAAGAAAACACACAGAGAAATCTGTCTTTGTGGCTGGAGAGATGGCTCAACAGTTAAGAGCAGTGTCTGCTCTTCCAGAGGCCCTGAGTTCAATTCCCAGAAACCACATGGTGGCCTACAACCATCTGTAATGGAATCTGATTCAGTCTTATGGTGTACATGAAGACAGAGCACTCCTATACATCAAGTCTATAAATAAATAGATCTTTAAAAATTCACTATCTTACAAATGGTATGTACTCACTTATAAACAGATATTAGCCATATAATACAGGATAACTATATTACAATCAACAGATCTAAATAAGCTAAGTAACAAGGAGGGCCAAGAGGATGTTGCAAGAATCTTGAGAAAGGGAAATAGAATAGACAGTGAAAGTGGATAAAGAGAGGGAACTGGGTAGGAGATGATGTTGGAAGGGAATCGAGCGTAGGGATCAGATGAGGGAAGAGCAGGGGAGGGAGGTGACAGTGCTGGGAGACAGAAGGGAAACCAAGGGAGGACCATCTCTGAGACAAGCTGGAAACCTGTGACATGGTGGGCTCCTGGGAGGATATGGGGGTTACTCTAGCTGAGACTCCTAGTGGCAGGGATCACAGAGACTGAAGTTGCCACCTTCAAGCCCAGCAGGACTCCTAGTAGAGTGAGGGAAACACCTAATATCCCACAAAACCTTTAACCCCAAATTTACACTGCCTATAAGACGTGTAGGGATAAAGAGGGAGCAGAGAGAGGGAATGTCCAAACAATGACTGGCCCAAACTGAGACCTACCCCACAGGTGAGAGCCAAACCCTGACACTATTAATGACACTCATCTATGCTTGAAGACAGCAGACTAACATAACTCTCCTCTGAGAGGCTCCACCTAGCAGTGGATAGAAACAAATGCTAAGACTCACAGACAAACATGGGACAGAGCTCAGGGGACCTTGTGGAAGTGTGGGTGTAAGGCTAGAAGAACCCAGGGGGGATAAGAACTCAACAAGAAAACCAACTAACCCAGGCCCATGGGGACTTACAGAAACTGAGAAACCAACCAACTAGCATGTATGGTGTGAACCTAGGCCCCCTACATATAAGTAACTGATGGGCAGCTTGGTCATCATGGGGTTCCCTAGCAAGTGGAGCAGGTGCTGTTTCTGACATGGACTCTGCTACCTGCTGTTGGATCACTTCCCCCTGGAGGGGTGCCTTGTCTAGCCTCAGTGGAAGAGGATGCACTTAGTCCTGATGGGACTTGAAGTGCTAGGGTGGACTGATATGGTGGTGGGGGCTCCCCTTTTCTAAAAAAATGGAAGTGAGAAAAGGGGGACAAGGGTGGAGGGAAGTAGGAGGAGAGTAGGAAGGGGCTGAGGTTGGAATGTAAAGTGAATAAATAAACTTAAGAAATTATCCAAAAAAGTATAATGATAGGGCTCAAACACGTAACAGCAAAATACACTGAGTGGACTGTATCTGACATGAACTCAGTGGCTGGCTCCTTGACATCCCCCGCCCTGCCCCTGAGGGAGGAGCAGCCTTGCTAGGCCACAGAGGAGGACAATGCAGCCAGTCCTGTTGAGATCTGATAAGCTATGGTCAGATGGAAGGGGGAGAGGACCTCCCCTATCAGTGGTCTTACAGAGGGGCAGGAAGAAGATGTTGAGAGTGGGAGGGAATGAGGGAGGGGGATATAGCTGGGATACAAAGTACATAAACTGTAATTAATATAAAAATTTAAAATTTGTAAAAAAATACCCTGAGTGATTAAAGTATGGTATATACACAATAGTATTATCTATTGTTACTTATGATTCAG
This sequence comes from Pachyuromys duprasi, assembly GCA_028658305.1. Lineage (NCBI taxonomy): Eukaryota > Metazoa > Chordata > Mammalia > Rodentia > Muridae > Pachyuromys > Pachyuromys duprasi. The sequence goes on along the minus strand of CM053742.1, from coordinate 84,914,266 downwards.
AAATCCTATGTTTAATCCTTTTTTATTTTTTTAATAAATTTATTTATTTTTATATCAATCACAGGTTAGGTTTTTTGCATCCCATGCGTAGCCCCCTCCCTCGCTCCTTCCCACCCTCCCCAACCCTCCCTCATCTCCTCCCCACCCCCTCCAAGTCCACCAACAGGGGAGGATCTCCTCCCCTTCCATCTGACCCCAGATCATCTTGTCTCCTCAGGGCTGGCTGCAATGTCCTCCCCCGGGATCTAGCCAAGCTGTTACTCCCTGGTATGTATGGGAGAGGATGGAAGAGTCAGCCATCAAGCTCAAGACTGAAACAGCTCCTGTTTCCCTTACTAAAGTCTTCAGTTCACCAATGAGTTATCATGGGCAACATCTGAGCAGGGGTTCTAGGCCATATCCATACATGGTCCCTGGTTGGAGAAACTGTCCATATAAGACACCTGTGCCCTGCTCAGTTTGATCTTTGTGGAGCTCTTGTTCTCCCCAAGTCTTACTAACTTCCCCTATATTTATTATTACTTCCCGCCCTCTGCCAAGGGCTTAACCATGAGTCTTAATATCTGTTTTGATACATTGCTATACTGATTCTTTCAGAGGCCCTCTTTGGTATGCTCCTGTCCTGTTGCTTGTTTTCTCCTCCATTCAATGTCCATCCCATTTGTTCATTTAAATGAGCATTGATCATCCCAACCTGGGTCCTCCTTTTTGTATATCTTCCCTAGGTGTATAGATTTCAGCATGACCATCCTATCCTATAAGTGAGTATATACCATATGTTTCTTTCTGCTTTTGGAATACCTCACTTAGGATGATCGTTTCCAGGTCCCACCATTTGCCTGCAAATTTCATGATTTCCTC
>CM053742.1:84874567-84893930 GCA_028658305.1 Pachyuromys duprasi | reverse complement strand
ATTTCTTCAGCCTTTTCTTTCTTCAAGGAATGGGTGGGGGTTGGTATGTTTGGCACAATTATTTGTGGTGGATTGTTCTTGGTTCTCTGGTTGTTTTGCAGACTCAAAAATCAACACAATCGTGACAAGGTGGTCATAGCACAAGCGCTTGTGGCAATAGAACAAGGCTCCTCCCCAGAGGTATGGCTTTCTATGCTGTTCAAATAAGCACGTGATAGCCCTTGAACTCCCGGGAGATTGCTCCATTGCATGGGAAGGGTATCGCACCTGCTTAAAGCATATTTCGGTCACACTCGGTCTGTTAGGCGAGGCACTGCACAGAGACTCTCTAATCGCCTCAGCTGGGGGCTCTCTGAAAGGCATGTCTGATTGCATGAGGGTTGTGTCTAAATGTTGCCCTCCCCTGGGAAAAAGGACACTGGCCGGGTCAGGACGGTCAATGAATGAAGGTTCAAAGACCGTACCAGTACATGTGCCATTTGCACCAGGGATCAGACCTCTACCTTTGGCCGTTGTGTCTTAATAAAACAAAAAGGGGGAGATGTAGAGAGCCTGCAAACACCATTACAAGATGGCGCAGGCAGCCAGCCAGCTGACTGGTAAACAACTATCATTGTACATGTGCCTGGGCTGGAAATGAGCCCCAGAGTCACGACATTCGGGTACGTCATATGGCCTGACTGGCCTCTGCTAATCAGGAACCAACACGCCACCCAGAGGGTATAAAAACCATGCCATTTTGGGGCTTGGGGTCTTCCTCCATTCACTGCTAAAATAAACGCTTGCTGCAGAAGAATCCTGGTGTCCGTGTGCGTTCTTGCTGGCGAGACGACTACACGCAACCCACAGCTGTTCCTATTATTGGGGAAGCCTCTTGGACACTGAGCTGCCATGAGCTACTCCTGCATAAGGGGTTCTAAGTTATCTCCATGCATGATCCTTGTTTGGAATATAAGTCTGACAAAAGACATCTGTGTCCAGATTTTTTGGTTCTGTTGCTCTCTTTGTGGAGCTCCTGTACCCTCCAGGTCTTTCTATCTCCCCCTTCTTTCATAAAATTCCTTGCACTCTACAAAAAGTTTGGCTATGTATCTCATCATATGTTTTGATACCCTGCTGGGTAGAGCCTTTCAGAGGCCCTCTCTGGTAAGCTCCTGTCCTGTTCCCTGTTTTGTCCTTCTTCTGATGTCCATCCCATTTGCCATTCTGAATAAAGATTGTGCATCTCACCAGGGTCATCCTTCTTGATTATCTTCTTTACATGTACAGATTTAAGTAGGTTTATCCTATATTATTTGTCCAATATCCACTTATAAGTAAGTATATACCATGTGTGTCTTTCTGCTTCTGGGATACCTCACTCAGGATGATCTTTTCTAGATCCTACCATTTGCCTGCAAATTTCATGATTTCCTTGTTTTTAATTGCTGAGTAGTATTCCATTGTGTAAAAGTACCACAATTTCTGTATCCATTCCTTAAATGAGGGGCACCTAGGTTGTTTCCAGCTTTTGTCTATTAAAAATAAAGCTTTTATGAACATAGTAGAGCAAATGTCCTTGTTGTATACTTGAGCATCTTTTGGATATATGCTTCAGAGTGGTATAGCTGGGTCTTGAGGAAGCAGTATTCCTAATTTTCTGAGAAAGCGCCAAATTGATTTCCAAAGTGGTTATACAAGTTTACATTCCCACTAGCAATGGAGGAGGGTCCCCCTTTCTCCCCACCCTCTCCAGCATGTGTTGTCACTTGAGGTTTTTATCTTAGCCATTCTGATGGGTGTAAGGTAAAATCTCAGGGTTGTTTTGATTTGCATTTCCCTGATGACTAAGGATGTTGAGCATTTCTTTTTTTCCTCTGCCTTTTGATGTTCCTCTATTGAGAATTCTCTATTTAGCTCTGTACCCCATTTTTAAATTGGATTACTTGATTTGTTGCTTTTCAACTTCTTAAGTTCTTTATGTATTCTGGATATTAGCCCTCTGTCAGGTATAGAGTTGGGGAAGATCCTTTCCCAATCTGTAAGCTATTGTTTTGTTCTGATGACAGTGTCCTTTGCTTTACAGAAGCTTTTCAGTTTCATGAGGTCCCATTTATTGATTGTTGATCTTAGAGCCTGTGCTGTTGGTGTTCTATTTAGGAAGTTGTCTCTTGTGCCAATGAGTTCAAGGCTCTTTCCCACTTTTTCTTTTACAAGATTTAGTGTGTCCATTTTTATATTGAGTTCTTTGAACCACTTGTATTTTAATTTTCTGCAGGGTGATAAGTATGAGTCTATTTGCATTTTTTCTACATATAAACATTCAGTTAGTCCAGCATCATTTGTTGAAGATGCTTGTTATTTTTTCTATTGTATAGTCATCTTTGTCAAAATTCTGGTGTCCATAAGTGTGTGGATTTCTTTCTGGGTCCTCTATTTGATTACATTGATTAACCATTCTGTTCCTATGCTAGTACCATGCAGTTTTTATTACTGTTGCTCTGTAGTACATCCTGAGATCAGGGATGGAGATACCTCCAGAAGATCTTTTATTGTAGAGGATTGTTTTAGAGATTCTGGGTTCCTTGTTATTCTTTATGAAGTTGAGAATTTTTCTTTCAAGGTCTGCAAAGAATTATGTTGGCAATTTGATGGGAATTGCATTGATTCTGTAGGTTGCTTTTGGTAAAATAGCCATTTTTACTATGTTAGTCCTGCCAAGCCATGATGATGGGAGATCTTTCCCTCTTCTGATATCTTCTTCTATTTCTTTCTTCAGAGACTTAAAGGTTTTTTTCCCCCCATACAGGTCTGTGACTTGCTTGGTTAGAGTTACACCAAGGTATTTTATGTCCTTTGTGGCTTCTTTGAAAGGTGTTTTTTCCCAAATTTCTTTCTCAGCCCATTTGTCTTTTGTATACAAGACAGCTACTGATTTTTTGAGTTGATTTTTGTATCCAGACACTTGGCTGAAGTTGTTTATCAGCTATAGGAGTTCCTTGGTAGATTTTTGGGGGTTTCTCATGTATACTATCCTATCATCTGCAAATAGTGATACTTTGACTTCTTTCTTTCCAAACTGAATCCTCCTCATCTCCTTTGATTGTGTTATTTTTCTACCAAGGACTTTAAGTACTATGTTGAAGAGGTATGGAGAGAGTGAGCAGCCTTGCCTTGTCCCCAGTTTTAGTGGGATTGATTTAAGTTTATCTCCATTTAGTTTGATGCTGGCTATAAGCTCGCTGTATATTGCCTTTACTATGTTTGCAATTACTAGGTAATTGCCTTGTATCCCTGATCTCTCTAGGACTTCATGTACACTGTGATCAGCATAGTGTGTTATTTGCAGTAGTTCCCAGAAATAAGGGTGGAGAGATGGTTCGGTGGCTAAAAGTACTTCTTGTTCTTACAGAGAGGATCCTGGGTCAGGCCCCAACACCTACATGGTAGCGCATAACTACAGTAACTCCAGTTCCTCTATGGGTACCTGACCAACCCAATGGTGCAGTTATATACATGTAGGCAAAACACATAAAATTTAATCATATAACTAAAACACATTTTTATAGTTCCCAGAATTAAAACAACTACAATGAAAGATCCAAAGGACTCAAGTGTGAGCACAGGATGGCAAAAGTTAAAGAAGCTAAAATTCAAGCATTCGAGGCTCAGATTACACAGGGCTTGAGGACCTCCAAATTAATAAAGAACTAAGCAAATCACAATTTTTGTCTCAGTTTCCTATTTAGAAAATGAGAAAACTAGGCTGATGGCACTTCAAGACTCCTTCAAGTTCTAACATTCTCTCTCGGGGTTCAAAGGCTAGAACATTTGACTCATTCAGAATATAAATGAGTCTGGACATGGTGGTATACCAGGGCAGCAAAGGCAGGAGGACCTCAATGAGTTTAAGGCTACCCTGATCTACAAAAGAGTTCCTGGACAGCCAGTTCTACACTGCAAGATCTTGTTCAAACAAAACAAATAAAAAGGCAAAAAAACCATAAATAAAACCAACATAAATGAGGAAGGAGTATGCCTGTAGTCCTAGGAAAGAAACAAAGGAGAAATGAAAGAAAGGAAGAGAGGGGTTAGAAAGGGAGGTAAAGAAAAACAAAGACAAAATGAAAGAAAGAAATTTTAAAAATACCACTGCAGAAAAATGGGTAAAGGGGTTTCTGCAATTTTTAAACTAATCCACCTTCTTCCCTTCCACTATAGGAGATCAAGATGCCATGTATTCCCTTTCTAATGTACTTTTAAGATAGATGACTTACATATGTTGATAAATCAAGGATGGAATAACCTCAATTAAATGCAAAAAATGGTGCAGTAATTGTACTATATACAGTAAGTATACTACATACAGAAAGAGTGAATCCAGGGCCTTGCAATACTAAGCAAAAGATCTACAAATGAGCTATTAATATATTCCCACAACCTCTTTTCACTTTAGAAAAAGACATTTCCACTTTTTGTGTATGAATGCTTTGCTTGCATGTGTGTGCCTGGTACCTGAGAGATCAGGAAAGGGTGTAGGATATCTTCTTTAAAAAGTAGAATTGCAGATAATTGTGAACTGCCACACAGATGCTGGAAACTGAATCCAGTTCTTAGCTAAGAGCAGTTCAGCTTAACCACTGAACCATCTATCTAGCACTTACATTCATTTTTGGTGTGGTTGTTTCTTTGCTTGTTTTTGAGACACTCTCTCACTGTAGCCCTGGGTATCCTGGAACCTGCTATGTAGACCAGGCTGACTTTGAACTCACAGAAAGTTCTGGGATTAAAGGAGTACACCACCACATACAGCCCTAGTTTTTATTTTTGACACAAGGTCTCACTAAGTTGCCAATGCTGATTGATTTTCTAAAGTTAGCATGTAACGTGGTAGGTTTCGTTATGGCATTTCATACACATATCTCATCTTACTTTGTTCTCATTCACTCCTTCCACACTAGCCACCCTCATCCCCTACTTCTTTCTGGCTCCCTAAGTCTCCTCCAGTAGTTTCCCTTCGGCCTTCATCGTCACGTATATTCCATTATTCTCTTCTTTACCTACCTTTTATCCCCTCTTGATCCCTCTGACACAAGCCTTGAACTCACTTTGCAGCTCAGGCTGGTCTTGCACTTTTGATCCTCCTGGCTCAACTACCCAGGTGGCTGGGATTACAGGCCTGCAAAACTAGCTCCAGGTCAAATATTCTCAACTTAATACCTCACTGTGCAACTTCAGTTGCATAGTCAGACAACAACCCCAAAAAATTCTGAACCTACTTTATATAGGGTTTTTGTTGTTGTTGTTAATAATGATATAGCAATTCTTAATCAATCTTTTACTTACAAGTCCAAAAGAGGGGACAAACATATTGATGTTGAGAATCAGAGAAAGATATAAATATGAAATGGTATGATAGCTATAAAGTGAATTAAAGTATTGCTATGAAGTTGCAATTTAACATATATATATATTTCAGTTCTGTACCATAAAAAGACCCCAAACAAGGATAATCCAGTGGTTACATATATAAATAACACCAAGATCTTGGATTCCTTTTCTGTTTGTTTTTTAAGATTTCCTTTTATTATTTTTCACTATGTGTAGGAGGTATGTATGTCTACATATGGGTATGTGTACATGAGTACAGGAGCCTGCAGAAGACAAAGGCATTGGATCTCCTGGAACTGGAATGATAGAGTGTTATGAGCCACCTGGTGTGGATGCTAGGAACTTGACTTGGGTCTTCTAAATAGAAGCAAGTGCTCTTAATTGCTAAGTCATCTCTCTGGCCCTAATTTTTTGTTTGTTTTAGGTTTTCTGAGACAAGAGTTGAACCATAGAGCCAAGGCTGTATTCACATTTGTAAACCCTTTTCCTCCACGTCCTTAGTTCTAGGATTACAGGCATTCACCACAATGCCCATCAAGATATAGGTTTCTAAATAACATTTGCTAATAAAAGGAGCCTGGACACCTCAGAGATATAGTCAATTCTAGGTCTGAAACAAGGATAGCTTTTAAAAACTTGTACCAGAAAGCAAATGATTTCTCAAAGATTTGTAGGATCATTTCAAAACCACAGATTTGAGGGGCCTGAGAGATGGCTCAGTAGTTAATGTTTATAGCTCTTTCAAAGAACCTGAGTTCAGTTCCCAACACCTATATGGTGGCTCTCATAATGACCTGTAGTTCTAGTTACAGGGGATCCAGCTCCCTCTTCTGGCCTCTATGGACACCAGACATTTGTGTCATGTACATACATACAGGTAATAATATACTGATAAAATGAAAATAAATGTTTAAAAAAAAACAGAGGATCTAGCTTAAATGTGCCAAATTGAGATGTAATTAATATAGTTAAATTTAACAAGGAAGAATTTCAAAATTCATAGTAATATATAAAATAGACAGGATGAAGCTTTCCTTACAGAAGGAAAGAAAGAAAGAAAGAAAGAAAGAAAGAAAGAAAGAAAGAAAGAAAGAAAGAAAGAAAGAGCGACCTAGTAGAGGAATACTAGGATTAGAAAAATAACCACTTTACAAGTCCCAATAAAATACCTTCACAAGGGGCTGGAGAGATGGCTAAGAGGTTAAGAGCATAGGCTGCTGTTCAAAATGTCCTGAGTTCAATTCCCAGCAACCACATGGTGGCTCACAACCATCTGTAATAAGATCTAGTGCCCTCTTCTGGCCTGCAGGTGTACATGGAGGCCGAACACTGAACATATAATAAATAAATCTCTAAAAAAATAATAACTTCACAATTATCATCAATGGTTCTAAAGTCAGTAAATCTACTAAGGTTGGAACATCTCCATGTTAACTGCAAAAAGAAAACTAAAACTTTCCTACCTTATCTGGGGATTGCTACTTTAAGAAAATGATCAGGAGGTCTAGAGACACAGGCCAGTGGTAGAGTACTTGCCTACTGAGTAAAAGAACCTAGGTCCAATGCCCAGCCTCAGAAAGAAAGATGATAAAAATGGTGGGAAAACCTGTTATTATGTGCTCATCAATGTGGTAAATACATAGTATCAACCAGGTCGTCTAGTCAAACATATTTAATATAAGTCAATCAGTAGAAAACAAGGCAGGTATTAATTACTCCCTCAGAATCCCTCATACTCTAGATTTTTCACTTTTTAAAAACAAATCTCTGTTCTTCTTCAAACAAGATCCAGAAATTGGGGTACTTTGTGAAACAATTGGTATGAATGCTGAAAAAAAAGTCAATTTCACAAAGAGTACAGAAAATACTGAGGACAGCTTTAGGTTATGACAGACTCAAAATATACAAATGTTTAAATTGGTGTTGTACTGAGAACTAGGAAATGGGCCAATAAACGACAATGAGATGACCTGGATAATTTGAATAAAATGCCTGAGTATTACATATTACTAAATTAATGTTAATTTCTTACTTGTAGTAACAGTATCATGGGTTACATTCCATTTCTTGTAAAAGTGCATGTGTTTACACTGAACTCTCATGATACATGTGATTTACTTCTCAATGGTTCAGAGTACGAACATTTCAGTTACAAAAAGGTGAATAGGTGAGTTTGGAATACTTTATTGTGAACTTTCAATTATTCAATAGGTTTATATTGGGGGAGGGGAGGTCAAAAGAGGGTTTCCTTCTATAGTCCTAGTAGTCCTGGAACTCACTCTATAGACCAAGCTGGCCCTGAACTCTGAGATCCACCTGCTTCTGTCTCCTAAGTGCTGGGAATAAAGGGGTGCACCACCACAGCCTGGCCTTGTTATAATTTTTAAAATTGGAAAATCTCTAACATTTCCATTGTATCTATTAAATTCTCTAAGGGCAGCTTGGCATGGTGGCCCATGCCTTAATCCCAGCACTCCAAGAGACAGAGGCAGATGGATCAATTTGAGTTTGAGTCCAGCCTGGTCTACAAAGAGAGTTCAGGCCAGCCAAGGCTATACAGAGAACGCCTATCATGAAAAATCAGAAAGAAAAATTCTCTGAGGACAAAGAGATTGGGTATGGGCGTAGTTTGCTTTATTGTCTCTCATTTTATCTCAACAATCCTCATGTCAGGTGTGGTGCTCCATCTTTGTAATCCTAGCTTTGTGGGAGGCTAAGATTTTGAGGCCAACATGGGGAAATTAGCAAAACATTAAAAAATTGTGCAAGGGTCCAAGGTCAGTAATAGAACACTTACCTACCTGTTGTGCCTATCAAGGTCAGTAATAGAACACTTACCTATGAGTACCACACACACACAAACACACACAACGAAAAAAAAAACCCAAAAAACAAAAAAAAAACAAGCAAAACAAAACAGAACAAAAAACTACTCCAGTAAGGGTACTTGTATAAATACTAAAACTAGCCAGGCTTGATGGCACACCTTTAATCCTAGCACTCCAGGGGCAGAGGCATGTGGATGCCTGGGTTCAAGGCCAGCCTGGACTACAGAGTAAGTTCCAGGACAGCCAGGGTTATGTAGAGTCTCTGTATAGAAAACAAAACAAAAACAAACAAACAAAAACCAAAAAACACAAAGTATCACTAGCTGCACATGATATGATAGTATACCTGAGTGACCCCCAAAATTCTACCAGGGAACTCCTACAGCTGATAAACACCTTCAGCAAAGTGGCCAGATACAAAATTAACTCAAAAAAACCAGTAGCCCTCCTGTATACAAAAGAAAAAAGGGCCGAGAAAGAAATTAGGGAAACAACACCCTTCACAATTGCCACAAAAGACATAAAGTACCTTGACCCCAACCAAGGAAGTCAAAGACTTATATGAAAAAAATTTCAAGTCTCTGAAGAAAGAATTAGAAGAAGATTTCAGAAGACGAAAAGATTTCCCATGCTCATGGATTCTCAACTTCATATAGAATAACAAGAATAACAAGAAACCCAGAATTCCTAAAGCAATCCTCTACAATAAAAGATCTTCTGGACGTATCTCAATCCCTGATATCAAGCTGTACTATAGAGCAACAGTAATAAAAACTGCATGGTACTGACAGAGAAACAGAATGGTGGATCAATGGAAATGAATAAAAATCCAGAAATAAACCCACACAATTATGGACACTTGATTTTTGACAAAGATGCCAAAACCATACAATGGAAAAAAGAGCATCTTCAGCAAATGGTGCTGGTCCAACTGGATGTCTACACGTAGAAAAATACAAGTAGATCCATACTTATCACCCTGCACAAAACTAAAGTCCAAGTGGATCAAAGACCTCAACATAAAACCAAACACATTAAATTGGTTAGAAGAAAAAGTGAGGAAGAGCCTTGAACTCATTGGCACAGGAGACAACTTCCTGAACAGAAAGAACACCAACAGCACAGGCTCTAAGATCAACAATCAATAAATGGGACCTCATGAAACTGAAAAGCTTCTGTAAAGCGAAGGACACTGTCATAAAACAAAACTACTGCCTACAGATTGGGAAAGAATCTTTACCAACCCTTTATCTGACAGAGGGCTAATATCCAGTATATATAAAGAACTACAGAAGTTGAAAAGCAACAAATCAAGTAATCCAATTAAAAAATGGGGAACAGAGCTGAACAGAGAACTCTCAATAGATGAATATCGAATGGCAGAGAAACACTTAAAGAAATGCTCAACGTCATTAGCCATAAGGGAAATGCAAATCAAAATGACCCTGAGATTTCATTTTACACCCAGCAGAATGGCCAAAATCAAAAACTCAAGTGACAACACATTCTGGAGAGAATGTGGAGAAAGGGGAACACTCCTCCACTGCTGGTGGAAATGTAAACATGTACAACCACTCTGGAAATCAATCTGGCGCTTCCTCAGACAACTACGAATAGCACTTCCTCAAGACCCAGCTATACCACTCCTAGGCATATATCCAAAAGAGGCTCAAGTACACAATAAGGACATTTGCTCAACCATGTTTGTAGCAGCTTTATTTGTAATAGCCAGGAGCTGGAAACAACCCACATGCCACTCAAGTGAGGAATGGATACAGAAATTGTGATACATCTACAAAATGGAATATTATTCAGCGATAAAAAAAACAAGGATATCATGAAATTTTCAGGTGAATGGTGGGAACTGGAAAGGATCATCCTGAATGAGCTATCCCAGAAGCAGAAAAACACACATGGTATATACTCACTCATATAGACATATAAAATAGGATAAACCTACTAAAATCTTTACACCTAAAGAAACTAATCAAGAGGGAGGACTCTGGCTAAAATGTTCAATCCCCAGGCAGAAAGGCAAAGCAGATTGACATCAGAAGAAGAAAACACAAAACAAGCTAGGAGCCTGTCACAGAGGGCCCCTGAAAGGCTCTGCCCTGCACAATATCAAAGCAGATTCTAAGACTTATGGCCAAAAGTTGGGAAGAGTGCATGGAATCTCATGAAAGATGTGAGAAATAGTAAGATAGGGAGAGGACAAGAGCTCCACAAGGAGAGCAACAGAACCAAAAATTCTGAACACAGGGGTCTTTCCTGAGACTGATACTCCAACCAAGTACCATGCATGGAGAACACCTAGAACCCCTGCACAGATGTAGCCCATGGCAGTTCAGTATCCAAGTGGGTTCCATAATAATGGGAACAAGGACTGCCTCTAACATGAACTGATTGGCCTGCTCTTTGATCACCTCACCCTGATGGGGGAGCAGTCTTACCAGGCCACAGAAGAAGACATGCAACCACTCCTGCTGAGAGCTGATAGACTAGGATCAAAAGGAAGGAAAGGAAGGCCTCCCCTATCAGTGGACTTGGAGAAGGGCATGTGTGGAGAAGGGGGAGGGTAGGTGGGATTGGGAAGGGAGGAGGGAAGGGTTTATGGGGGGAGAATAAGGTGTAACTAATAAAAATTTAAAAAAAAGAATTAAAGAAAAAGAAAAAGAAACCAAAAAACAAACAAAAAACCAGAAAAATTCTAAGACTCAGAAAACATAGCATGTACACAGGCAAGTAGTAAACACTAATGATCACTGTAGTTGTCATTACTGGAAAAATTACTGGTGATAATCCAAAATTCCCATAACTCCTAGTTCTACTTCAAAGAACAATCACATCACATTTACACCATCAACAACCTTGAACAGATCTTTGCTACAGCACTTCCTGCCTCCTATCCCTTACCTCTCAATGAGCTGTTTTCCCAAAACGATCTTGGTCCCTTCAACCTTTATAAGTTCTTCATTATCATTATGAATGACTGTCTTTTCCAGCTCCTCCGCTGTTCCTCTGTCATGGCGACAGGGTTAGAAGGTGGAGCATTTGTTTGATGATAAAGGGGACAGAATTTATTTGTCCTCATGTGCCTGATGTATTGAGACAGGGTTTCTCTGTGAAGCCCTGGCTGTCCTGGACTCACTCTGGAGAATGGGCTGGCTTCTTGAACTAAGAGAGACACTTACTTGTCTCTGCCTCCAGAATGCTGGGAATAAATGAGTTCACCACCACCTTCCAGTGAACAGACACCATTTTATAAAACCTGGTTTGGAAAGATTAAGGTCACAAAGTTATTAATTACAGAACCAGACCCAGATCTCCTGTATATAAGTTCACGGTTCTTTCCAATTACAGCAGTTACTTTATGTTATTGTGTACATTATATAATAGTACATGGAATCTTTAACCTAAGTGATGAAAAAGAAAACCTGGATGCTATATATTCTTGTCTTTTTCTTAACTCTTCTCTTAAGACATTTTTTGTGTGTATGTGTAGCGGTATGTATAGGTGTGTGTGCAAGCCCATGCACAGGAAACTACTGAGGCCAGAAAGGAGGTGTGGTGTTATAATGTTCTTTTGAAATGTATACACCTTACCCTTGTTCATTCAAGTGCTGATTTCTCCCCACTACTCTCTGGTTTCAATCTGGATATTGTATTATGATACTTATTCTAAGCATCCTGTTTCAACACTGTGTAAACAGGCCAAAATAAAGCAACTTGACAGAATGTTGAGCTGGGAGAAGCCAGAGGACAGGAAAGAGGGGAGGAGCTAGAGGGCAGGAAAGGAAAGCTAGGAGAAGGCAGAGCTGGAGGACAGATCTTGGAACTACATGGAGATGGACTGCACATAGTAATTCATAAAAAGCAAGTATAATGTGGGAAATCTAAATATTAGTAAACTATGAGGGCTTGGGGGTTTAGGAGGGAGTAACTATTGCCCAGCATTGTGTTCTAGGTTAACTAAATAAACCCATTCTCTGTGGGGTGGTTGGTTATACAGCTGCTTAGGACTAACAGCAGCTTTACCAGAAGATAATTAATCGTAAATATTAAATATTATTTACAACAGAGGTGTTTAGATTCCTTGAAGCTGGAGTTACAGGTGATTATCAGCCACCTGACATAAGTGCTGAGATCCAAACCCCAGTCCTCTGATAGAGTAAGCATTATTAACCACTGAGCCCTCTCTCCAGCCCCTTCTTTTAGTAAGCTGCCATTTGGAGCAGAGTTCAGGGAACCATATGAAAGAAGGGGGAGTTAGTATGACCTGGAGAAGACAGGAGCTGCACAAGGACCAAATATATCTGGGCACAGGTGTGGCAGCCAGAGTGGATTTGAGTTAGCCAAAATGGAATGTGTATCTGGTTTTGAGCTTGAGTAGTGGTCTCTGGTAAAGTTTTGCCTTCTGACTTTGGCAGTCAGTCAACTTCTGAAAGACTGACCTTGGCAAGCTTTGAATTAGGGAGCTCTGTTCCTGGGAACAAAATAAGCAAGCTCCACGCAACCCTGGGAGCCAGTAGCGGGTTCTGTGCAACCTTGAGTGAATCCACGGACAAGCTGCCAGCTGACGCAAATGGATGTTACAGTGAGAAAGTTCCTTGTTCTCTCCTGCTTTTATATTGCTTTTATATAGCTGGCTGTCCCTTCAATAAACTGACACCTCAATCAGCATGTAAACTTGGTGATCTTCTCTGCGTTGCCTTGTTCTCTCTCCCAGTCCTCCCCTTGGGTGGCATCAGGGGTCTTTTATGAGACTGTTTCGGCAACCAAGGACCATGTGTGAAAATAACCTAGAACCCCTGCTTGGAAGTAGCCAAGTATGTAGCTCAGTATCCAAGTGGGCAAGTGGGTGTCCTAGTAAGGGGAACAGCTGGCTGGCTGACTCATTGAACACCCCACCACCACCACCGAGGGAGGAGCAGCCTTGCTAGGGCACAGAGGAGGACATTGCAGCCAGTCCTCAAAAAACCTGATAAGCTAGGGTCAGATGGAAGGGGAGAAGGTCCTCTCCTATCAGTGGACTTAGAAAGGGGCAGGGAGGGAAAGAAGAAGGGAAGATGGTATTGGGAGGGAATGAGGGAATGGGCTATACCTGGGATACAAAGTTAATAAACTGTAACTAATATTTTAAAAATGAAATAAAAATATATTAAATACCTTTAAAAAAAGAAAAGGATTGTGAGGTTGGGGAAATAGCTTAGCAGTGAAGCAACTGCCTGATACACATCAGGTCCTGGGTCTGATGCCCAATAACAAAGGAATATGAATATAAATAAAATGTACCAAAGATATTCAGCTCCTACAGGAAAGTGAGTGAATGTGTGTTTTCTTCCAAAGGGTCTCATGTAGTGCAGGGGAGCTTGAACTTGTTATGCTGCTTTCTTCCTCCTGCTTCAGCTTCCCTAGTTCTGGGAAGGCAAGTATTGTTACAGGTATATTATCAAATAATATAATCTAGCACCACACAATGCTGCTTTCATTTCCAGTAACCAAAGATGACAAAAGCTGAGGGAAAAGGTCTGCTTTCTTCCTTTGCTTTGTTAGCTGTCATCATATCATGAAACATTTTCCTCCTTTTTTTTTCTTTTTGAGACAGGGTCTCTCTGTGTTTACAAACTCATAATTCTGCCTCGGCCTATCAAGTGCTTGGATTACAGTGTGTCCCACCACACCTGGCTATAGCATACTTACTTTTGTTGTTGTTGTTTTTAAGACAGGGTTTTCTTAGTATAACCGCTGTGGCTGTCCTGGAACTCACTTTGTAACTCAGCCTGGCCTAAAAATCAGAGATCTGTCTGCCACTGCCGAGAGCTGAGATTAAAGATGTGTACCAACCATGCCTGGATTAATCTACTTACTTTTAAGTCAGGACGTTCCTTCATTTTTCGGGGCTTTTTCTCAGGAGGACCCTTCAGCATCTCCTTTTCCTGGTTCTGTTTAAGTTTCCTTAATTGCTCTTGAATCCTCTGATGTTCTTTTCACATCTCTCCTTGATGTTGCTCATCAAAAAACAGCAAATTTTCAACTAAAGAACAGGAAAAGATACAGGACCATGAGCAACCTCAATTGAGATGACTATCCTGAAAGCTCCCATCTCAGAATATAAGTGATTCACCCAGGCTGCAGTGAGATAAAATTCATCTTCCTTGCTAATCAGTCCTGTAAGTGTATAGAGGAACATTCCTCAGTCTAAGCCTTGAATAGTCATTAAAGTTTTGCTGTTGATTTTGAGACAATGTTTTGCAACCCAGACTAGTCTAGAATCCCCCTATTATAGGAATGACTTTTGCAAAGCCAAACAGCCACAATCCAAGAGTAGAAACATGGTTATTTTCCCAGTGATTTGGCTCTATTCAAACCCAAAGATCTAAAGGCAAGAAGATCCTACTGTATAGCAGATTTCAGGGATAATGCTGTATATTCCTATCACTACAGCTCACACACATACTGTGTCTCCATCATCATTTTTCCTGCCACACTCAAAGCAGCACATCACACTCACATGAATTCTTCATCTTTTGTAGTCTGTATGTGCATATAAGCATCAATAACTGCTGGTTTATGGATTGTCTCACAACAAACATACTCTTTCCCCTCTTCAGCTGAAAATGTTCGATAAATTTTGAGACAGCGGCCAGTGGCAGAAGAGTTAAGGCTAGTCACAGAAGGTGTATCATCATCTCTCTGATTGTTTCCTGCTGCTGCTGTGCCTGCAGCTGCAAGGTTAAACACAATTTATTTCAAAACATTCCCACTAACACCCAAATGGCCACTTCTTGGAGCTGAAAGGAGACATTCAGTATACCACAAAACTAAGATTCTACTAAAAAGAGTTGCTACTAGCTACAAAAACACACACCCTGAATTGTTCCTCACAGACTGTAGTCTAGTTTGTAGAAATGTCCACCTCATCTACATGTTTTTCTATACTCATTCCCTACTTTGTCTCCAGCTTGGACTCAGTTATAGCCTGCAGGTACCCAAGCTCAGTTTTTGATCCTTTTCTTGTCTGAGCATCCCCCTCACCCAGTAGCATCCGCTGGAATTCTTTCTGTTCCAGCTCTTCCTGCTCCCGAGAGAGCTGAGAGCTTGTTTTCTTGTTCTGCAGCATGTGCTCTATTTTCTTTCCCATTTCCTTAAAGTCACTGTCTTCAGCTGAGCTGCTGTCTGTGTCTGTTGATAAGACTTCAGTTGATGACAAAACCCTGGCAAGAGAGGAAGAAGTTAAAGACCACGGAAAATATGAGTATACAAAGAAAGAGGATTGAGTTGAAAATTGAGAATTCAACCTTAAAAAGATCTACTCAGAATGGGTGTAACCACAAAGATGTGGAATCCCTAAGAGAAAAACTACGAATTTCTAGACATTTCACAGATTGGCAAAATCACAGTAACTTTTTCAGATTTCCTGGAGAAAAGCTAGCACACAGGCCATTCTTGTTTATTTTCTTGAAATAAACTGTTTGTTCTCTCTCTCCCCCCAACTCCAAGTATGCCTTAAATTGTTTATCCTTCCTTTCTCAGCCTCCCAAGCACTGATCAGCTCTCCAGTGCACCACAACATTTACATTCATTCATCGTTTTAATAGCACATTACTATTCTTTCATAACTAAGTCACTAGAGGATACAATATACCCATCACCACACTTAAAACAACTCAAGTAGACCCAGCTCAAGTAGGCCCAGGAACTGTCACAGCACCAAGAGCTCAAGCTTAGCATTTCCTGACACTCAACGTTCTTGCTAAATTACTTTGAAAACAGCAGGTTCAGCAGGTGAGGTGGCACATTTTTATAATCCCAGCACTCAGGAGGCAAAGGCAAGTTGACTGCCAAAGGCTTGAAACCAATATGTGTTACCTGGCAAGACCCTGTCTCCAAAAAAAAAAAAAAAAAAAAAAAAAAGGAAAATTTGTGCATGGTGGCACATGTCTTTAACCCCCAGAATTCAGGAGGCAAAAAGCCAGGTGATGGGTTCAGGGCCAGCTGGGTCTCCATAGTGAGTTCCAGGTCAGCAAGAGTTATCTTTAAGAACAGTATTGGGTACTATGGCAGCACTATTACAGAGATTGACTGATATTTCAGATACCCAACTCCACCTAGTTACATTTTTTTTGGTGACATCTTCTTCATTATACAACACACGATAGAGAATGGTAGAGCATTAATATCTGTGGCTCAGATCTTAGGAGATAGAGACAGGAGGATCATCAAATGTTTGAGGCCAGCCTGTCCTACATAGCAGGAAGTTCCAGGTTAACAGGGCTACATGATGAGACTTCATCCCCAAATGGAAACATAGTCCCTGGGAGCTGGAGACAGGGTGTAGTGATAAATTGCCTTTCATGTACAAGACCATTAGTTCAAAACAAAACATGTCCAGAAAACCTCCACTTCCCACCTTAAACTTTCTACACTACTGCATCAACATACTTGTTCTGTAGGTCAAAGATGCGCTGACATTCCTTTTTGTAACACTCTTGATGTTCAGCCATAGAAAACCTTGATCCACAGGCAAATTTGCTCATGGGGCCTTCTCCTAAGTGAGCCTGTTGCATTGATATTGTGTGTGCTGCATCAATAACTTCCCAGTGGGACAACTTTTTAATCTGAGAAAAACACAGAGCTTCACACAAATAATTCAGGGATGTAAAAGGACAAACCAGGGGCACAATTAGAAACATAGAAAAGAACACAAAACCTAAATGAAGTTTGAAAGTTTTGTTAAAGGACTTAGGATGATCTACACCATGTATAAACCCCAGATGATCCTTTACAACACCTTCCTACCCTTTTTGTCTCTATGCAAAGCCTCTTACTCAGAGTTTCCCTCATCTGCACTCACCTCTTTCTCAGGCACACCAAATTTACAAAGAAGTTGCTTGGCATTTTTGAGAGACAGGTGACAAAGGTCTGCATCTATTCCTGTGACTGTCTTTTTCACTGGCTGAGGCTCCTTATCATCCTATCTCAAACAAAAACAAGTGAGAATATGAACCTGAACTCGTAACAGTAAACATCTATGCCATTCTGGCAAATGAGGCATTTCCAGGCCTTCCACTCTATTCATCTCTACTGCCTAAACCTCATTCCTTGCTCTGTTGATTTCTAGAAATCCAAAGACTCTCACCTTCTGCTGTGTTGGTTTGTTTGGAATCTTCACATAAGAGAACCCTTCACCACAGCCTGTGGGATCTGCTACTCCAGTCACCTCCAGGAGACATTTGCCCTTCATGGCAGCAATGAAAGCCCTTGTAGTATTCCAAGGAGCAGTACGAACCTGAGACAAAGAAAAAGAGTCTCAGGGTTCTGGGAAACATTGGTTCATGCCTATACACTACCTAAAATGGGTAGAATAATTACCCTAATCATGTTCACAGTTTCTTAAAGTATCCAAATAGCAAATGAAATACAGCAGCTATCCAACACTCAGATCTCTTCTCTGGTACTTAAATCATGTTATTAAATACAGTCAGAGTGCAACCAGGATAAGAACTATGTGGAACAGTGATGTTCTTCAGTTCATTGTCCTTGGACTTCAGTTCATAGTGTTGTACCCACATTCATGATGCTCATAGTTAGAAGGACAACTATATTTGATTGTCCAATTATTCAAATGGCTTCCTTATTCTTATTTATTTTATAGGAGGGTCTCTACCCCAGGTTGGCCTGAAACACTCTATGTATTAGAGCTCAATCTTGAATATCGAATCCTCCTGCATCCAGAGTGATAAGGTTACAGATGTGAGCTATCTCACAAGCCCCAAAACTTCTTTATAAAGAGATAAGAATCACTGATAAAAGTGAGTGTTGAGGGCCAGAGAGATGGCTCAGTGATTAAAAGAATTTACTCTACAATCATAAGGACTGGATATTGGATCCAAGCACCCACATAACAAGCCCCATGTTCTCAAACTCCTGTAACTACAGCTCTAAGGGATCTATATGATCCCCTCTTTTGGCTTATGTACACAGGCATTAACAAATAAATAAATCCTTAAAAGTCTTGTTTGAATTAATAAAAAAAAGTACAGAGCCAGGTGTAGTGAGTGGTAAACACCTTTAATCCCAGCACTTGAGAGCCAGGGGCAGGCAGATCTTTGTGAATCCTAAGCCAGTCTGGTATACGTAGTGAATTCCAAAAAAGAAGAACAACAGGAGAATCCAAGATGGCTGCCACGCGAGAACACTGTGTCTGAGGAGTAGGACAGCAGAAACAACACAGCAACCAGGAGACTGAACTCTGGGACCTAAACCGCCAGCATTTGTGAGTGCCAGGTGAGCAGAACTCCCACGGTGAGAAAATCAAGCGGGAAAACCCTAGGGACACCCAGTTATTCCCCGGAAAAATCTCCGGGTGACCAGCGGTGCACAGCTCTGATCTGAAGGAGCAGCCTCTCTGGGTGCCCACACCCGCCATTATAGACTGGATCACACAGTCTCGCGGGCAGTCTCAGGAGGAACCAGGTACCGTTTTCACTGAACTGCACACTGCGAGCACACACTGCACCCGGGTGCTGCTTCAACCCGCAGGTGTGCTGCAGGCTCACACTGATCACCGGAACCACCCCAGACTGAGTGGGTTGGGGGACTGTTTTGACCAGTCTGCACACTGCGGGCACGCTCCTCACGCTTCTGCCAGCAAAAACTCAGTCCGTGTGTGAGTCCGCCGGTGGGTCTGAGAGAAACCCGAGTTCTGCCTCAACCCACAGGTCTGCGGCGAGTGCGCACCGATCGCCGGAACCACCACAGACTGAGAGGATCCGGGGACCATCTTGACCAGACTGCACACTGAGGGCAAACGCTGCACGCATCCGCCAGCAAAAACCTCAGTTCGTATGTGTGTGTGTGTGTGTGTGTGTGTGTGTGTGTGTGTGTGTGTGTGTGTCCACAGGCCAGACAGAAAAGACCTCGGGCACCATTTCAGACAGGCCTGCATACAGTGGATGCACACCAACGCAAACCCACTGTGTGTGCCCCAAATATCATCTCAGACCATGGTGCATAGCCCCTGGCACAGAAGAAGGCGCAAAATCTCCATTCCAGAGAAGAGCCCTTAGCAGCAAGCCCAGGGAGGAGGGCACAGCCCCCAGATGACATCTCAAACCAGGACACTCAGACTCTAGCACAGAGTGAGGAGTAAAGACTCCAGA
>CM053742.1:84815551-84840696 GCA_028658305.1 Pachyuromys duprasi | reverse complement strand
TTCAACCCCTCCCCATGGACACTAAAATAATAGGTTCCTGACTGTTTCATGTGCTTGTAAGAAAAACTGATCCCGTTCAAAAACACCAATGTGTTGACTTCATATACATGAGAACCTGCTTCATGACCACAAATGCTGTCACGCCCCAATGCTTCACTGGTACTTAGATTCACTCATCTATGTATCCAAAATTGGTCAGTAGTCCTGAGTAATGTCTCTAACATACTTGACTCTATTATCTCTTTTCTATTCCTGCTGTCTGCCATCACTTAGTCCTGTGTTAACATGCCCGGCCTGCACTACTGAAATACGTCTTCATGGTCCTACTATCGAGCTCCTTCAATTAATTCCACACACTTCTGCGAGAGTGTTCTATATTCCACTTCTAATTTTATTTCTAAAAAAAAGTCACAAATGCAAATTCACTGTTAAAAAAACTTAGAACATACACTAGAAAAAAAAGGGGGGAATCAGCAGTATCTCTACAATGCAGAAATAATATTCTTATCTGTAACCTATTTCTTTTATTTTAGATACTTAAATACTGTATATTTAGAAATAAAATGCTTGCCCGGGATAGTGGCACATGCCTTTAATCCCAACCCTCTCGGGAGTAAGGACAGGTGGATCTCCAAGACTGAGACTAGTCTGGTCTACACAACGAGTTCCAGGACAGCCAGGGCTACACAGAGAAACCAGTCTTGAAATGCACAAATAATTAATTTAAAGAAACTTTAAAAATAAAATAAGATGTTTATTCTTCCAAAATTGGCTATAATAAACATCCTTCTCTGTCAATATAGTCTACAGCATTATTCTCTGGTTGTTTTTTTTCTTTTGCTTTTTCTTTTTTAGAGATAGAGTCTCACTATTAAGTTCAGTTTAGCCTCCCATTTGTGATTCTCCTGCCTCTTCCTCCTAAGTGCAGTGATTTTTTTTTCCTTTTTGGTTTTTTGAGACAGGGTTTCTCTATGTAACCCTGGCTGTCCTGGACTCACTTCTTGATCAGGTTGGCCTCCCTTGAATTTACAGATCCACCTGCCCCTGCCTCCCAAGTGCTGGGATTAAAGGTGTGCACCATCGCTCCTGGCTAGCTCACATCTTTTATCCTTTGATTTTTAGGGCATAGAGCAATCTTTCAAAAACACAGAGCAGATGAAACACTCTTCCCACTCAATGCCTTCCCACAACATTTGGGTCCTTCACAATTTGGTTCTTAAATATTTTTTTTAATTCTTAATTACATTTTTGAGTCATTTCCAACACATGGATCAATCAAAAGCTCTGGCCTACTTGTATTCTTTAAATGTGTCCCATAGGGGCTCAAAGAGACTGAACCACCAGCCAGGGAGCAGCATGGAACTGACCTAAGCCTTTCCCACATGTAACAGTTGTGTAGCTTGGTCTTCAAGTGGGCCTGCTAACAGCAGGAGTGGAGGTGGTCTTGACTCTGTGGCTTGCTTCTGAGATCCTTTCCCCCTACTGGGCTGTCTCATCTAGCCTCAATAGAAGATGTGCTTAGTTTCACTGTAACTTCCTAAGCCAGGGCTGGTTGATATCTGTGGGTGGCCTCCCTTTTTCTGAAGAGAAACAGTGGATTAGGGTGGAGGGAAGGTGGAGGACAGGGAGAGGAAGCATTGGTCAGTATGTAAAATAGATAGATAGATAGATAGATAGATAGATAGATAGATAGATAGATAGATAGATAGATAGATAGATAGATAGATAGATAGATAGATAGATAGATAAATGAAGAAATAGTGAAATATTGTCTCATGCCTCTGGGTTGTCACAATGCCATTCTGAGGCTCTGGGATACCTTATGCTTCTTACCCTACAGAACTACTGTGTAGATTTGACTAAGTTTCCTTCTTTAATCAGCTTCCCTCCTCACCCTCCTCCATACCCCAGAAAAACCCTATGGTTGCCTGTCATGTCCTTCATGATACACTACCACTGCCTGTTAGCATGTGTCATAATTCTTGATAGGCAGAAGTCCTTGAAGGAAGGAATCCCATATCTTACTTGTGTTTTCACTTGTGATAAATTATTGCAGGATAAATAAATAAAAGATTTTATCCACTTGCTGGCAAGATGGGTTGCATGTACAGTAAATCCAACATGTCTGAAACCAACATCATTTTCCCATCATTTCTGCTTTTCTTCTTTCCTCTTGGAAATTCTATTATTTATCAGACTCCCAAATTCAACTGAATACTACTGTTATCTGTCCCGTAGATAGAAGTTATCTATCTTCATTAGTTCTGACCCCTGCTTAGATGTAGCCCAGGGCAGCTCACTCTCCAATCAGGTGTCCTAATAAGGGGAACAGGGACTGTCTCTGACATGAACTCAGTGGCTGGCTCTTTGATCACCTCCCCGAGAGGATAACAGCCTTACCAGGCCACAGAGGAGGACAATGCAGCCAGTCCTGATGAGACCTGATAAGCGAGGGAGAGATGGAAGAGGAGAAGGATCTCTATCAGTGGACTTAGAGGGGGACATGGGAGGAGAAGAGGGAGGGAGGATAGACTTGGGAGGGAATGATGGAGGGGGCTACAGCTGGGATAAAAACTAAATAAACTGTAATTAATACAAAAAATTAAAATTTAATTTAAAAAGTTATCTAACATATAATTAGATGATACTTTGTCTTCCTTTTTTGGTTTTTGTTTGTTGTTTGAGACAGTGTCTCATGTAGTCTTGGCTTGCTTTGAACTCACCCTGCAGCTGAGGATTGTTTTTAATCCCTGTCTTCCTACCTTTACCTTGAAAGTGTGCATAGTTGGGCAACACCACACCTAGAGCTTTTGCTTGTTTTAGATAAGACCTCAATACATAGCCCAAGTTTGGGAGGGAGACACAGGGTTTTACTGGCCTGGACCTCACACCACGCACACCAGGTTGGCCTTGATTCAAAGGTCCACCTGCCTCTTCTTAAGTATGCATCACCACACCTGGCTAGCCTTAAATTTAGGATCCTCCTATCTCACCTCTTAAGTACTGAGATTACAGAAGTGTGCCAGCATACCTAAAAACTTCCTTTTCTTAAACTGCAGACTCCTAACAGAACAAAATCCAAATGCCTTGGCTTGTCACTTATGGTCCTCCACAATAGAGTCTCATGCTATTTCAAAAGTCTTCATTCCTCAACCACCTCCCTTTATTCTTGAACACACTCCATGCCTCTGACATATTATTTCACCTGTAAAGATCTATCCCCCTTGCTGCCATTGTATATGCTTAGCAGATTCCTATATATCCTTTAAGCATAGTTCAAAAGCTTCTACATGAAATTTACCCTGATTACCTCAAAGCACAGTAAGTCATGCCCATTTTAGAGATACCTCAACACTTTGTACTTATTTGTGCCTAGGTACTTATGACATTGTATCTATAACGATTTGTGTCAATCTCTTCCACTTAGAAGAGTTCCTCAAGGGCAGGCCATATCTTGTTCCTGTGTGTATTTCCAGGCCCAAGTAGAGGTGGTCAGGAAATGTTTGACAGATGAAAGCTGTCTTATGCTAGGTCCTTTGTCACCATAGCTGGGAAATGATGCCAGAGCCCCATAGCATATTGCTGTCTACTACCTGATATTGCTATCCTCCAAACCACGGGAAGCCTCTTCACCATCTCCCTCATAGGACATCATGTTTTCTTCATTTTCCATGCCCATCCTTGTACTCTCTTGAAGCACACAGGGATGTTTGGGTCTTATACTGCCAGATCCCACATCAGAGTCACTTCCACTTTCACTTAGCTGAATAGCTGTAAAAAAAGATGATGACTGTGGTTCATTAAGACATAAGCTTGATGGACTAGGGCTATAGCTCACAGCTACAGTGTTTGCCTAGCATGAATGAGATAGTATGTTCAAAATAACAAAAAGAAAACAAGACCTAGAAAAAAATGGGAATTCTTTTTCCTCTTAAGATTTATTTATTTATTATGTATACAGTGTTCTGCCTGCATGCTGGAAGAAAGCACCAGATCTCGTTATAGATGGTTGTGAGCCACCATGTGGTTGCTGGGAATTGAACTCAGGACCTTTGGAAGAGCAGCCAGTGTGCTCTTAACCTCTGAGCCATCTCTCCAGCCTCTAAAATGGTAATTCTGGTCAGAATTAGCATCTTCAGCCTAGCGCTCCAAAACTAGTCTATACAGACTCCAAGTCTATAGTCCTCACCTCTCAGGCATGTCTTTTAACTACCAAAGGTCAAAAGTGGCAAGTACTACAGAAACTGAAGTCAAGTAACTTATTTCCTCTATCTTAGTCTAATCTACCTGTTTGCTATCATCTCTAACACTTTTACCTTACCTTTTCTATTATTTGCCTTACTTTTCCATTCCTATTTCCAAACACAACTCTTCAAAGCTGCTACTTAAGCACTGAATTTTCCCCTGTTACCTCAGTGCTTCCTGTGGCTGTTCATCTTCACTTCCCCTACGGTTAATGGACATGATCATCCTGAGTGTGTGTTCAGTACTCTCAGGTCTATTAGTAGGACTCCAACAAAAGACATAGCTTTTTTTTATAATAGCACATTTTAAGTAGCAAACAGTTTCCTATTCAGTCTTGAGATACAACGCTGAGCTATATAAATACAGAAGTAAGGGAGAAAGACTCACCAAAGAAAGGGTTATCTTCTTCTTCATCACTCCCTGCACCTTCCTCATCATCTTCTCCTTCAGACATGAGCAAATCCTCATATAGGACACTGGCCTGGGGCTGTTGTACAGTTCCTTCCTCTTCATCTGCAAGATCTCCATCTCTGTCTTCACCTTCCTAAACAAGTCCAGGTGGCAGTCAGTCACTAAGAGACCAGCATACCTTCTTTCACATGTATCCCATTTGCTGCCTCACAAGAAGTTAAATAATTGTAGTAAATTGATTTGTCTAGCTCATTTCAAGGATTAAAGTCAGACTGAGACTCATTATGGAGAGACTATGATTGCATCGAGGAATTTGGCCTGCCATGTACGACTGGGGCTCTTCTCATGTAAATGTAAAATGTAACCATATGCTTTCTGTAAGCATACACACAAGGGCTGGAGTCTTATGTTTCTCATCCTCCTCTTCATACCCTTAAAAGTCTACACCAGAGTCTTCCGCACCCAGCCTACCCTGGCCCTGGAGAATCTGAGTAAGAAACACAAATAGTGCATCATTGAGGGATGTGCCTGTAGGAGTTAACCAAGGGCTCTTTACCTACTACAGATGTACTGTCCTGCATCCCCACTGCTAGAGGAGGTTGAATACACAGCCCAACGCAGGTGCACTTTCCCCAGTCATTCTTTGGAAATAACAGACAGGGCAAGACAAACCAAAGAACAGGAAAGTTTTTGGTACACTCTTTAGAATAGGTACAGTTTTAGATGAGAATTATGTTTTGATAGTTCTGGAAAAGGCCAATAAAAAATACACATATTTTAATTTGGTTTATCACTTATAAGAGACAGAAAACAGTACACCAACGGTTGTGAACTCTGTCTCTGCAGCTGGTCTTTCTAGTCAGTCACCTATTAGGTTGTTCTGATGCCTCAAATACTTTCCCTGAAGGTCTACTGTACATAAGTCACATTTCAAAGCCCTGTTTCCAGGGCCAAAGGATCTAGCTATCCTTCATGCATGCATGGTATCAGCCCAGCCCTCCACATTCACCCACCAGGCAAACCACCTATCTTGCAAGAAAAGTAACATCCTACCTGCGTCAGCTGCTTTTCTGAAATAGCACCAGGAATATCCAAGACAGACATATTGCTCTCATCTTGATAAACAGAAGCATCTTGAGAAACACTGAGAGATGTGCTGTTATCATACAAATCAGGAGGCTGTGGCATAAAAGATACAACTTAGCTTCTACCAAGGAAATGGCTAGAAGAAATGCAAAGAATTCTCCTTTATAACATTCACTGAAGAAAAGGGGCATGCAAGACAACCCAGTAAACGAGGAAACAGCCTGGTCCAAGTCTGTAGACAATTCTTTAGATTGCTACGAATAACAAATACTCTAGCAGACTGCAAGAGTGTATATGTTCAAAAATTAAACAGAAATGCATAAAGCTTAGGGACAAGTTTATGAAATAACAGACTCTCTGCTCAGTAATCTACTCTCTTTTTCTAAGCTTCACCTTCATGTTTAAGCTCAGAGATTCATATTAGTTATAGTTTTAGTGACTAAGAGACATGTAAGGAAACTGGAAAAGGAATATAAATTTCAATAGGAGCATGGGATGGTTTGACAGTTATGAGCTTGTGGACAATGATTCAGAACAAAATGATATAGAAAAAAATCATGGGCTTTGGTGTAAACAGCCCTGGACTGAGTCTTGGCTCTACCATAATTAAGAACCTTGTTTTCTTCAAATATGTGACATGGATATAATATCTACCTCACGTGGTTGCAGTGAGAATTAAGAGTCATGTGCACTCAATACCTGGAACTCAATAAATGATAGCTTCCCTCTTATCATCCCTGAAAAGAGCAGAGTTTTAGCAAATGGATTCTAGTCAATAATAAGAGGGACTAGAAAAAACATTCATGAAGTGAATAGAATAAGAAAAATAATATTTATCAATTTCACTTTAAAGTATATTTATAAACACACATACCACAGACATAAAAAAACTCAAAATATTCTGTGGCTGATGTTATGAAAGATGGAATTGATAAGAAGTACCACACCTCTTATTTGCATCTTCCAATTTTCTTTTTTAAAAGATTTTATTTATTCATTTTTTAAAATTATGTGCTGGAAGGCACTTGAGAGATGGCAGAGGTGGAGAACATTGACTGTTCTTCTAAAGGTCCTGAGTTAAACTCCCAGCAACCACATGGTGGCTCTCATCTATGACGAGATCTGATGCCCTCTTCTCGCCTTCAGGCACACATGCAGGCAAAATATTATAGAAATAATAAATAAAGAAATCTTTAAAAAAAAAAAAACTTATGTGGCTGGGCCGTGGTGGTTTGTGCCTTTAATCCCAACACTTGGGAGGCAGGGGCAGGAGGATCCCTGTGAGTTTGAGGACAGCCTGGTCTACACAGTAAGTTCCCGGACAGCCAAGGCTACACAGGGAAACCTTGCCTTAAAAAATCAT
Source organism: Pachyuromys duprasi (assembly GCA_028658305.1). NCBI lineage: Eukaryota > Metazoa > Chordata > Mammalia > Rodentia > Muridae > Pachyuromys > Pachyuromys duprasi. Next base: position 84,833,591 of record CM053742.1, on the reverse strand, counting down.
GTGTTTATATGAATGTCTGAGTGTGCCTCTGTACATGTGAGTGTAGTATCTGTAGAGGCCAGAGGAAGGTGTTAGAATCACTGGATGTGGAGTTAAAACAGTAAGCCATGGAACATGATTGCTGGCAGCCAAAGTCAGGTCTTCTGAAAGACTAGCAAGCACTCTTAACTAGCTGAGCCATCGCTCCAGCCAAATGTTTTAATTGTGCCCAACCATAGTAATACTTTGATTTAAAAAACAAACTTGCTTATGGGCAAAGAACAGTGGTACAAGCCTATAGTCCCAGCATCAGAAAAGTTCAATCAGGGATATCACAAACTTGAGGCCAGTTTGGACCACATAGCTAGACCCCGTCTCAAAGAAACACGTGCACACCCACATACATGCTGCTCTGTAAACAAGCAAGGAAACAGGATTAACTGAGAAAATCAGAGTTTCCAGAATAAAGGCAAAACAGATTCCAAATCATTAGCACACAGATAAACTTTCTGCAAATTTTTAAATGTAGTATGAGAAGAGGATTGTGGGAAACTGTAAAATGAATAACTCCAAAGTATTGAGCTAAATGCTCGTACAGTAGAAATACCCAGATGCAAATACATTACTGACTGACACCATTTGGAAGCTGAAAAATAACACAATTACTGCTGTGCTTCTATACAACCAAAACTGTGTTATCACAGGTTATTTTTTATGTTTTTGCAACAGGGTTTCTGTGTGTAGCCTTGGCTGTCCTGTACTCACTTTGTAGACCAAGCTGGTCTTGAACTCACAGAGATCTGCCTGCCTCCGCCTCGCAGGGTACTGGAATCACAGGTATGTGCCACCATGCCTGGTTTGACAGAATAATCTTATATAGATACTTTCTAATAATGTCTTGATTTTACATAGTAATGAGTAAGGGGGGTCACACATGGGGAATCTTATCTTCCTTGAGTTAACCAGCAATGAGTTGGGCTATCTTAAAATTTATACACATAAGTGAAGGGAATGATGAGAGTGTGAACTGAAAAGAATCAAGCAGTCCTATCCTTACCATACTCTCCATAGAAAACTCACTATCTATACCAAAAGCAGCTATTGCTCAGGAAGGACAAAGCTTTGAATCACCAATGGTTTATGACTATCCAAGACCTGAGAAAAGCACATACCACTTGGTGGTTATATTCTACTAGAGAATGATGGCTAGTACCCAAGCTTTAACTTACCAGAAAGTACCTTGTGCAACTGTAAGCCTATTAGCAAACAAGGCGTTCCTGGGTAACATCACTCACCCAAACCCCCTTGACCCAATCTGCCCATACAACTCCAAGAGCCTTTCCTTGTTCTGGACCTTGAAGAAGTATCTGAGGGTGCTTTATACCTGGCCCCTCAGTAACCTATGTTTTGGGATGAAAGAAAGATTAAAAGATAGATAGGGAAAGTGTATGAATGAGACACAGAGACAGCAAAAATCCAACAGAGATCATGTATGCTGCACTGAAGTTCAGAGAGAAACCTGCGTAGAATGAAAAATAAACCTGTAGGAATTAGAAGCATTCTGCATTAAAGTATACAGTTAAATTTGAAAGAGTCTCTGGAAACTTTACAAAAAAAAATCCTCCATAAAACAAAGGAAACAAATATTTCCTGGATGCCTGTTGTGTGCCATACAAATAACCCACTTAATGGCAGAAAGGATATCATACAGAAATGGGAATAGAAATGTTAATTTCCCTAGATCACACAAAAAGACAGCAGCAGAGCTAAGACTCATACTCAGACCTGTATTACGTCAAATATCATGTCCTTTGCACACCATCACTGTGTCTCCAAAATAGAATCCAAGAACCTGCCAATATTCCATTTAAAGTCTATTCTTCAAACATATCAACTTTCTAAGACTGTAATATAGAGGAAACACTTGAAAAGGTTCAGTCAGTCCAGAAAAAAACTAAGTTTCTTATTCACCCCGCTTTCTAGTCTTTGAACATATAAATTTAAAAGTCTTCATTTAGTAGGAAAGTGAATTAATTCTGGAAATTAAGTGATGAGAGCTATGCCAAAAGACTTCTAAAGTAATGGGCAATCAGCTACCTGGAAGGCACAAGGACAATATGGCCCCATCTGTAGCTGAGCAGCCTACATTCTAGGGAAGTTCTGGAACCCCAAAATTTACCAAAAAAACTGACTGGAGACCTAGAGGATGTCTCTGGCTATAGCAGTCAGGAATCTGGTATTCTCACACTATAAACAACCACCCAACTCATTCATCCCTTAGTTGTCTCTTCTGGATTCAACAAGGCCACGAAGACCCAGGGTCCTCACTCACCTTAGCCTTTGAGAAGACAAGAAAGCACACGAAAGGCATATGAAGAGGAAGGACAGAGAAGAATGGTATCTCAGTAAACACATCTGTTATCATGCTCCCAATTTCCCAAACCATAAGAAAATTGTAAGAAATTCCTAATCCTTTGGCTTACCTGAGGTGTATAAGGTCCTGGAGTCATTGGGTCCAGACTTTCTAATTCTGCTTCCTCCAAAGCTGCTTCTTTAGCTGTACAAATATCTTTCTCAAGTTGAGTCAAATGTTCATCATACTGAGAAACAAAATTAATGAATTCATTCAACATTCAGGTACTGGGCTTACAAAAATAAATAAAACACACACAGAAATCTGTCTTTGGAGCTGCAGAGATGGCTCAATAGTTAAGAGGGTTAAGAGCACTTACTGCTATTCCAGAGGCCCCGAGTTCAATTCCCAACAGCCACATGGTGGCCTACAACCATCTATAATGGAATCTGATTGTCTCTTCTGGTGTACATGAATACAGAGCAACCCTATTCATAAACTACACGAATCATAGATCTTTAAAAATATCTTACACATGGTATATACTCATGCATAAGCAGATTAGCCATATGGTACAGGACAGCTGTACTACAATCCACAGATCCAAATAAGCTAAGTAACAAGGAGGGCCCAGAGGAGGTTGCCTGAACCTCACTGAGGGGTAATAGAATAGACAGCGGAAGTGGATGAATGAGGGAACTGGGTAGGAGATGGTGTGGGGAGGGAATCAAAGGTAGGGATCAGATGAGGGAAGAACAGGGGCTGGAGGAGAAAGGGCTGGGAGACACAAGGGAAACCCAGGGAGGGCCATCTCTGAGACAAGCTGGAGACCTGACACAGGGTAATCTCCTGGGAGAAGATGGGATGACTCTAGTCGAGACTCCTAGTGGCGGGGTTACGGAGACTGAAGTGGCCACCTTCTAGCCAGGCAGGGAACACCAAACGACCCACAAAATCTTCAACCCAAAATTTATCCTGTCTATAAGATGTGTAGGGATAAAGAGGGAGCAGAGACAGAGAATATCCAACCAATGACTGGCCCAAACTGAGACCTACCCCACAGGTGAGAGCCAAACCCTGACACTATTAATGACACTCAGCTATGCTTGCAGACAGCAGACTAACATAACTGTCCTCTGAGAGGCTCCACCTAGCAGTGGATAGAAACAAATGCTGAGACTCACAGACAAACATGGGGAGCTCGGGGAGCCTTGTGGAAGTGTGCGTGCAAGGCTAGAAGGACCCAGGGGGGATAAGAACTCCACAAGAAGACCAACAGAGTCAACTAACCCAGGCCCATGGAGACTTAAAGAGACTAAAGAACCAACCAAAGAGCATACATGGTGTGAACCAAGGCCCCCTACGTATAAGTAACTGATGGGCAGCTTGGTCATCATGGGGTTCCCTAGGAAGTAGAACAGGTGCTGTTTCTGACATGGACTCTGTTGCCTGCTGTTGGATCACTTCCCCCTATAGGGGGTGCCTTCCTTAGCCTCAGTGGAAGAGGATGCACTTAGTCCTGATGCGACTTGCAGTGCTAGGGTGGACTGACATGTGGGTGGGGGCTCCCATTTTCTGAAGAGGGGAAAAAAGAAAAGGGTAAGATAGTGGAGGGGATGGGAGGAAAGGAGAGAGGGCTGAGTTTGTAATGTAAAGTGAGGAAATAAACTTAAGAATATCCAAAAACGTATAATGATAGAGCTCATGCAGGTAACATCAAAACACCCTGAGTGATTAAAGTATGATGTATACACAAATAGAGTAAGAATATAAATAGAAAAACATTCACTGTCTTGATAGAGTTTCTATTCTAGTAGCAGAACACAGCTGATAACCTAAACAAAGCAGAGAAAGAAATGATGGAATTGAGGGTAGAAGTTGGAATCTTACATTTGAAAGAGAACAGGGTCGTCAGGGAAAACTTCAAACTCAAGGACACAACAGAAAGGTTTGAGGGAGCTGGATCTTCTCTATCACCTACCTCAGTTAATGTCTGGTAACAAACGTTCACAATCTCCTGAGCAGTCTTCGTATATTGACTCTCAGGCCCTATGAAACAAGTAGAATGCCATTAGCTTTGTAACTTCAAGAATTTTACATTTCTCTAACATTCTGATTAGAGACATTTATTATTTCTTAAAATAATTATTAAAGTTTATTCATTTATTTTTGAGACTGGGTTTCTTTGTGTAGCCTTGACTATCCTGGATCTAGCTATGTAGACTAGATTGGCATTGAAATCACAGAGATGTGCCTGCCTCAGCCTTTTATAATACTACCACCTGGCTAAATTTTTTTTTGTTTGTTTGCTTTTTGCTTTTTTAAGACAGGGTTCCTCAGAGTAGCCTTAGCTGTTCTGGACTCACTTTGTAGACCATGTTGGCCTTGAACTCATAAAGATCTAACTGTTTCTATCTCCCTGAGTCCTGGGAATACAGGCGTGTGCCACCGCACCTGGCTGCTAATGATTATTTTTATGTTGTGTATGTGGGTGTTCTGCCCATATGTATTTCTGCACACCATATGCATGTGTGGTGTTCTAAGAAGCCAGAAAAGGATGTTGAACTTGGGTTACAGTATGTGCTGGAAAGTCAACCTAGGTCCTCTGGAAGAGCGGCCAGTGTTCTTAATCACTGAGCCATCTTTCCACGCTCATACATTGCAATTTAAAAACAAGAATTTTAGAATTTGTTACCCAATAGTATATCGTTTTTATGATTCAGAAAACCTGTGTTTAATCCTTAACTTAAAATTCTGCTCGACTTTCATATATAAAAATTGTCATTTGATTTTTGAGTTTTTTTCTTTGTCTTTTCTTGTTTTTCCTTCCTTCCTTTCCCCGTTCCTTCGTTTCTTCCTTTTGTTTTTTTGATACAGGGTTTCTTTTTGTAACCCTGGATGTCCTGGAATCACGTTGTAGCACAGGTTGGCCTCCAACTCACAGAGATACAGCTGCCTCTTCCTCCCAGAGTGATGGGATTACCAGGGTGTCCCAACATGCCTGGCTTTGGTTTTGGTTTTGGGAGCAAGGTTTTACTACGTAACTCCAGCTGTCCTGGAACTCATTATGTAGACCTGGCTGGCTTCAAACTCAGAGATCCTACTGCCTCCGCCACCACACATAGCTGTAAGTGGAAATCTTTTAAAAATATAAAATCAGACTAATTAGTACCCCCACTTATCCAGCTTTAACAACTATCAACACATGGCTAATCTTGTATCATTTATATTTCCATTTTCCAGACTCTTCTCTAATTATTTGGATACAAGATCTCAGTGTGTGCTCTGGACTGGCTTCAAGCTCATGATCGCCTTGGTCTCCACCTCCAGAGTGCTGGGACTGTCAGCATGCACCCGTCTATCTTCCTTTACACACTAAGCTCTAAGCTTCCCTGGGATACATAAAGAGACCCTCCCACAAATAAACAAACAGGAAAATTTATGTGAACTGTATTTGCAGGGTGATATGGAGTTGTCAATGGACGCTCATCTATTAATACAACTACTGTACCACTTTGGAGTAAGGATGTTGACTATGGGAGTAGAAAGAGTAATGAACTCTGTAGTTTACATCAATTTTGCAGTAGACCTAGAACTACTCTAAAATATAAAGACTATGTGAAAAATAAGAACTACTTTTTAAGCCAGACTGTATCATATCTAATAATAATCCCTTAAACAAGGCATGTTGGCACATGTCTTTTAATTCCAGTACTCTAGAGGTAGAGGCAGGCGGATCTATGTAAATTCAAGGCCAGCTTGGCTCACATACTTCCATGCCAGTCAGCCACACAGTGACACATTGTCACAATAATGAATGAATAAATATTTCTTTAAGATGAATGAACATGTAGTTAATGTTAAAAATCACAGGCCTGTGCCACTGTGCCCAGTTGATGTTTTCCTGGAGACTGAACACAGAGCTTTATGCATGCTAGGCAAACCCTTTATCAACTAAGATATGTCCCCAGCTGCTATATGCATTTTTCTAGGGTATGTTATATCTCCATGAAAACTGAGAAAAAAACTAACTAATGCACAACATTTACTACATGATTTCAGTTAAGAACCCAATGGCTATATGTTTCTTAAAAATTAAAAGATAGGTTACTGCCAGGCATCATGGCACATACCTTAATCCAAGCATTCAGGAGACAGAGGCAGGAAGATATATAGTGAATCCCAGGCCACCCAAAGCTACATGGTGAGACCATGTCTAAAAAACAACAACAATTAAGATTTGGCAAAAGACAGGGCCAGCATCTCCCAGGACACCAGTGACCTGAAACTGAGTAGCAGCTCCTCTTTTTTTCTTTCATTTATTGTTTTGAGACAGGGTCTCCTTATGTAGCCTAGGCTGGCCTTGGAATTCACAGAGATCTGCCTGCCTTTTCCTCCTGAGTGCTGAGATTATAGGCATGCATCACCATATCCAGCTTAGGCAGTTTGGGTACTGATCCCAGGTTTTCCTGAATTCTAGAAGAGCTCTCTGAAATATATCCCCAGCCCAACAATGAAAGCTTTCACAAATGAGATCCTTGAGTTTATCTCCTGCTTACCATAACATAAAGAATAAAGTGTACCGTATTTGAGGGAGGGGACCAGAGATAAGACTTTAGTGAGATAGCTTACCTACCATGCACAAGGCCCTGGGTTTGATCTACAGCAATACAAAAAGTATATCATTTATTCATGTCAAGCTTTCTAGCCATATCTACTATAATTATTACAAGCCATTATATGAATAATAAAGTCTTTTTCAAGAGCTGAAGAGAGGGCTTCAGTGGGAATGAAGTGATGTCCTTGCAGAGGATTCCCATGTATTTCCAACACCCACATGGTGGTTCACAACCATCTGTAACTCCAGTTCCAGAGGATCCAAAATGCTCTCTGACCACACTGGGTCCCAGGCATGCATGTGGTACAGAGAAATACATGAGAACCAAACATTTATACACATAAAATTAATCTAGAGAAACAAGTCCTTCTCAGGTAAAACATCTAAGTACACACCATCTGTTCTCTAAATATGTCAAATGGAGCCAGGCATGGTAGTGCATGTATGCCTGCATCTCAGAGCTGGGAAGGAAGGGTATGAACTCAAGGCTAACCTGGACTACAGTTAAATTTGAGGCTGGCATGTAAAATTTAGTGACCTTGTATCATATATCCAAGATCCATGGGCTAGAGCTGGCTCAGCAGTTAAGAATGCTTTTTGTTCTTGAAGAGGATCACAGTTCTGATCTAATCACCCACATTAGATGGCTCACAGTCAACTGTTCCAAGATATCCAATGTCCTCTTTTGGCCCCTGAGGGCACCCATATTAATTCTCTTGCTCTATCTCACACACACATACCGCAACATGAATAAAACCTTTTCATTTTATTTTTTTCAGACAGGGTCTCTCTAAGTAGTCTTGGCTATCCTGAAATTTGCTATGTAGGCCAGGCTGGTCTCCAACACACAAAGATCCTCCTGCATCTGTCTTCCAAGAACTGGGATTAAAGGTATCCATAACTACACGCAGAAAAATATTTATTAAAAAAATAAAACAGAACTGGAATGTTATAAATAGTTATTAATATTTACTGTTGATATGTCTTCTGGTAATGCTGCTGTTAGTCCTAAGCAGCTGTATAACCAAATCACCACAGAGAGACTGGGTTCATTTAGTTAACCTAGAACACAATGCTGGGCAACAGTTACTCCCTCCTTAAACTCCAAGCCCTCATAGTAAGATTTCCCATATTATACTTGCTTTTTGTGATACATTATGTCCAGTCTATCTCCATGTAGTTCCAAGATCTCTCTCCTCCAGCTCTGCCTTTTCCTAGCTCTCCTCGCCTTTTCTCTTCCCACACTTTTCTGTCCTCGGGCTCCTCCCAGCTCAACATTGTGTCTAGTTCTTTGTTTATACAGAGTTAAGACAGGATGCTTAGAATAAATATCACAATACAATATCTAGATTAGAACAAGAGAGTGTGGGGGCGGAAATCAGCATTTGAATGAACAAGAGTAAGATGTATACATTCCAAAGGAACATTATACCAACACTGGGAATATAGTTTCGTGGTAAAGCACTTTTCTGGCATATGCAAGGTGCTAGGTTCAACCATTAACACACACAAACACACAAACAGGATTTAATAAAGTTAACCCTAGGTCAAGAGGAGGAGCAATAAATCAGCTGTCAGAAATTAAGTAGAAAGGATGGGCACTGAGTTGAAGGGTATTTAAGACAGCACACAGCAGAGAGCTCTTTAGTTCTGGCTGTTAGGCTTTTTGGCTTTTTCCTCCTGGGCTGAGACAGCAAGCATTTGGCCTTGGGCTTTCCTCTGGGACATGAGCTGAGTAGGAAGATCAGATGGGTGCTTTCTGTGCCTCTCTCAACTAGCAAGTTTCTATCCCAGCATCTGGCTCTTGCATCATTGTTGGCAAAATCGAATGGTTTGGGATTTTCATTTCTTGACAACAACATGTCCAACAAACAAACAAACTTGGCAAATTTTTAAAAGAGGCTATTAAGACTGAGGTTTGCGGTTTATATTTTTTGATACAGGGTCCTAGATACAGCCCTCGCTGTCCTCGAACTTACTATGTAGATCAGGATTTACCTTGCCTTTTATTTTAACCTTTCAAATAAAACACCTCAATCCTTTCCTCATCTCAAATCTCTATAATTTTAAAAATAGTAACATGTAGGCTCCAAAACACTTTTTCTGATTGACTTTTCTAGAGACAGGGTCTTTATTAATATTGTCCAAGCTGGTACCAAACTCCAAAGTATTCTAGTAGCTAGGACTATGAGCATGCACCATTATGCCTTGCTTTAGGAGACAGGTTTTCTCTGTGTAGCCCTGGCTGTCCTAGAACTCTGATCTGTAGATCAGGCTGGCCTTGAACTCACAGAGACCCTTCTACCACTGCCTCCCAAGTGCTGGGACTAAAGGCATGTGCCACCACTGCCCAGCTAAATATTAATTTTTAAGCACTTAGTGTAAGACAGGTACAGTGATTTACATAGGAAATTCCTGCTACCCAGATGCAGTGGTCTATATAGGAAATTCCAACTAGTCAGGGCTATATAGTGGGGCACAATCTCACCATGTAACTCGAGCTGGCCTGGCCTGGAACTCACAATGATGCTGGCCCAAACTCTCAGAGAGCCTCCTGCCTCTGCTCATAGTGTCCTGGTATGAAAGGTATGATGCCACTATGCCCAGCCCCAACTTCAACTTTCAATAAAGCACACAGTACTACAAAAGTGTAGGTAAAGGAACCACTGAAAAAGAGTGACAAGGGACACTATGCTGAACATTCTTTAATACTTGAAATGGGTATTTCTTCCTCCACATTCTACAGCATCACCTCACTTTCCAAGCACTGTGTCTTCATCTTTGGCCCTTTGGTCTGTCTTTCTGATATTTATTTTATGAGGCTGGAGAGGTGGCTCAGTGATTAAGATCATTGGCTGCTCTTGCAGAGGACCAGCATCCACATGGCAGCTCATACCTATCTCTCTCCAGTCCCAGAGAATCTGATGTCCTCTTCTGGCCTTTGTAAATAATGCATGCACACGGTGCACAGACGTGTAGTTATGATTAAAAAACAACAACAGTTTTTAGCAGGTGGTTGGAGACATAAATATTTGTCTAGAATAGAGTGCCATCAAGAAAGATGGTAGAAGCCCAGTGGTGTTGGCAATTGCACACACTTTAATGCCAGCACTTGGGATACAGAGGCAGAAGGGTCTCTGTGAGTTCCGGGTCAACCTGGTCTACAGAGATAGTTACAGGACAACCAGGGTTATTCACAGAGAAACCCGATCTCAAAAAGCCAAGAAAGGCAGGGCCTGGAGAAATGGCTCAGAAGTTAAGAGCACCTGACTGCTCTTCCTGAGGACCTGGGTTCAATTTCCAGCACCCACATGGCAGCTCACAACTTTCTGTTACTCCAAGATCCAACACTCTTTTTTTTAAGTCTTCTCTCTGAATTATTCATTTATTTATTCATTTCATTCATGAGTGCTCTGTTTTCATGCACACCAGAAGAAGGAATCAGATTTCATTACAGATGGTTATGAGCCAGCATGCGGGCGGTTGCTGGGAATTGAATTCAAGACCTCTGGAAGATCAGCCAGTTCTCTTAACCACTGAGCCATTTCTCCAGCCCAGATCCAATACTCTGACACAGACATACATGCAGGCAAAACATCAGTACACATGAAATAAAAATAATATAAATTAGAAAAAACAAAGCTGAAGTATATGAGTAAGAATATTCAGCAAAGGTGAGTGAAAAGGTTTAAGGAGGAGGACAGTTGTCATCAGAATACAGTTTCAGGGAAACGACTGTAACTCTTGGAGCAAGATCAAGATAGAGACTGTAAACTACTTATTCTCTAGGGCAATTATGTGACCTTGTCCACTTAGTAGATAGACTTGGCATAGTAGAGGCTATATTGTAATAAAAGCTGGGTGCATGGTGTAAGAATCTACAATTCCAGAACTGAGGAAGTTGAGGGAGGAAGATGAGCAAGCCTGAGCAACATAGCAAGACCATCCCCAAAACAAAACAAAAGAAAAAGCTCTAAGTGAGTGAAACATGAAAGGGAAATGAAAACATGGGAGGCATAGTACATATTCAAAGAAATCTGGCTATCATTATAAAAGAATGAAAACTTGAAATTCTATGAAAATAGTCTTGTATATAATGTGGTATTATGAATGAAGGACATGAAATTAAATGAAAAATTAAAATAAGAGTAAGTATGGCTGTGTGTACCTGCTGACTCAGCAATTGGATTGCTGAGGAGGAAGAATCACTCAAGTCAGGAGTTGCAGGCCCATCTGGGCAATACAGTAAGATCCTCACCTCATCTTAAAAATTAGTTTTAAAATGTAAGTCCTAAAATAAAATTCACTACAAAACTTCATGTCAAATAGTTTATACATCCATTCTAGCTGGATATATCCTAGTTTATAATCCATAACATTTTTTGATATTTTGATATTTGCTTTTGAGACAGGATCTCACTGTGTAATCCTAGCTGGACTGGAACTCTACGTAGAACTCAGAGAGACCTGTAATCTGATTGTCTCCTCTACCTGAATGCTACAAATAAAGGTGTGAGTCACCACACTAGGCCCGCAAGGCTTTCCTTAATAAAACATTACGACTCTAATGTCCCACTTAAAACACACACACAGCAGTAGTATATGAAGGAGTCAACTGTGGTCCAATTATGAAGATAGCAATTCTGCTTTATATGTGTTACCAACCCCACCTCTCCATTTCTATTGCTTCTTTCTGTTTTGTTTTACCTTTCTGAGACATGGTTTCTCTGTGCAGCCCTGGTGTCCTGGAACTAGTTTTTAGACAGGCTGGCCTCACATTTACAGAGATCTGCTTGCCTCTGCCTCCCAAGTGTTGAGATTAAGGGCATATGCCACCACTGCTTGGCTTGGTTTGTTTTGCTTTTTGTTGTTGTTTCTTTTCTTTTCTTTTCTTTTCTTTTCTTTTCTTTTGAGACAGGTTATCTCTTTTGAGCCCTGCCTACCCTGGAACTTAGCATGTAGAACAGGCTAGCCTTGACCTCAGAGATATGTCTACCACTGCCTCCTTAGTATCAGGATTAAAGACATACGCAAGCATGCCAGGCCTCCTTGCAGTTTCTTAACTGTACAGGTAGTTAGGTTTTCTGTGTCTTTTTTTTTTCTTACGATTTATTTATCTATCTATCTATCTATCTGTTTATCATGTATGCAATGTTCTGTCTGCATGTGCACCTACACGCCAGAAAAGGGCACCAGATTTCATTATAGATAGTTGGGAACCATCATGTGGGTGCTGGGAATTGAACTCAGGACTTCTGGAAGAGCAGCTATAACTCTTAACCTCTGAGCCATCTCTCCAGTCCTTTTTGTTTCTTTTTCAACACGGTTATTGATAAGAGTTTCTTCACTGCTCTCCAAATCTTATTCAGCTCCACTTCATTTATTTGGATAACTTCCTAAATGGTATTTACTAAAACTATATATCCCTGTCCCCTCCAAATGGTTTACTGTGATTTTTAGGCCTTCCAACATGGGTCTTAACCACATTTTCTCATTTTATAATCAAGCTTAGCTACCCCCCTATTCTCAAGCCAAACTTACTTATACTTCCTCATGTAAAGCATCTCTGTGTATTTTTGCATTTGGGTCTCTATCTAGAACTTCATCATCCTTCTCCTCTTGACTATCTGTTCACCATAGGAGGTGCTCCGTAATTAACATGATAGTCAACACCCCTTAGACTAAGATCAAAAGTAAGTTCTTGAGGATGGAAAGATGACTCAAGTGGTTAAGAGCATTCTCTCCTCTTGTAGAAGGCCTGGGTTCAGTCCCCAACACTCATGCTAGGCAACACACAACCACCTATAACTCCAGGACCAAGGGAGTTGGTGCTCCCCTCTGGCCTCCACAGGGAACTGCACACACGTGTATATACCCTCACACATACATAATTAAAATATAAATGTTTTTAAAAGGTTTTCTTAAAACGACTTTCAAGACAGGGTTTCTCTTTGTAGCAAAGCCCTGGTTATCCTGGACACACTTTATAGACCAGGCTGGCCTCGAACTCGCAGACATGCCCCTGCCTCTACCTACTCATGTGCTGGGATTATGGACTTGCACCACCACAGATGGCTAACAAAAACTTCCTAAATTTTACTAGTTATGAAACTTTTCCTAGCCCTAAGGTTAAAGTATGGTTTTTCTCTCTAATGCACTTTGTATATCCTTCTATTATAGCCTTGACAAGCTATCAAGTGAAATATGAAATACTTAAACACAGAGACCATCCTTCCTATCAGAAGATTAAGCATCTAGCAAAGAGTTTAGTGCATATTATTTCATCAATTTAGGTGCTGAGCAAAAGTCCATACACCAACGTTTGCCAAGGTCTATAGCCAGCTACACAGTTCAGCCTCAGTTCCATGTAGGGTTGGGATGTAACTTCTCAAATCTTACAGAAACACAATGATGACTCAAAAGACAAGAAACATCCACTTGATTTTTATTCATGCCTCATTTTCCTATGCTTTCCACAATTCCTAAAGAAAGGATAGACTGATCTCCATGACTAAAAGTTTAATAGTGAGTCTTACAACACACACACTAAAATATATGCCTACCTTAAAAAGCAATAACCAAACTGAGCAGATTCAATGGTTCAGCGCCGAACCTGACAACCTAGGTTCAGTCCCCGCAGCCCATATAGTGGAAACAGAACCAACTCTCCCAGTCTTCCTCTACCTTCCAAAAGCATACCTGAACAGCATTCCCATCCTTACAACAAACAGATAAATGTAGACACAAAATTTATTAACTAAAGTTAGTTACCTGATTTAGCTATCACTGCTCAAAGCTGCTTAAGCCTTAAAATGTTAATAATGCAAATTAATACTGGATAGTTAAGACTAATGAAAGAGAAAAAATAAATACTCACCATTGTACTTAACACTGTTGGCCAGAATCAGGTTTACATCATCTAGAAAGCTCTCTCGACTCTGGTACTTGTGCTTGGAGATATTCTATGATAAAAAAACAATCAGGCACTTGGCTATCTATATAAAAGCATTGATTATTAAAAGGTATTGATTATAAACAGTCACTTACCTTACGTATAGTCTCCAAATCCATTGGACTGACAATCACTTTGTAATAATCTGGAACAAACTTCTTATTAACTGGGTGATGAAATGGCCAAGACTAGTAAAAAGAAAGCATGGGAAGTCAAATGGAAACCATTACTTATACCAGAGAGCCCCAATTTTCATTGAGTTACAAATAATGCTGAAAACTCTAGACTCTTTCCACAGACATACACATCCTCACATAGAATTGTCTGCAAGATAAAGATCTCATTAAGGATTCTTACACCCTCACAAAATAGACTCTGCCCTCTAAACTTACAACTAAAGTTTTGCAAAAATAGAATAAAATTCCTTATTCCATTGTTTCACCTGGAAATTTTATAACATTGTAGACAAACAATATGACTACATGCAACAGAAAATTTAATTCAGAATTTCTGGGGGGACCAATATAATAAAGTGGACCACAGAACCAGTATGATAGATGGTAGCCTTGCCATAAACACTTGAAGAAAAGAAACCAAAAAGACAACAAACACTGAGTAATTACTACAGTGTTTTCTGTGAACAGGCAAGATGGCCTAGTGGGTACAGGTGCTTACCAGCAAGCTGAATGACCTGAATTTAATTCCGGGAACCCAGAGGACAGAAGGGAGGCCCAATTCCCCAAGGTTTTTGTTTGTTGGTTTGTTTTAAATATATCTATTTCTTTATGTATGTAACTGCTCTATGTGCATATACACCTGCATGTCAAAAGAGGGCATTAGATCTCAATATAGATGGTTGGGAGCCACCATGTGGTTGCTGGGAATTAAACTCAGGACTCCTGGAAGAGCAGACAAGTGCTCTGAACTGCTTAGCCATCTCTGCAGCCCCTGTTTGTTTGTTTGTTTGTTTTAAACAAAGTAGCTACCTGCTTTCTGCCTCCCAAGAGCTGGGATGAAAGGCTGTACCACCACACCTAACCAAGGTGTTCTGGCCACACACAAACCACGACTTAAGCCTTCCTCCCCAACATCCACAGATAAATAAACGTAATAAAAATGTTGAAAGTGTTATTTGTATAGCAGCATTTCTACATCAAGAACCTATATTAGTTGACAGCATTTCTCTCCCAGGCTATTCAAGAGTATACAAATACTAAACACTGACAAAAGGAAGTAAGAAACTCTTACTTATTCAAAGACACTTAGCATCTTTGCTTTCAATGTTAATGAATTCATACAGCAAAGGGTTGATATTTAAAACTACACACCAGTGCCTATGGACACACACCATTATACAGAATCTGTTAATACACACAGCCTTAACCTGTATACCTCTTTCCATCCCTTAGGACAATCCACACAATACTGGGCATGAAATTTACTTACATCTGGAACTGCCATCATTTTCTGAGTGACAATGTTATCCAGAATAAAAGAAAATGCTACTTGGTCATCATCATCAAGCAAGGGGTTGATAGCTTTCTCTAAACGTGCCAACTTATCCTCTTTCTGAAATGAAACAAACAAAAATGAAGGCAGTTTTCCTAAAGTGTGATCACACACACACACACACACACACACACACACACACAAAAGCTAAAGATAGTTTAAAGTCCAGATAGCTGTGTATGATTTCAGTCCACAAAAATTTACCTTTGAATTATCTACTATTCAATTTAAGCCTATGTATATAAATGATACTTCAGCTAAAGAATCACAAACAGACACGTCAGCAAATACAGTATTCTACATTCCATTCTTGTATAAAACCAAGAACAAAAAGCCCAAGGCATCCTAGTTTAGCAACAATAAGAATTATCCTTGGCAAATTAGGCTTTTATAGCATTATCTTTTCTAGGAAATGCATGCTGAGAAAACAGAACATTACTATTACTTAATGGTTCTTTTTGTTTGCTTTTCTAATAGGGTACATATCCGATTAATTCCAGGCTGGCTTTACATTCGGTATGTTACTCCGGCTTGATTAGTGACTTATAAAAGGAAACTTCTTTTTAAAAGGTTTATTTATTTATTATTTATACAGTGTTCTGTCTGCACACCAGAAGAGGGCACCAGATCTCACCCTATATGGTTATTAGCTATCATGTTGTTACTGGGAATTGAACTCAGGACCTTTAAAAAAACAGCCCATGTTCTTAAACTCTGAGCCATCTCTCCAGCCTTATGTAAGGAAATTTAATCAAACAAATCATTTCAGTCTGTATACTATGAAAACTTCTGTATTCTCATTGCCTGTATCTTTAATCCTTAGTCTCAGTAACCTTTTTTTTTTTTTTTTTTAAGACAGGGTCTCCTAAGTCACAGGCTAACCTTAAACTTGGAATGCTGCCACAGATTACCTTGGATTCCTGAATCTCCACCTCCCCTGTCTACCAATATTGAGTTTCCATACTGGATACAGGACTTTAGCCTTCTAACAGACACAAAGAGAAATCTAAATGGGAGACGGTGTTTTATTTGTTAATTTGGATACAGGGTCTCAATGTGTAGCCCAGGCTAGCCCAGAACTTGTGTTCATCCAGCCTCTGACTCTCAAGTGCTACAATTACAGGTATGTATTACAATGCTCAGCTAACTGTGGCTTAAACATGGATTTTTATGTCAACCAAGTTGAGAAAATTTTCCATGTTTATCAGTCATGTTCTCCTTTGTGAAATATCTATGTCAATATCAAGTTTCATTATTACCTGTGCTTCTTCTATAAGCCTAGAAAGTACCACAACTTCCTACAGTAAGAACAGGGGTTTATAGAGGGCCTGAGGTTGTAACTTAGTAGTAAAGTGCTTACCTAGTAAGGCAAGACCCTGGTTGAGTTTATAGCACACAGGGAAAGAAAACAAACAAACCAAAAACAGCCCAAAACATTATCCTTTAACTTTTTTAGATTACTTTTTAAAAATTAAATGGTCTCTAGGCCTAGTAGCTCAGACAGACCTAAAATGCTAGAACTCAGGAAGCTGAGGGGGAAGAAGCATCATGAATTTAAGGCCAACAATAAAACACAGTGGATTCCATGCCAGCATGAGCTAGATTAGGAAGTAGCTCAATGTTTTTTTCATAAAATAGGTTTCTGTGATATAGCAATAAACTGTAATGTAAGGAACAGGAGATCTCTGGGCAAGTAATTTTCCATCATCCCTCCTAAAATGACTAGCTTCTGGATCTTAATCCTGCATGATTCCAGAGAAAGTAATTTTCCTCGTTCGAACTGGCTTTCCCATTTACAGAAGATAGTGTCTATATAATTTCTATATCGTTAACCCTCAAATAAACCAAAGATTTGTCATTCCTTGAGGTACTATTCCTTCTGTTAAATACTCTATTTCCAAAATTCCACTAGTCTCCCCCTTCATATACCACAGCATTTCTCAATTTTTAAATTTGCTTATTCTGATTTTTTTTTGAGTCAAATTCCCATGTACCTTAGGCTGATCTTAAACTCCATAAGTAGCTCAGGATGATTTTAAGCTCCTGATCCTCCTATCTCCAACTCCCACGTGGTAGGATTATAGGTATGTGTGTGTGTGTGTGTGTGTGTATATATATATATATATATATATATATATATATATATATATATATATCACTGTGCCCACTACTTTGTCTCATCTTTAATTCTTACCTCTTTGAGTTTTTCATCACAGAGATCCAGCATGGATTGTGAAATCTGAGTCAATGAGTGTTTTGGTCCTATGGAGGGTAATAAATGACCATTTTAAATGGCAGCTCAAAGATGCCACGTTTCCAACATTTAACAAAAGAACCTAAAAGCTTCCAGGCACCAGCCTAGTAACTAAGTTACGTAGACATAACAATCTTTCCCTTTTTTACTTTTTAAAGAAAGAGTCCCATGTGTCCCAGGCTGGTTTAGAACTCACTATGTAGCTGAGAATGACTTTCAACTTCAAATCATCCTACCTCCACCTCCTTGGGATTGCAGGTGTGTGCTACTACACCAGGAACAGAAACCACCAGTCTTTACTCCATTTTTCAGTGTCTAACATATAATGGGTAAACAATGTGAATGAATTTTAACTGTCTTTATTTATGTCCACAC
>CM053742.1:84795444-84815051 GCA_028658305.1 Pachyuromys duprasi | reverse complement strand
GGAGGGGGCGGGGAGGAGATGAGGGAGGGTTGGGGAGGGTGGCAGGAAATGAGGGAGGGGGCTAAGCCTGGGATGCAAAGTACCTAACCTGTGATTGATATAAAAATAAATAAATTACATTAAAAAAGAAACAATATACCAATAAATGAATACTAATATAATAAAATAACATTTAACAATGCTAACATTCATTTAGATTCATGCACAGTACCAGGTACTGACTGTTGAGGGTTTTATATGTTCTTATTTAATACTTCTGATGGCCTCATGATGCAGTGTTATTATCCCTGTTTTATAGTTAGGGTACTGAGACATGTAGACAATAAATACTTTAGGGTCACACAGCTAGAAAGCAGAGAAGATAACTTGAATTCAATCTGACATCATAGTGTGTCCTCAAACTATTGTTCTATTGCTTCTCATATAAGACTTCAGATAAGGGATATGGGAAAAATAACCAAGGCTAATATAAACATAATGAGGACACTAGATGCTGATTTAGAGAAGACTGTCTAAAATGTCCTTCCTGAGCCAGATGTTGTGGAACAGCTCTATAATCCTTACACTCGGAAGGGCTGTGAGTTCAAGTCTAATTTAGGCATTCAGTAACTGAGATTACAGGCCTATACTACCACATACAGATAGATCTATCTATCTATCTATCTATCTATCTATCTATCTATCTATCTATCTATCTATCTATCTATCCATCCATCCATCCATCTATCTATCTATCAATCAATCAAAACAGGGTTTCTCTATGTAGCCCTAGCTGTCCTGAAACTCACTATGTACATGAGGTTGGTCTACAGAAATCTGCCTGCTTCTATCTACCTAGCACTGATATTAAAGGCTTTTGCCACCATGAGGCAAGAGTTTCCCTGTGTAGCCCTGGCTGACTGGGAACTCACTTTGTAGAGCAGGCTGGCCTTGAACAAAGTGATCTGCCTGCCTTTAACCCCATGTGCAGATTTTTAAAAATGGTAATAGTCTAATTTGATATAAGACTTTTGTAAAAAGACACCACCAATATTTTGTTATCCGGTTCCCTTGGGAAAGACAGGTTAATGGTGGATTCTTTCCTTTTATTGGCCAGTTTTGAACTCAATTATCATGAGAGGTATTATCAACTTATCATGACAGGTAATCTGAAATCTGGAAAAAAATTATTCTCAGCATGAGGAGCAGATAGTGCAGAGACACTAGAGACTGAACTGTGTTATATTCAAGAATAGAGAAGAAAGCTGCAGTGATGGCTTAGCCGCCAAGAGCGTCTCCTGCTCTTGCAATGCATCTGAGTTCACTTCTCAGCACCCACATCAGATGGCTCATAACTGCCTAGAGCTCCAGCTCCAGGAGATACCACTCTTCTCACATCCAAGGGTGTCTAGACTGCACATGCACACAATTAAAAAGAAAATAAATCTTACAAAGGAAACAGATAAGAGCACATTACTTCTTCATTTCCACCTATGGAATCCACATACCTTCCATTCTCCCCAACAGAGCTGCTTAGTTTGGTTTTGAACTGTTTTGTTCTAATCTGGACATGACCATATACACTGGCAGTCCCAGGTGAGAGTGCTGCAAGATAGCTTAAACTCAAGTCTAACAGTTATTCTGGGTATTATAAGCCCCTGTCTACTTAATCACAACAAGCAATCCCTTACAGCTGTCAAGATGGTTTGGTGGTTAAGTGACTAGGTTACTTTTACAGAGGACCTGGGTTCAATTCCCAGCACCCACATGGCAGCTCACAACTGTCTGTAACTCAAGTTCCAGAGGATCTCATATCCTCTTCTGACCTCCAGGGGCACTAAATATACAGATTCACAGATATACATGAAGACAAGATATAAATGTAATAAATTTTATGCGGCTGGAAAAATAGCTCAGAGGCTATGAGCACTGGCTGCCCTTCTAGAGGACCCAGGTTCAATTCCAAGCACCCACATGGCATCTCACAAGCATCTATAACTCTAGTTCCAAGGGATCCAACACCCTTATACAGACATACATGCAAGGAAAACACCAATGAACATAAAATAAAAATTATTTTAAAAAAGAATTATGGTTCTATATCACCACTCTTGGATACAGTCTTTGATTACAATTTTGTCATCTTAATCTTTTTTGGTTTTTGTGAGTGTGTGTGTGACAAGGTCTTGCTAAGTAGGCTTGTATGGATTGGAACTTGCAGCAATCAGTCTCTGTATCCTTTGCAGTGAGATTAAAGATGTGCAGCACTATGCCTGACTTATCCTTACATTTTCACCAACAACTAAGGAGAATTTAAAGATTTGGTGATAAAGGGATTATTTAAATCATTTTCATTTTATGTGTATGAGTGTTTTAACTACATGTATTTCTGTGGACCACTATCTTCCAGCCTCATAATACATATTCTTCTTTCAAAATGACAAAGTAGCCAGATGTGGTGGCACATATCCTTAATCCCAGCACTTGACAGGCAGAAGTAGGTGGATCTCTGTGAATGGAGCTAGGAAGGTCAACCTACCTACCAGTCCAACCAGAGCTGCATAGCGAGTTGGACTCTGTCTAAAAAAACAAACAAAACCTTCAACTGCAGGCTGGCAAGATGAATTATGAGTTAAGTTCATCGTCCCCAGGACTGACTGATTTTGATGATCAGGACCTACCTGAAGGAAGGAAAACTGATTCCTTCAAGTTCTTTGATCTACACACAAGCCCCATGGCAGACAGTGTATCTCTCCCAACACGCATACACACACACACACACACACACAACAAAGACAAGTAACTTTTTAAACTGAAAAAGCAAAAACCTCAGTTACTGCCAAGAGCTGTCTTAGAGCCATCTTTGAACATGCAAAGTCTGAGACTCTGACCGGTATCTTAGAAGAAGAGCATCCCCCAGCCTCCCACTCTGTCCATTTGTGCATCCTAACTGGGGACCAGGGAGCCTCCTGATCAGTGAGATCACACAACAACGTGAGCCTTTTATGAGATACTCTACTGGCCTGATCTATGACCTCAGTGGAACCATAGCCACTGCACCCACTGCTTCCTCTAACTCAAGACACAGCAAGACCAAAAGTAGGCAGACTAGCATAAAGAACTATTTACCAAGAACTCAGAAGGATTACCAATTCTAGGCAATATTGTTTCAAGTTATCTTTTCATCTGTTTTTCTCCTCCTATATTATTTTGCAGAGAATCCCAGACAGTGTATCATTCCATACTTAAAGATTTCAGTATATTTCTCTAAAAGTAACAATCCTAATTATAATGCCATTAGCACATAAAATAAACAACCAATACCAAATCATTATATTTGCAAGTTTCATAAATATAAGAATATGCCTTTTTTTGTTTGAATCACTATCAAAATAAAGTCTAACCTTGTGACTGTTGGGCAGGCACTATATGACATTTTTTGTTTTCTTAATTTTTAAATGTTTTTATAGCATATATTATCTATGTACAATGGGTTTCATTATATTTTCATATGTGCATATGATGTGTCTGACCAT
Source organism: Pachyuromys duprasi (assembly GCA_028658305.1). Lineage (NCBI taxonomy): Eukaryota > Metazoa > Chordata > Mammalia > Rodentia > Muridae > Pachyuromys > Pachyuromys duprasi. The sequence goes on along the minus strand of CM053742.1, from coordinate 84,811,536 downwards.
ACTCACACACATATCCATTACTCTTCTATTCCCTTCCACTTTTGCTAATCTCCTTTCTCTTCTCAGTTGACTGACCCCCCTTCTATTTTCATATTTTTGTTTTTTTGTGAGCCAGTAAGTTATATTAGGATAGCTTACTGGAACATGAGCCTTATCAATGTCTACATAGCCAAAGAACCTGTCCCACCTTCTCTGTTCAACTCTTAAATGTATATAAATCCTCAGGAGCCTGGCATGGTGATACACACCTTTAATCCCAGCACTTGGGAGGTAGAGGCAGGCAGGACCTCTGAGTTTGAGGCTAGCCCACTATTCAGAGTGAGTTCCAGGACATCCAGAAGCCCTGTCTCAAAAAAAAAAATAAACATCTCAGGGAGGGACAGATCCATAAACCCTCCCTTTCCATGACGGGATGATGGCAGACCCAAGAGGCAACAGTCATGCTATGCTTGGGGTGAGCATTCCTTCATCTCTTCATTATTTCCACTGTCTCTCCAATGTTTCCTAAGCACTGGAGTGTGATACAAGATGTCCCATTTATGGCCAATCACTTAGCAGTCACTTATTCTCAGCACCTTGACTAGTTAGGAGTCTCTGCAGTCATTGCTGACCATTGCAAATTTCTCTGATCAAAGCTGACAGCATTATTATTCTATGAGCATAAAGACAATTACTTAGAAGACATTTGAGGGCTGGAGAGATGGCTCAGAGATTAAGAACACAGGCTGCTCTTCCAGAGGTCCTGAGTTTAATTCCTAGCAACTACATGGTGGCTCACAACCATCTATAATGAGATCTGGTGCCCTCTTCTGGCCTGCAGGCAGAATACTGTATGCATAATAAATAAGTAAATCTTAAAAAAAAAAAAGGCATTTGAATCAATATATCCCCAGTAGCAAAAGCAGTAAATAGCTTCCCTACTAGGGCCAGGGCCCAAGATCTCCCCAGCCATAAGCTCTGGACTAGATTTACAGTACCATAAATGCTACTCTTAAAGTTCATGTACTTCCACTTTTTCCTTTTCTTGTAATTGTTTTAAGAACCTTACTATGTATATAACTCAGGCTAAACTTGAACTTACTATTAGCCCAGGGTGACTTGAACTTGTTTTCTTTCTGCCTCAGTCTCCTGAGTGCTGGGGTGAGAGGTGTGCATCATCACATATATCATCCTTGTAAGGTTTTACTGAAGATGTGAGAAAGTTTCTCAGTAGTTTTGAAGCCTGGGTTTTATTAACTGCATGTCTGTTGTAGTTTAACCTGTTTTTTTCGACCTCTTTATATTATAAAAAGCATCTTTAATTTCATTGTCCTGTTTTTAGTGGTATGGAGAAATTGTCCCTGTGATAAAGGAAATGGGAGAGTGCTTACTGGCTTGGGGAGCAACTCAGAATGGAACTCCAACCTCTTTACCAGGACTGAAACAGATGGTTGGGGTCAAAGCTCAATTAATAGTAACAAAGGTCCAGGGAAGGTAGAATGCGCAAGAGGCCTCATAGTGTCAGATTTCGACACAGTTGGTATGTGGGCCAGGCCAGGCAAGGGATATTCAAGCTGAAGTCAGAGCTGTAAAAGGCAAAGCAACAGTTGAGGCAGCAGCTGGGATTATTGCTCAGGGGATCACTCTAGTCACTACTCCTGAATGTACTTTCTAAATATATCTTATCTCCTTCTGTGCCTTTGCCCAGGATGAATCCTCTGCTGGAATATCTTTTTCTCTCTTCATGGATAGTGACCAATGTACATTCCCTTGTTTCCCTAGTTTTGCTGATAGGGTCAAGAATTTATGAGAGAAATAATATTGATTGCTTTTCCAGGAAAGGATCCAGATAGTTAAGAGAAAGGGTTGGAAGACAGACAGATAATAGTAATTTGTTGTGGACAGAACAGTTAATCTGATCAGAGTATCCAGCATGGAATCTTTTGAAGTAGGAGTAAGACAGGAATTTGTAGTTCCAGAAGACAGATGGTCTGAACAGCCCTGCAGGAGAGTGCCAGGGAATGTATGAGACAAATAAAGGGCTGCTGAACAGATGCAAGGGCCAACATAAAACTGGACAGCATGAATTTATATTTGTCTGCCTGGTACTCCCTCTAGCAGTGACCTTGGACTTTGGGAGCAGAAAGAGAAAGAGAGGACAGTGGATGGGGGAGTCCTAGAGGCAGTAACACTTAACAGGCTGCTGCCAAGGAGTATAAAGTCAAGTATACCTGTGAGACTGTCACCTGGGAGTGAGTTAGAGGAAGTAGTGGGTGTGGTAGCTGTGGACCCACTGAGGTCATGGATCAGGCCAGTAGAGTATCTCATAAAAGGCTCACATTGATGTGTGATCTCACTGATCAAGAGGCTCCCTGGTCCTCTATTAGGCTGCACAAAGGGACAGAGTGGGAGGCTGGGGGATGTTCTTCTTCTAAGATACCTGTCAGGGTCTCAGACTTTGCATGTTCTCAGGTGGCACCAAGACAGTCCTTGGCAGTGACTGAGGTTTTCATCAGTAACAATGTGACCTCAAGCAACCCATGTAATTCATTTCTTTATCTCTTTTTGTTTTTGTGATTGAATGTGGGACCTTGGGCACACTTTACCACCAAGCTCTACTCTCAGCCTATTTTTTTTCTCCCTCTCTTTTTTGAAAAAGTCTCATGTAGCCTTTGTACTCTCTATGTAGTCCATCTTGTCTTTCTCATCTTCCTGGTTCCAACCCCTGACTTACTCCTTACAGGTATATGTCACCATGCCAGGTTTATGTGGTGCTTGAGATAAAACTCAGGACCTCCCATGCTAAGCAAGTATGTAACCAACTAAGGTACATCTCCCACCCCTCTTCTTTCTTTATGCCTTGGTTTCTTCACCTCTAAGATGAGAAATGGGGTGGTAATAAACACATATAATTCTTATGCTCAGGCTGCTGTAGGAGGATCACAAGTCCAAAGACACCCTATGCTACATAGTGAGACCTTAGCCACCATGGGCTATTACATAGTAAGATCTTGTGTCAACAAAAATTGAACAACAAAACATAGGCTACTAATACTACATCAGAACAGTTGCATGGATTAGGTAAAAACAGTTTGAGTAGAAGTGTGCAGCACAGTGGACAAGCAAATGATAGCCCCCTAATCATAAAGCTGATGCAAAGCTGTAGTGAACAGTAAAAAATCTAATAGTCAAGAAATTGAACATTCTTTTTTTCATCCTTGGCTTCCCCCTCCTCCCTTTGGTGTTTTGAGACAGGGTCTCACTGTGTAGCCTTGGCTGGCCTGAAATTTGCTATGTAGACCAGGATAGCCTTGAACCCAAAGAGGTCCACATGCCTCTATGTCCTCCCTTAGTGCTGGTAATTAAAGGGATGAACTACCATGCCTTGCTCTCTGAGGGTTTTTTTTTCTTTTTTTAAAAAATAACTTATCCTCTTTTTTAAAAAAATAAAGTGTTTTTCAAGACTTATTTATTATATATACAATGTTCTGCCTGCATGTCCACCTGAACGCCACAGGAGGGCACCAGATCTCATTATACATTTTTCTGAGCCACCCCATTATTGTTGGGAATTGAACTCAGGACCTCTGGAAGAGTAAACAGTGCTCTTAACCTTTGAGCCATCTCTCCAGCCCTGAGTTTTCCTTTTTTGTTTTTTGGGGGGAGGTGTTTACTTGTTTGAGACAGGATGTTTCTCTGTGTAACAGCCCTTGCTTTGCTGGAACTTGTTTTGTAGACCAGGCTGACTTCAAACTCACAGAGCTCTTCCTACTTCTGCCTCCTGAGGGCTGAGATTAAAGGCATGAGCCACCACACCCCGCCTAAGTTTTTAAAATAGGATCTCATCTCATAGCCCAGGTTAGTCTCAAACTCACTCTGTCACTGAGAATAACCTTCTACTTCCTAAGTACTAGTGTTACATTATTATACCACTATGCCCAGAGAAAATCTTATTTCTTACTGAAACATGAAAATGGACTTTGGAAGCCAGGTATGGTGGTGCACTCCTGCAATCCCAGTACTCAGGAGGCAAAGGAAGGTAGATCTCTGTGAGTTTGTGGCCAGCCTGGTCTACACAGCTTGTCCAGGACAGCCAGGGCTCCAGTAAACAGAGCCGCTATGTCTCAAAAAAAAATGTAAGGAAGCAAACAAACAAATAGACTTTTGTGTTACCTCCCCCATTCTCAGAAGAAAAAAATCCTCCAACTTAACAGGCTGAAAGAAAGGAGTATGATAAAAGGCTGGGATGGTGGTGCATATCGGTAATTCCAGCACTTGGGAGGAGGGTGTCTAATCCAAGGTTAGCTTATAGAGAATGATAAGACCATGTTTCAGTAAAAATCAGGGGAAAAAGTGTCAAGGAATAGAAAGGACAGATTGTTTACCTTGCCTCAGCTACTTAGCAAGTTTAAGGCCAACCTGAGCTACATGATACCCTGCCTCAAAAAAAAAAAAAAAAAAAGGAAGAAAGAAAAACAGACAGGGAAGATGGGAGAGAGGTAATGCAGGGCTGAGGATGAAGCTCCTTAGCAACCACACTTAACCCTAGCATGATCCCAAGCACCACAAAAGAAAAAAGAAATGGAAAGAGAATATTGCTGTTTCCAGAAAAAAAAAAAAAGAGAGAAGGAAGTTTATAGCTACAAAGAAGTGTAAACTTGAGAGAGAAACTGCTTTTAAGATGGGAAAGATTTGGCCATGTTTAAAGATCTCAATGAGAGGGGAAAGCTGACTAAACAGGATAGTACCATAAGGCTTCTGGAAAGGTGTAAGGGGATCAGATCCCATACAAGAATAATGCATAGAAAGGAGTATAGGGTCCAGGGATGTAGTTTGGCAGTAAGGTACTTGCCTAGCATATGCAAGGCTCAGGGTTCAGTCTATACACTGCCCCAAATTAAAGACCAAGACATACACTTTATTCACAGAAGTGTAATAGGAAGTAGGGAAGAGGATTTGTGCCACTGTGAGCAAAAGTAGGTCTCTGGTAGTAAGAGATAGGGGCGGTGGAGCGGGGTGAGAGGATGCTTGCAAGCACTTAGTGTAAGGCCCAGCATGTTAGTTTGTATGTATCAGAAATTCTACCTATGGATTACCATTATTACCAGGAGATGGAAGCAGGAGACTGGCCTAGTTAGAACAAGTAGGTGACTGGGCTGTAGCCCTCAAGAGTACACTTGTTGGAGGTCCCTCACTATCTCTCTGGTTCTGGTCTGCTAGGAGGTGAGCTGCTTTTCTCTATCACATTCTTCCTACCTTTCCACAAATGGAGAAGCAGTAGAATGGACTGAGCATTATGTACCCATGGACTGGAACTAGGAGCGATAAAACATTTTCTTTTTAAAAGAATAAAGAAATAAGGCTGGGGAGATGACTAGGTTGATGAAGTGTATATTATACAAGTATGAGGATCTGAGTTTTGATCCTCAGTACCCACATAAAAGCAATTTCAAGCTGGGCACAGTAGCACATGCCTGGCTGCTTCTCCTAGCACACAGGAGACTAAGGCAGGAGGATCTCAATGAGTTTGAAGTCAGCTTGGTCTACTTTGCAAGTTCCAGGATATCCAAGGTGACATAATTAAACTTTGTCTCAAAAGATAAATAATAAAATAAAAGCTACCCCAGCACTGGAAAGGCAGAGGTAAGTGGATCCCTAAAGCTGAAGACCACTGACCAGTCAGACTAGCCAAATAATAATAAGCTATAGGTTCTGTGAGAGACTGTCTTTAAAAAATTAAGGTGAAGAACAATCGAGGAGGATATTTGATGTTGACCTCTGGCCTCCATACACGTGCACATACAATATGCATATACATGTACACATGTGCACACACAGTAGCTGTGTGGCTACTGTTGTTCCTATGCAGATCACACAACTGGAACTTTATTTTGTTGTTTTTGTTTTGTTTCAAGACAAGGTTTCTCTGTGTAGCCTTGGATGTCCTGGACTCGCTTTACAGATCAGGCTGGCCTTAAACTGACAGAGATCCACCTGCCTCTGCTTCCCTGAGTGCTGGGATTACAGGCATGCACCAATGCACCCGGCTGGAAATTTCTTACACTTTAGGCTTTGGCTTTATAAAATGAACTAGTACCATACTTTATTAACAGTAAATATTTGACACTTTATATATAAACTTTAAATGCAAGAATTACCTGTTTGTTTTTTGTTTTGTTTTGTTTTTGAGTCCTCACCTCCTTTCTCTTCAGGATTTGGAACAGTTGTTATCTTGATTTTGAGAAGACAGAAAAATGTTACAAAGATTAATGCATATTATGTATATTTTATAGTCATTTTACCTCAAACTTTCTGTTTGTTTTAAAGTCTCCCTATGAGCCACCGGCCTAGTGGCATACACCTGTAAGACCAGCACTCAGGGAGACAGAGGCAGATGAGATCTCTGTGAGTTCGAGGCCAGCTTTGTCTACAAAGCAAGCCCAGGACAGCCAAGGCTACACAAGAAACCCTGTCTCAAGAAAAGAAAGTCTCAGTGTGAAGCCAGGTGTTATTGCATGCCTTTAATCCTAGCATTTGTGGGGCAGAGGCAGGTGGATCTCTGAGTTGAAGGCCAACCTGGTCTACAGAGCAAGTTCCAGGACAGCCAGAGTTGCACAAAGAAACCCTCTCAAAATAAAAAAAAAAAAGTTTCCCTACGAAACCAACACTAGCATTTAACTTGTTACATAGTCCATGATGGCCTCAAAGTTGCCATGTAGCTCATCTTGGCCAGGAACTCATGATCTTCCTGCCACAACATTAGAAGTACTGAGATTTCAGGTATATACTACCGACCACACTTGGCTTGCAAGGGATGTGGGGGGGGTGGTATTATTTGTCTTTATTTTTTATTATATAGCCTCTCAGTGGCATGGAACTCACTTTGTAAACCAGACTCCCTTGAACTCACAGAGATCTGCCTGCCTCTGCCTCCCAAGTGCTTGGATTAAAGGTGTGTGCCACCACATCTAGCCCATACCTGACTGTTTTATTTCTAACATTGCTTTTGAGGCAGGTTCTTGCTATGTAGCCTATGCTAATATTGAACTCATATTGACCCTTCCACCTCAGCCTCATGTGTTGGAACTAGAAAAAGACGTATGCCACCATAATTGGCTGACACCTCTAATTTTTAAAAATATTACCAAATCTATACCTATGTCAACTTACCTTTAGAAAGAACATTAAGAGTAAATCGTGGGCAGATAAGGGAAAGATGGCTCTGAGGGTAAAGGCACTAGCTCCCAAGTCTGAGTTCAATGTCTACAATCTACATGGCAGAAGGAAAGAACTGACTGTCATAAGGTGTCCTCTGACTTCCACATAATTACACATACACCACCCCATATGCATGTACATAAAATAAATTAAAATGTAATAACATTTTTAGTTTTTCTTTTTGAGACAGGGTCTCTCTATGTAGTTCTGGTTAACTTAGAACTTACTATGTACACCAAACTGTCCTTCAACTCAAGAGATCTACTTGCCTCTGCCTCGTAAGTGCTAGCATTAAAGTCTTGTGGCACCATGCCAATCTTTTAAAAAAGGAATAAAATTTAAAAAAATTAAGCCAGGTAGTGGTGGCGGCAGCGCATGTCTTTAATCCCAACAGGTGGGAGGGAGAAACAGGTGGCTCTCTTAAGAGTTTGAGGGCAACCTGGTCTAAAGAGCAAGTTCCATGACAGTCAAGGATACACAGAGAAACCTTGTCTTGAAAAACCAAAACCAACCAACCAACCAAAGAAACAAAGAGTAAAGAGTAAACTGTTTTGGCTGAGGATAGTGGCACACACTTTTTTAATCCCACCACTCAGGAGGCAGTGAATCTCTCTCTTCGAGTTAGGGTAGCCTGATCTACATTTTCAATTTTAGTCTAGGTTTTAGTCAGTTTTAGTCTGGGGGGGGAGGTGCGGATACATAGTCTAGTTCAGTTTTAGTCTAGGTGGGGATACATAGTGAAACCTTGTCCCAGAAAAGAAAAAGAAGATAGGAAGGATGGGAGGAAAGAAGAGAAGAAGGCAGTATTCTTGAGGCTTTAGTTCAAAGGAGAAAGTTTATTTTCCCTGTGAATCCATACAATGGAAGCAGTGAGAATTGATACATAACCTATAAACCCAGGAAATCCCTTTACTACTGATCAAAGTTCCCTGTGGGTGGAACTCCCTAATTTCCCCTCAGCCTCCAAATCCTTATGTGCACTACTGCCCACAGTTGTTCCCTCACTTCATCTTATTCCTGGATCCCAATCACATCCAAGCTTCCCTCAATCTGAACTGAAGAGCTGGATGCAGGTATGTTGGCAGGAGCAGCTCCACAAGTTCGAGGCTCACCTGGGCCACACAGTGAGTTCCAGGCTAGTTAGGACTATGTAATGATATTTATAGCCCTAGAGGGGGAAGAGAGGGAGGAGAGAGAGGGTGGGGGAGAGATGGACCTGGAAGAGATAAAGAACTTGAGATTGCCTAAGATTTGAAAAGCTTCCTTGCTGGATATTTCTTAGAAATTTATTATTATTGCGTGTATTTGAGTGCAGGCACCCATGTGCAATAGCACATGTGTGGAGACCATATAACAACTTTCAGGATTTGGTTTTCTATCATAGGTTCCAGGTATGAAATGCCACCAGTCTCGTGTAGCAACTGCCCCCCACCCCCACCCCAGCCATCCTTTTAGCCCTGTTTTTTGGATTTAGATTTTTTTTTTCAGATCATTGACTATTCTGCTAAAGGAGATTTCAAATAAATTATAAGTCTACATTTTCAGCTAGGTATGGTAGCTTGTGCCTGTTACCCCAATATTCAGGAATGTACGTAGGAGGATTATTCCAAGTTTGAGGGCAACCTGAGCTATATCTAGTATGTTCCAGGTCATCCTGGGCAATAGCTTCAATTACAACCCTGCCCCCCAAAATAAGAATAGATAAAAATAAAAATGAATAAAAAGTTCTATACAGTCATTCCTTGTCCTTTAGTATCACTAGGAAGGAAGGAGGTCCATCCAGGAACCTCCTGCCTGAACCAAGTTTGGAAGATGCTCAAATCCTCTTTATGAAGAGGCATAGTATTTGCACATGACCTACACATAATCTCCTTAACTATTCTTCTTTAGATTATAATACGAAGTAAATGCTTTGTAAATGGTTGCTACCTTATTATTTAAGGAACAAAAGAAAATCTATAACCATTCAGTCCAAATTTTTCTTTATATTTTCAATTTACAGTTGTTGAATCCGTGAATATGAAATCTGCAGATACAGTCAGCTAACCATTTATTTATTTTTGTGGGGGGGTTTTTTATAACCCTTTTCATCACTTAATTGTGTAGGGCTTTTTAAAAGATTTTTTAAATTTTATGTGTCTATGCGTGGGTATGTGCATGTGTCTGCAAGTGCCCACAGAGGTCACAGGAATTAGATCCCCCTGGAACTGGTCTTACAGGTGGCTGTGAGATACTAGGAATCAAACTCGGCTCTTCTGCAAAAGCAGCACACACTCTTAGCCCCCATATTGTCTTTTAAGTTCCCTTTTACAAGGGATTGTGGCTTAGTGGGGAAAAGCCTGCTCATCACAGGAGAGGTCCTGGTTTCAAGTATCCCCAGCACTACAGAACATCACCAACAAAAGCACCCCTACTATTTGGATCTGAGCATAAGGACTTGAACCTACAATTGCAAAAGTGAGGAGGCTGGGGCAAGAAAATGCTAAGTTTGAGGCAAACCTGAGTCTTTTTTTGTCTAGCCACACCCTACTAACTTTCTTGTCTTCTCCTTTATACATACATTCTGATATGTAGTAGGAGTAAACAATAGTAAAATCACTATGGTCACTAAGAATCTCAGTACATCATCCAGGCTGGCCTGGACTTTCTATGTAGTGTAGGCTGGTCGTGTACTTGCAATCCTCCTGTTTCAGCTTCCTGATTGCTAAATTATAGGAATAACCCACTACACCTAGCTAGAATGTCCTTGTTTACTTTGAGATCAATCTAGTCCAGGGTGGCCTAGAACTGACTTGTAAGTCCAGTCTGGCCTCAAACTCATGGCCATCTTTCTACCTCCATGCTGGGATTACAAGTGTATAAGGTATTAGAGCCAGCTTAGAATGTTATTTCCTTTTTTATTTTTGTTCCTTTTCTTGTTCTAAGACAAGGTTTTGTGTAGTCCAGGCAGTCCTCCAACTCACTAGGTAGGTGAGGATGACCTAAAACTCCTGTCATCTGTCTTCACCTGCTCAGTGGTGGGGTTATAGGCATACACCACGGCCAGCTCCTCTTTACCTTGGGAGAAATGAACACGCCTCTATTTCTCAGCTATTTTAAAACCACCTAACGTGGAACTGGAAGGTAAGTACCTGGTGAGGAACAGAACGCACTTGCATGTGCTTGTTTCCAAACATGTCAAACACACAGTTACGTAGGGGTGGGGCAGGGCTGAATCCACTCTTCCATGATGAGGAGAGAGATGACACTTAAGTGAAACTGCAGAATATAAGGTTTATTTAGGGAAGCAGTAGCAGTTTGGAGAGGTTTCATTTGTTCTCTCCTCCTTTAGCCTCATGATATTCAATGACACCACGTGATCAACCATATCCTGGTCTCTGAGATTTTAAGGAGGTCACCAAGGGCCTACCTAGAAATTCAATTGTCTGCTGTTACTACTCCCCCATAGCTTCTTCCTCCTCTTCCTCCTCCTCTGTCCAGCTCAGGTCATCATCTGAATCCTCAGGTTCTTCCTCATTCATCTCTAGCAAAACCCCTGCTCTAGCCTTCTCAACTAGTGAATCGGGGTGTTCCAGCTGGGCCCAGGATCCTGGCTCAGCCTTAACCAGGGAGATTTCAACCCGTGATGGCATCAAAGAGACAGAGCTCTGCTCCACGTTTATGACCTGAGGAGGAGGGAAAGAATGAAGAAATCACAGGCTTGGGATCAGAGTGGTGATGAGTAAGAACAGAAAAAGAAAGGGGAAGACAGAGGAATGAGATGGGGAAGGGTGGAGGAAAGGAAAAGGAGAGGAAGGAGGGAAAACCAAAGCTGTTAAAGAGAAATCGCTCTATTTTCTCACTGCAACTCTTTCAGCATACACTCTGTCAACTCAATCTGGCTCTTCTTTTATTCTATCTACCTCCCTTCACTCTACCCACTTCTCTTCACTTACCCCCCAGAGCTTCATTTGTGCTTGGAACACACGGTTCCCATCAAAGACAATGTGGACATGAAGCTAAGAGAAAAGAATTGTAAGGGTAGTATCAATTCCAGAAGGTCAGAAAAAGTCATTACTATAGAACCACATAAGAGGTTAGATCCACAGGTCAGCCATACAACCCTAATTTAATAACTTCCCATTCCTCTCTGGGGACCATGGAACCTAAAGAGTGACAGCTTTCAGCATTTCTCCCCAGAAGATTGCACTACCACCAGAGTTCACTGGACCCTATTCTGCCTCAGATTTATTCCTCACCTCAGTTTGACTGGCTTTCACCCAGTTGAATGCGGGAAGTGGGATCTGGCCATACACAGTCACCACTATCAAGGAATCTGTCTGGTGCCAATCATGGCGGCAAGATGCTGGTAGCTAAAGAGAAGTGAAATAAGGATGGTAAAAATCAACTCCTAACACAAGAAGAGTTTCATGTGGGTATAAAGACACAAGAAACCTCAGAAAAATTAGCTATTTAATATGGCCAAGAGACTGAGTTATGGAGGCATAAGGAACAGAATCTTACTTCATTTTTAGTAAAGGAAAAGGTTAGGGAGGCCAACACTGGGAGGAGAATGTATCTTTGTAATTGGGTCCTAGTTAAGTGTTTAGGAAAGGTGGGGGCTTACTTGCTTTGCCCAATCGTGTCTACCAATTCTGCATCCTGGCTGAGCTAGAAATGCCCCAAAGTCCAGAGTCTGGATCCCACAACAGCTCCAAGACTTCATCCTGAGGGAGAAACAATTTATTTGAATTCTAACCTGCCCCACTCCAAACTCTTACTCTCATCCATATTCAGAGAAGCCTGCCCAGTCCTCCTTACCCCTCATGAAACCGAGGCACCCCTGGGTGGTAGATACATGGGGTAGTATCACTCTCAGGGCCTTGGTAAACCTAACAAGGCCAAAGGAGAATCAGGTCATTCAAATTCATGCCTATAACCATGCATCTCTTAGGTATCTTTCAGCTACATGCTTGAGCCCCCAAAACTCTCACTCACAGTATCACATCCAGGGTTCTGGCAGCTGGAACCAGTCCAGATCAGACTACTGTCAAGTCCTGGGCAAAAGAAACAGTCAGTAATCTGTCTATTTCCCCCACCCTGCTGCCACTTACATGAAATTCCCGTCTTTGAGACCTGTCCTATTAAAGACCTACCTACCTGCTCCAGGTTCCTGGTCTAGTTCTTTCTGTTCCAACGCCACTCCCAGGGCTTGAGATATAGTAAGTGGTAGCAGTTTGGGAGGCATCTCTGACCTAGAGGTTATAATTAGGCATTTAACTCTGATCCATTCATCAGAATTACCAGCTGTAGCACCAATCCCCCACCCACCCACCCACCCATGGTAGTAAAGTCAGCTAAGTCTAGTGAGCCAGGGTCAGAAGAGTCAGGTAGCAACTCCACTGGCAATTTTCATCTCTGGACATTCATATTTGAGAAGCCTGGAAAAGTGCCCAGGGCTTCAAGGTTGGTTGCTTCTACTCTACCCACATTTCTCTACAGAACTATCACTTCTTCATCTTCTACTTGACTGTGGACATAATGACTTTCTTGCTTGTACAAATTATTATCTGCAACAATGCTACTACTACTTATTTTCTGTGATGTAAGATGGAGCTTTTTATGTTTTTGTTTTGAGACAGGATTTTTCCATGTAGCCCTGGCTGTCTTGGAACTCACTCTGTATCAGGCTAGCTTCAAACTCAGAGATCAGCTTGCCACTGCCTCCAAAGTGTGGAGATTAAAGGTGTGCACCACCACACCAGGCAAGACATAGCTTTTTAAGGGGTTGGAGAGATGGCTCAGGAAGCAGGGGTTGGGGGTGGTGCTTATTGCTCTTGCAGAAGACATGGGTTCAGTTCTCAGTACCTAGAGCAGGTGGCTCACAACCACCTGTAACCACACACACATACAAACAAATAAAAACGTTAAAAAAATAACTTTTTAAGTAAGGCATTGTAGCACTCACTCTGGAGGCAAAGGCAGGTAGATTTCTGTGAATTCCTACAGTGAGGGCTGCCCTGTCTCAAAAAGAAATTGAAACAAAATGTTGAGCTTTTTATTTATTAAAAATAATAAATTTTTAGTTTATTATTTGTTAATAAGGAATTAGTTTAGTGTAGGGACATGCATACTACAGTACGTGTGGAGGTCAAAGGACAACTTTGTAAAGTCACTTATCTCTTTCAGTCTTTATGTAGGTTTTATGGATCAAACTCAGCTCATCAAGATTATGTAGAATCACCTTTTCCTGTTGAGCTGTTACTGGCTCTTTTGCTGTTGTGTTTTGAGACAGGCTATCACTTGGTAACCATAAACAGACCTGGAACTCACTGTATAAAATGGACTAGTCACAGACCTGTGGTGAACCCCCTGCTGCCTCTGCCTCCAAAGTGTTGAGATTTACAGACACAAACCAATATAGCCAGCAATTAATTTTTTTCTGTAGCCCAGGCCAACTCAATATCCACAACAATCTTACTCAGTATTCTAAGTACGGGGATTACAGGAATGAGCCAATAAAACATGTAGCTATAAAATTACCTTCAAGCTCTTCCCAAGAGAAAGATATCAACAGAGATATGTTGGTGGGACATGAACAAGGTACAATGATATACATGAAAATGTAAGAACAAAACCCATTATTTTCTATACTAATGATCATTAAAAATAGAAAATACACAACAAAAATCTCACTTCGTACTCAAGTGTGGTAGTATACACCTATAATCTCAAAATTCAGGAAGTTTAAGGCAAGAGGATCAAGTTCAAGAGCAGCCTGACTAACAGCCTTATAGCTGTCTTATAGCTAAAGGCTTTTCTTGACACAAATTTTCCCAACATAAAAGATGAATTATGAAAACCAACACGTGACCCTCCTCATATTGCTAACCCCTAGTTTCCAAACCCCAGTGAGTCATTAATTCATAGGAAGCTGCATGTATGTAGGCAAAAGCCCCAGGATGTTTACTTAGGCCTTTCCCGGAGCAAGGTCTCTGCTGACTTTGGAATCATATTCATAGGTTTTTGCTCCTGAAGTGAAGTTGTGGCTGGGCCATCAGGCTGAGGAGGGACCTCAGGAAGCTTCTCAGCACAGTGTGGTCCCACAGTACAGCCCTAGTACAGATAAGGAGATAAGGATTAGAAGTAGCATTCTTCTATAAGGAGCTGAATACAAGGAAGTAAAGAGTTTACCTTGATGTTTAAGAACTCAGAGAAATCTACAGTTCGCTTTCGGCAGCAGGACCAACCCTGATAACAAGAAACCCAGATCAGCTTAGATTTCCTGGGCATATTTCTTTAAGAAATATACTTGCTAGGTCCCCATCACCTATTCCTCACCTTAAGTGCATCATGAAAGATTGGGACCCCAGGGTGATAGTGACAGGAATCTGTAGATAACAGCAGAAAAGGGGGGGGGGCAGGAAAGAGAACTATGCCAGATATCATCTCACACATTTTCTCCAGTTCATGTTAATGGCATTTCAGACTGTGGAAAGTATACCAGCAGACTGAAGATCACCCAGACCAATTAAATTACATCCAATTTTTGTTCACCCTGTTCCCAATGGCCAGCCCCACAGCAGAACAACCCCTAACACCCATTCACAAGCCCTGAGGTCATTTACTCACCAGGGAGATTGATATTGGGGTCAAAGTGTTGCCCACAGCCTTTGTTATGACAGAACAGAGACATGGAGGCGTCTGTTGAGTTTACACAAAGGGTATTTCAAAGAGTCTGGCTGCTGAGTGGGGAACACCTCTTACACTGGAGGCTTTTAGCTGCCTAGAAGGGCCAGCTGTTTCTATCTTTAGTTCAGGAGGCATCCACCTCCAAACATGGGCAAGGGAACTTGAGTTCATCTTCCCAGCCAATAGGATAGTGCTCCATTAGCTCTGAGGCTCAGGAAAAGCCCTTGGAACTTGGATGAGGTCAGTAACTATAGCAGTTTTAAATGTTGCCAATTCCAAGCCTCTGACATACCAGCAGCTGCTCAGAAACAAAATACTATGGGGGTATGGGTACAACCCCTCCACTTTCTGCCATTTGGAATAGCTTGCCTGCCATTACCATTACCTCGAGGCAGTGCTCATAACACTGGTACTAGCCACTCCACCTTGCATCTCACCCTCCCCTGCCCATGTCTGCCTGATGTTTTAATATTTCAGTCTAAAGGTTACTAAGATCACCCTTATGCAGTCTACTGTACACACCGCCCATGGAATTTCCTCCCATTTTTTTTCCAAAAAAAAAAAAAAAGCACAGAAAATTAAAAGGCTTCAAATGTATTTTAATAAGGTGATGCTGCATTACCGCTCCATTTCTCAGAAAATTTTCAAATCGAAGGTATCAGGAACAAATCATAGGACACCAATAAAAAATGCACAGCATAACTACCTAGATAGGCAAGGCTAAGAGCTACTGTCAGACCTTCAACACACAGCAACCCTGTTCCCAAGATTGTATCAGACCTACCAAGAAAAGCTGTGAACAACATCATAGACACAAAATGTCATTCATTCTTGACTAGTCCTTACCCAAGAAAAAAAGGCAACAATATTTTTAATGATATACTAAAATGAACACCTCTAAGAGAAATTGTCTTCCTTAGGACATGAAGGGGTTATATATGAGCTATAACAGAACTGTATGGATGCTGTAACCTCTGTGGACATGTCTGAATTCTCACCTGGGAGTGAATAAAGGAATTGGGCTAGGTCATTGGAGGATGTTTAGGTTTTGTGATACATATTGCAGTGCCTCAAGGGTTGAGAGGAATAAAATAGTAATTAAGATATAATGGAGAAAAGGAAAAGAAAGCAGGAATGATCAAGATTAATGGAGCCGAGTCCATCTTCTTATGGTTCTCCAGGCCCTCAACTATCAATATACTTCAGGAATGCACCAGACAGACT
>CM053742.1:84717418-84795344 GCA_028658305.1 Pachyuromys duprasi | reverse complement strand
TTAAAAGAGAAAGAGAACAATGTTACAATTGAATTTCTTGTTACAATTGAATTTCTTGTCTGCAGCTTCTGGCTCATCTAAGGTCTTCCAACTAGAGGCCATTTCTACTCAACTATTCAAGACTCCTTACTGTTAGGGGCAGGCAACCAAGTCTGTTTAAAACTCTAGTAGTGAACACTGAAAGGAACAGAAGGCCTGTACTAGTTATGGCTCCATTCAGGTATCTAGCTTTCTTCCGTGTTTTTATATACAATTGAAATTCCTAGTTTGGATAGGTTCTAGCCAAGTCTTTTTTTCCTGAGCCAGGAAGAACAAGCTATCATTCTCTAGCAACCTTAGTTTATTCAGTTTTGGCCTATTCCATTTTAACATTACAACCCAAACAACTTCCGAACTTTATAAACCACGAGGTCCTTGCATTCACATCTGTCATCTTTATCTTTCCTTGACTTCCCTTCCAAAGAACAACCGGCAAGCCAGACATGGTGTAATGCATTTGGGAAGGAGAGGCAGGAGCATCTCTACTTGTTCAAGGCCACCCTGGACAGCTCCAGGACAGAAACTCTATCTCAAAACAAAAAAGCAACTTACTTACTGAGAATAGCAACCATAACAGTCAATCAGTCTGGCAGTCAGACAGAAGAAGCTACTGTTAAAATAGGATATACTGAATTTTCTCAAGAGTAAAAACTAAAGGACCAGGGATATGAAATGGCAGATCCTGGGTTCAATTATCTGCACTATCCCCAAAGATCTTCGGTTACATGTTATGACTACCAATATCCCTGAAGATTGGTATCTGTATCAAAAATCATAGTAAACTCCGAGGGAGGAGATGCTGGGCAGACAGTCAGGTAAAGTGCTTGTTCTGCAAGGTCGAAGACTCAAGTTTAATTCCTTAGCATCCAATGTCAGGGGTGGGGACAGGGTATGGTGGCATGTAGTTGCAATACTAGCACTGGGGATGCAGGGACCAGAGGATTCCTGGAGCTCAAAAACCAGTAAGCCTAGCCTAATAGGCAAGTTCCAAGTCATGGATGGCCCTGAGGAATGACACAAGCAGCTGACTTTTAGCCTACATTTACATATACACATACCCACAAAATTTAAATCCCAGGTTAAGAAGCTCTTCCTACCACCATTTACAATTACTATGAAGCCCTTCAATTTATTACCAATCCCAGAGTTCCATCTGGCATCATAGTGGCCGGTCCCGGAGGAGCTGGAGTACCAGTTGGCACAGGAGCAGGGGGCATGGTGCCTCTGTTGTTCATGCCCATAGCACCTAAAGCAGAACAGTGTGATGACTATAGGGGAAGAAGATTATCAGTCTCTCCCCCTACTGAAGGGACAATTCAGAAGATCTACAGACCAAGATATGTTAACAATCCCCCACTCCCAGCCTAAGAGCCTATTGTTCTTGTAAACGTCAAGCCATTTAAATGTGGACTAGTTAGAAGCCCCATAACTCACTAGAGATCAGATTTTAAAAAGAAAACAGAAGCCGAGTTTAAATCCCAGGTTCATACATTAAAACCCAGGCATAGCAGTATGTGCCTTTAATCCTAGCACTTGGGAGGCAGAGGCAGGTGGCTTTGAGTTCAAGAGCAGCCTGGTGACTTCTAGAACAGACAGGGCTACACATTAAGACCTTGTCTCAAAAGAACAACAAAAAGCAGGGCTGTACATGCTTGCTACCCCTGGCTTTCTAAAGCATAGACAAGGAGATCAGAGTAACTAAGCAGCCAATGCAAAAAATAAAGCCAGGCAGGTAGTTAAATCTTTGGTTACTGGATGCCTGCTACTCTTTTCTGTAATTATCCTTTATCCAGACCCCAAAGGTCAACCAGAACTATTTAATTCTTTAGTCCTTACCTCCCATAGCCATTTGGCCCATCCGTATCTCTTGTTCTCTCTGAGAAGAAAAACAAAAAAACAAAAAAACAAAACAAAACAAAAAAAAAAAAACACAGTCCAAAACAACAGTTACTCTATTACAATCCACTGATGACAACACAAAGGGAAGTAAACAGTGATGACACACATGCCCTCTTGCCATGTGTACAGTGACTCCAGGTAACAAATTAGAATTTTCTATTAGGAACAAAAAGAGGTGACGGGAAAAATCGCTAATTCCTTCTTGGAGTTGCAAACCATCTAGCTACAAGGGTAGCAGTGCATTAGCTGAAGTCTGCTACCGGACTATTTCTCTCTCACCATTTGATATAAATAACAGTGGTACCAGATTTTCATCCTACATTTGCTATAAGACAAGAGCTCTCTTTCAAATCTTACCTCAATTCCTACCAACATTTTTTTTCCCCAAAAGGAATTTTATAGCCTAGAAAAACTGATCATAACCTGGTATCCTAACAGATACCTCACAGTAGATTTATCTTATCACAACTGGCCTGGCACATCATAGGTATATGGGAGATATACCGCATCAGGGAAGGTTCCCTTGAATCCTTCCTGCTGTCGTCGCATCATTTCTTCTTGTTGACGCCGCATTTCCTCCTCTCGGCGCCTACGCTCTTCTTCCTGCCTATAGTCATCAAGGTATTTAAAAGATAAAAGGCATTCCAGAAAACGAGTAGAAGACCACTTGAATAGGAAGACGGTTAAGACTAAAAGCCTAGTGAAAGCCAGCACAGCTTGCAAAGAACAAGGACAACATCCAAAAAATTAAAAAAAGACCAACATTCAGTTCTTTTTAGTGAAGACCTAGGGTAATCCCTAGAATCAAATGCAGCTTAAAAAAAAATATATCCCCAAAGGGAGAACCCAAGAAGCAGCAGAAATTTAATGGTGATGAGAAATAAAGAAGCATGACTCTTTGGAGTTGTCAGAAAAAGTTAAGAAAAGGGTTACAAGACTGGGAGGATGGCTCAGTGTGTAAAGGTGCACGCTCTCAAGGTTAACGACCAAGTTCAATTCCTAGGAACATGTGGCGAAAGGGTTCCATACATTGTGGCATGTGTCTAGGCACCAAACAATTGTTTAATAAAAAAAAAAAGTTACCTGAGCTCTAACTGCTTTCGTTTCTGAACCTCTTGGTTATGCAGTTCCTCCATTCTCCGGAGCTCTTCTTGACGCCTCATCAAATCTAACAACACATTGAGACTTTTTGATTCTCGTCACATATACACAACAATTCCCCATAAATATCCAGAAAGCAAAGATGTCAACTGGATACAACCTAGAGTCATTTTGGAAGAGGGAACCCCAATTGAGATTTGTGAGTGGCCAAACCTTTGGTGCATTTTCATGATTGATGTGAAAGGTCCCAACTCATTGTGGGTGAGCAGGCATGGCATCACGCTCCTTTAACCCCCAGCACTCAAGGTTAGAGGCTGGGAGGCACGTGGAACTCTGAGCTCAAGACCAGCCTGATCTATAAACTAGTTCCAGGATAGTCAGGGCCACACAGAGAAACCATGCCACAAATGAACACCTCCCCAAACAAAACAACAACAAAAGGAAAAAAAGCATGATGGACAAAGCATGGGAGCAAACTAACAGCATTCCCACATCAGTTCCTGCTTCCAGATCTTTGCCCTACATGAATTCCTACCCTAGCTTTTCTGTCTTTATTTTTCCCCTTCTGAGACAGGGGCTTCTCCATGTAGCCTTGGCTGTCCTGGACTCACTTTGTAGATCAGGCTAGCCTTGAAGTCACAGAGATCTGCCTACCTCTGCCCTAGTACTGGGATCAAATGCATGTGCCACCACGCTTAGCTTGTCTCAATAATGGAGTTACCTGTGACTTTAAGACAAAATAAACTCAAGTTGCTTTTGGTAATGGTGTTCTATCACAGCAACAGAAACCTTAACTAAGATAATACATAATATCAAAAGGACCCATCCAAGTAAACTCAAACTATCATTTCCTTCTTCATAGAATCCAGTATTCTATACCAAATCTCCAAGTCTATGTCCCTCCCAGGAAAAAGTATTTCAGGGAATGAAAGAGATTTATGCCTTTTTCTCCTGAGGAACAAAGAAATTACTGAACAAAAAAATGGCATTTGATTTGTATTCTAGTTTTCGACTTATAGCCCTATACTCACCCTGCCTCATCAGCATAACCTGGTGCTCATGGCGTGCTGCCTCCATCTCCATCTCTAGCTTCTCACGAGCCTCCTTGATGTTTCGGTCCACTTGATCCTGCTGTTGCTTCTCCATCTCAATGAGTGCCTTCCAGCGCATGGCATACTCATATTCAAAGGACCCAGGCTGTGCAAACCTGGGTGGCTGCTCTCGTTCCCTATAGACAATAAACATTATGTATGGCATTACTTATTCTGTCCAAGATTCCTTAGAATCACATTCTTTTCTAAGGGCCAAGTAAACATATGCATGCAGCAAAGACCTACCTCTTTTAGACACCTCTTTTAAAGTTTTAAGAACAAGTAAATAATCAGAGATGGAAATGTAGTCAAGTATGTTAAGGGCCTGGGTTCAGCTATCAGCATCACACACATAAAAACATACTCCACCCCCACCCCAGAAATGCATAAGAGTCAACATATCTAAACCACATACTTGTGAAATTGCTGGTTTTTTATAACCAGCTTCTCTGGAAGTCCCTCTTCATCATCTAACTGGTCCATAGGCTCTACAGTCACTGGCCGAGGAAATCTGGGTAAAGGAAAGTTAGTATTAATGAAGCCATACCCCAACAAGCATGCTCCCTACAACTTTAGAACTGGACAACTACAATACTTTTAGCAGAAATAAGTATTTGGCAAGGATTCATACTGTAAGCTGGGCTGATCTCAAGTTAATGGCATTCTCCCAGATTTAGCCTCCCAAGAGCTGGGATTATAGATATGAAGCATAACATCTAAATCGATTTCTAAAGAGGCCTTTATACCTAACCCCAAGTAACCAAGTCCCTCTTATTAGCATATAGGGTGCCTGCTTAGGCTGCCATCAGATCGCCTAGAACTGAAGTTACAGATAGCTATAAGCCAACAAGTAGAGTAGATGTTGAGAATCACACACATTTCTTCTGCAAGAGCAGCCAGTTCTCTTAACCACTGAGGCATTTCTCCAGCCTGAAATGTTATCCTTACCCCAATTTCATTAATTTAAGATCTAGGGTAATCGATGGATAAAGGTACTCACACACACTAGGCGACCTGAGCTTCGTCCTGGAATGCATGTAAATTTGGAAGGCGAATACTGACCTTCCCAAATTTGTCCTGACTCACCCACATGTACACAAATATATAACTATTAGTTACTAAATGTTAACTCTCCATACCAAAGAACAAGAAACTCAAAACCACTGTCTGAAAACTACTTACGTGGTTAGCAAGAAGGAGCCTTCACTGCATCTGTCCAGAGCTTTTCGAGCAGCTGGCTTCCCTGAGAACTCAACAATGCCTTTCCCCGAGGGCCTTCCTCGGTCATCCACAATGACCACAGCCCTCTCCACCTGGCCAAATACAGAAAAAGCCTCTTCCAGCAGCTCGTTGGACACATACTGCGGAAGGTTGCGGACTGTAAGGGATGCACTATGACAGGCAAAGCGCACGCGTAGCTGCTTTCCTCGGAGTGGCATATTGTCCAGCTCTACTTTGGCAATTTCTGCTAGGGTTCGTGTTTCCTGGGGCAAACAAGAAAATTAGAATTTAACAAAGGCCAACCAAGCAGGCATCAACAAAATAAAATGTCTCTCAAAAAGACCCTGTTGAATGTGGTGGTTAACGCCTTTAATTCCAGCACTCAGGTAGAGGCTGGCAGATCTCTAGGCTAGCCTAGTCTACAGAATGAGTCCCAGATGTATAGTTAACAATACAGCACTCAGAACATTTTAATTTCCACTAACATACCAGAATTAATTGTCCTCAAAGATGATTATTTGTTTTGTGTATGTGAATGTTTTGACTATGAGTATATTTATGTACAACATGTGTGCCTGGTACCCATGCAGGTCTGAAGAAAGCATCAGATCCCCTGACCAAAAAGCTTATATAGAACCAGAAAACTGACAGGACATCTCTTCCCTACTTCACAGAACTAAGAAAGTATATTGAGAAAATGACTTGCTTATGGTTTTGAGTTAATGATAGTTCCAAACATCCTCTGGAGCTCTTGTCACACTTTATTCATTCATGATGGTAAAATATTTCTCGTATACTATCCCTAAATCAAAGCAGATTTTAAAAAATCAGATCTGCATTTAAACTTGGCAGAACTGGGAGGTCTGATGAGTAGTAGTACACTAGTATATACTAATCTAATATGTAGTTATCTAATACGTATTAGGAGTCTGCATTTGAGCCCCAACTGCCTCCTCCAGAAAAAAATGGGTATCCTCTTGACTAAGATTAAAAGATTTTAAAATAATCAAAACACCTGTGTCCCCTCAGGGTTTGAGAATAAGACAAGACACATACAAGGACTTTGGGTAAATTATATAAGCCTTGATAATCAGTAAAATAAACTTCATTTTTTTTCTTAAACCAAGCATGGTGGTAACCTTGGGAAATAGAGGTAAAAGTGTACAAGTTCGGGCTGGAGGGATGTCTCAGGGGTTAAGAGCACTGACTGTTCTTCTAGAGGACCAGAGTTCAATTCCCAGCATCCACATGGCAGCTCACAACTATAATTGTAACTCCAATTCCAGGGGATCTGACTCCACACAGACACATGCAGGCAAAACATCAGTGCAAATAAAATAATTTAAAAAGTGTATACGTTCAAGGATAGCCTAGGGTTATATAATGAGACCTACACCAAACATAACCCTAAAACTACTTTAGGCCCTATATTCCAGGCAAATAAATCTGAACTCACCTTTTGTTTATATCATTAACCATTTTCACAAAGGCCAGGCAACAATGGTGGTGCATAGCTTTAAACCTATCACTAGGAAGGCAGAGGCAGATAGATCTCTGTGAGTTCAAGGCTAGCCTGGCCCACAGTGCTAGTTCCAGACTCAGAAAACCAAAACAGCAACCACAAGAAACAACAAAACAAAAACATCCCAATTATTACCATATAGACAATGTAATTATTTTCACTGCTATTTTTCCATATTCATTCCCCAGAATTCTGTATTTTTCGAAGTATATGCCCCAAAGCTTATAGTTACTCACCAAGCGAATAAAGCCAAAGCCTTTATCCTTGTGAATGAAAACTTCACCTGCTTTCCCATATTTCTCAAAAAGTTTCCTCATTTCCTCCTCAGTAATGTCAGGGGGAAGATTGCCCACGAAGAGACGGCTACGTTGGGTGAAGGTCTTCTCTCCTGGTTTCCTAAAATTCTTTAGGTCAATAGTCAAGCCTTCATCTGAAAGAAGACAGTCAATCAAAAGACTGGGTAAAGAATTAATCAGATCCTCAACATTGTTTGTGATGAAGACAAACACCACTTCCCAATGCAACCTATCCAACTCATCAGTAAATTGCATCTTGAGAATGTGAAAGCAGTTTGAAGAGACCAGGGAACTTAACAGGCCTATCACGTTCCAGAAACTAAGCTAATCAGAGACAATACCACGATCTAGCAACTAAACTAGCTAATCAAATGATGTAGCAACTTGGCAATAAATATAAAAATTCCAAGTAGACCTGTCTGCTTTTTAAATCGCTATTTTCTTAACCGATTACCAATCTTCACAACCTTGACAGGTTGTACATACAGAAATGAGTAAAACGTTTTTGTAGTAAGCCTTGGCATTTAAAAAAAATTATCATGAGTTGCAGATGATGGGCATGAACATATGCGGCATACATGTGAAGGCCAGGGACCAACCTTTAGGACTTGACTTTTTCTTTTCACAGTGGGTTCCAGGACACAGGCCCTCAGGTTTATAATTTTAAGAGATGAGTCTTCTCCTGAGCCCAACTATTTGTATGCATATAGTTTATAATGTGTGTAAATTATATTTGTGCCTGCCTGGATAAGTTTATATGCAGCAGGTACCCCCGGAACTGTAGCTGTAGTTGGTTGTAGTCCAGCACAGCCAGGGCTACAAAGAGAAACCCTGTCTTAAACTCCCATGCCCTCAAAAAGTAAAAACAATACAAGTATGCTACCCAAGGCCTGCTCACTTATAATCCCAAGAGATTTATCTAAATACCATGAAACGATTTCCAAGGGAACCCATTTTCATCCCTCACCCAGCATCTCCTTACTCTGACTGCTGGCCTGCTGGCCATTGGCAGGCATTGGTGGGGGCGGTTGCTGCTGCTGCTGTTGCTGCTGCTGCTGTTGTGGCTGGTGCTGCTGGTGATGATGCTGATGGTGCTTCCTAGGAGTATGGTTCTGCTTCTCCAGGTTAAAGGCTTTATTGCTCTGCATTTCTGCACCCTGAAGCAAAGTGTAAAATGTCAAAATATCCAGGGTTACAGAGAGTCTGTCTCCAAACAAACAAAATCAGCCTGGGATGAAGAGACTACCTCAAAAAATAAAAAAAGGGAAAAAGTAAACAAAAGTACAAAAGTCTTAATTTCCTCAATCACCTAAAGTAAAATTCACTGTAGATACTGAATAATTCAGTGAGCAAAGTACAGATTGGTATGGACTGTGGGATTAAAAACTGAGGTTTGAATTATAGTCTTAATACTATGTACTACACAATGAACTCTATACTATGTCTTGTTTTTCTATCACAAGCAGGTATCCAAAAGTATCTGCTCCTTGATATAGCTGAGGATTATGAAATAACTCATTACTGGCATATACTAAGTACGGTAAGTAGTTCTTTTTAAAGATTTATTTTTGTGTATGGCGTTTCATCTCCATAGGTCTATATGACACGTGTTGTGAGCCGCAAGCCTTATGCCCTTTGAGGCTTAATAGATAATTCTAGAACTGGAGTTACAGTTCTAAGATGCCATACAGATGCTGGAAACCAAACCCAGGTATTCTGAAAGAGCAACAAGTACTCTTAATGGCTCAGTTTTGTTTTGTTTTGTTTAAGACAGAGTTTCTCTGTGTAGCCTTGGCTGTCCTGGAACTCATTCTGTAGTTAGGCTGGCCTTGAACTCAGAAAGATTATCTATCTGCCTGCCTCTGCTGCCTCCCAAGTGTTGGGATTAAAGGCATGCACTACTGCACCTAGCTGAGTAAAATGCCTGATTTATAATAAAAGAAGCAATAGATCATAGACACTTAAACTAGGGTTTGAGAAAATAGGTTATGAATGAGTCCAAGAGTGAATGAACTAAATTTATATTTCTAGGAAAGTAGAAGAAACAAATATAAAAAAATGTCCATTTCTGCAATATGGAAACTAGCAGAGTTCAATTCCTAACATCAATGTCAGGTGGCTTCACAACCTGATTTCCTTTTCTGTAAGGTTGTGCAAGAGACAGATACAGAGGGTATGGAGCTGGGTAGGTGGAAAGATCTAGAAGCTGTGAAGGAAGTGTGATCAAAATACACTGGATAAGATTTTTACTATTATAAAATTTTAATATTTAAAAAGAAGGTACACATGCAACCAAAACACTCACATACATGTTAAGTTACAAAATAATAGGGTTTATTTTCTGGTTAATCTGTGTAGCTTTGGCCATCCTAGAATCACTTTGAAGACCAGGCTGGCCTCAAACTCAGAGATCGCCACCCTCTGCTCCCCAACTGCTGGGATTATCAGTGTGTGCCACCACGTCCAGCAATAAATTATTTTTAAAAAACTCAAAATAAAAGTTTTAGTGTGGTCATAAAAACATTCACTTATAATGGCCTTTATGGAGATGAGCAAAAAAAATGACTAAATTACCACAGATTAGAGGAATATCATACTAAATTTTTGAAACACCTACAGAATGGGGATTGTGACACTGAAAATTGAGGGCCACATTGTGTGTATGGGAAAGGGAGAAAAAAAACATTGATTGTTCAAGAGATAAAGGAATAGTATACAGATAAAAAAATACCTGCCTTTGCTCATAGACTGATCTTTCATTTCACCAATTCATTTTAAGAATATTCAATGAATACCTATTTTTTGCTGGATGCTATTCCAGATGCACGTTTTGGCCTTCAGAGCCTACTTTTTCATGAAAGACAAAATAGACATAACAAATTCCACTTAAGAGATTAAGTGCCAAGAAAGTGCAAAAACTGGGAGACACGAGGCATAGATGGGGTGTCAGGGCTTGAATATGATTTTGAATTACTTCATTGAAAAGCTGATATTTTGGCTGAGACTTGAATTCTTATAAAATTTCTTGTTGTTTTTAGTTTTTTTGTTTTTGAGACATGGGTTCTCTGTGTAGCCCTGGTATCCTGGAACTTGCTCTTTAGACCAGACTGGTCTCAAACTCAAGAGGTAAGCCTCTCTCTGCTTCCTACACGCTGAAATTAAAAGTGTGTGCTACCACACCAGAAATTTTACATTTCAATAACATTTCTCAGTAATGTTACAAAGCACTAAAATTGTAATAAGGGACTTATTAACAACCTGAGTTCAACCCCTAGGGCCCTTATAGTTAAAGGAGTGAACTGACTCTCACAAATTGTCCTCTGACCTCATATACGTACACATAAAGAGATAGTTTCTTTATATAGTTCTGGCTATATTGGAGCTTACTGTGTAGACCACGCTAGCCATGAAATCACTCACACAGTGCTGGGATTTAAGGCATACATACCCAGCTGTTTGAGACATGGTCCATGTAGGCCCAGCTGGCCTGGAACCCATGCCTGGCCTCTTGATTTAAAAACAAAAAATTTAAGCCACAAACCCAGACAGCCATTGTGTGGCACATGCCTGCACTTCCAGCACTCTAGGCTGAGACTACATGAGTTTGAGCAACCTGGGCTAGAGATCAGGAAAGAGGAAAAAAAGCAGCAAGCCTGGGCTCAACACCGACATTCACAAATGCCTTTAATCCCAGCTCTGGGAAACCAGGTGCCTCTGTCTTGGGCACCTTCATGTGCATATACCAACATACAGATATACATAAAAACCCTTATACAAAGGGGTATTGTTAACATTTTAGTACACCCTTTGTGATGGCTATTCTTGGTTGTCAACTTGGCTATGTCTGGAATTAACTAAAAGCCAAGAGAGTAGGTATACCTGTGAGGGATTTTTCTTAATTAAATCATCCGAAGTGGAAAGTTTCACTTTTAATCTGGGCCATATCTCTTGGTGGCAGCCTATATAAAGGACATGGATAAAGGATGCTTGCTTTCCCAATCTTGATGGCAAGTCCATTCCTTGACTTGATATTAGGATATACTTCTTCAGTATTCTAGTGTATACTGAAACCTAGCTGAGACATGTAGCCTCAAGGGTAGAAGTACTGGATTTTTAGACTTTTCCTTGGTAAGCAGCCATTGATTAACTATCTGGACCACAGCCTGTAAATTACTCTAATAAATCCCATTGACATCTAAATATAGATTCATTCTATCAGTTCTGTTCCTCTAGAAACCTAATACAACCTTCTAGTTATTAATATTGACTTTTAAAAATTTCCATTTTATGTATATCTATGTCTGCAGTTTTTTGTAACCAAAACTGAAATTAAAAGTGTGTGCTACCACACCAGAAATAACCAAGCACAGTACCTGAAGAGGGCAAGGCAGCCTCTAGAGCTGGAGCTACAAGAAATTAGAAAGCTACCTAACATAGTTGTTGGGAACTGAACTTGGGCAAGAGCAGTAATAGCTGAACCATCTCTCCAGCTCCTATCAAAGAAACCAGTTTGTGGGAGGTTTGAAGAGATAAAGAACACTAGTTGCTCTTACGGAGGACCCCAGTTAAATCCCCCCCCACACACACACACACCGTGCATCACAACCACCTGTAACTCCAGTTCTGACCTCCATGGATACATGTGGTGCAAGCTACACACTGTTGAAACACCCACATAAAAAAACGAATACATCTAATTTAAAATGCCTATTAAACAATATGCCAGGTGGTGGTGGTGCATGACTTTTAGCCCAGCACTGAGGCAGAGACATGTGGCTCTCTTTTTCAGTTGGAGGCTAACCTGGTCTACATAGTTAGGTCCTGGTCGGGCATAGCTATACACAGAAACACTGTCTTGAAAAACAAAACAAAACAAAAAAACCAAAATTACAAAAAGAACCCAGTTTCTAAACTTTCTTCCTTATGATACATAACAAACAATTTTCATGTAACTATAGCTTTAACATTGCTAGGCATGGTGGTATACACTACCATTAAGGAGGCAAGCACAGACAGAACTCTGGTCTCGACACCAAGTCAGAGGACAACTAGGGCTAATACAGAAATTAGCCCCTCCAAAAAAACTAACATGAGATGATGATGCTCAACTCTCAATTAAACTCTTACGATATTGGACACTTTAGGTTCTTTGTAATTTTCACTATTAGAAAGAGTGCACATAGATAATATCTTTGACCCCAACTGCATTTAAGTAATCCTTTTACCTCTTCCATTTCTGCTTATTTCCTGAAGTGTTACTGTTTTAGTTGAAATAATACCATTTGATGTTCAGCTTTTTGTTTCTGCAATTTCAACATAATTGTAAATGCCTACATAAAGTGCATCTGTATATATCTAGTTTATTAATCTACCATCATAATTTAGACTGCTTTCAGGGTTTTTTTTCTGTTATAGTACTATAGCGCTTTTTAGCTTTGTTTACTTATTAGGAAAAAGAATCTAGCTTTGTGACACTTGACAGTGCAGTTTTCCTAAAAAAACTTAATTTTAAATGTTATTAACAGGTGTAGTGATGTAATTGCAAATAAAGCATCTTACTTTTTTGTTTGTCAAGACAGGGTTTCTCTGTGTAGCCCTGGCTGTCCTAAACTCTAGACCAAGGCAGCCTCAAACTCAAGAGGATGCCTACCTGCCTGCCTGTACCTCTGCAGTGCTGGGATTAAAGGTGTACACAACCAAGCATGGCTATAGAAAATGCTTTAAAATTTTTTAAAACCTAAGGTGGCTTATTCCTATAATTCTAAACTCTATTGTTTGAGGTCAGTGTAGGCTAGCTACAGTATGAACCTGTCTCAAAAAGGGAAAAAAAGACATGATGTGATGGTACACCCCTATAATTTCAGAGTTATATAGGCTGAGATAAGACAGTTTCAGAAAACCTTGGCTATCTATCAAGACTTAACAACCCTGCCCCCCCAAAAGACAAAGAAATGAAAGCTGTTGCTAGAAACAGCTGGAGATGGGAAATAAAATCTTTTCATATTTAAAGTATTTTCTTTCTATCCCCAAAGTAGCCAGTGAAAGAACTATCATCTTCACAGCCATTTGTCCCACTAAATCTTACCTTTTCTCAGGTTGAGATCCAAGTAACAGTTTTTATCCCAACCTTTAATTGATAGCCCCTGCCTCAGTCTTAGTAGCTTCTATCACTCAAAGGAATCCACATGTAGTTTCCATGTTAATAGAAATCCTTACAGAGTTTAGGGGCCTTACATGCCTCAAACAGCTGACAGTCTAAAAGCCTGAGGTACCACAACCCCAGATTTCAGGCAAGCTTGGGCAAGTGAGTTCCTGCACCCCCCCCCAAAAAAAAACACTGCTTCGTAGCCCACTTCTTTAATCCTCACTCAGGAGGTATAGGTAAGTAGATCTGATTTTCAGACCTAAATTTTTCTTGTCAGCCATATATACACAGCATAGTTATCTTTTTGTTGTTGGTTTTTCAAGACAGGGTTTCTCTGTGTAGCCTTGGCTGTTGGCTGTCATAGACTCACTTGCTTTATACACCAGGCTGGCCTCAAGCTCTCAGCAATCCACCTGCGTCTGTCACCCTGAGTGCTGGGAGGCAGCATTACCACACTGCCAGGTGCTACCATGCCTGGCAATGTGTTTTTTTAAAAGAAGGGAAAAAAAAGCCAGGCATGGTGGCACATACCTTTAATCCCAGCACTTCAGAGGCAGAAGCAGGCAGATCTCTGTGAGTTCAAGGTCAGCCTGGTCTATAAAGTGAATTCAGAACAGCCAGGCATACACAGAGAAAACCTGTCTTGAAAACAAAACAAAGAAAAAACATTCTAAACCATTTATTTCAAGGAAGGTTGTATTTAAAATTATATTCTGGGGCTGACAGAGATGGGGAAGAGAATAAGGAAGATGCATCATGCACACCTGAAAATTGATTTTAAAAAGTGTACTCTGCAAATTAAGATAATTTAACACTCATTAAAATCCAGGCAACACGCTGAGCTTGTGATACATACCTTCATTCCCCGCTCTCAGAAACACAAATTGGTGGATTTCTGTGTGATGGAGGCGAGCCCAATCTCATTTTTGAGGTTTGAGAGCCAGGCCATTATAGTGGGTAAGACCATGACTCAAAAACTAAACAAAATCTAGGCAACATGCTACGCCTGCATTATTTCATTTAGTGGCACTAACTGTTAATTCTTTTGAAAAAGGAAAACAGAAGCCTAAAAACATACTTTACCTAACTTCATTTAGTGGCACTAACTGTTAATTCTTTTGAAAAAGGAAAACAGAAGCCTAAAAACATACTTTACCTAACCAAGGCCACACCAGTGTAAGGAATGGAACCCAGATCTGTTGACCTCTAAAATGCAAAACCATCATGTATCAAATAAGACGTCAATTCACTTTAAATTTCAACAAACTTACCAGCTATGTCACCTAACTTCGGCAACTTATAGGATGGAGATGGGAGTGAATAACAGTTATTGCATACTTGTAATCCCAGCACTCATGAAAGCAGAGGCAGGCAGATCTCCCTGAGTTCAAGGCCAGCCTGGTCTACAAAGCAAGTCCAGGACACCCAAGGCTACACAGAGAAACCCTGTCTCGAAAAGCCAAAAATAAATAAATTAAAAGAAAAAAGAATTTAAACAAATGTCATCATTAGATTTTTCCTAAATTGCCGATTTCTGGACTGTAATAAAGGTGTGGATCAACAGGCCCAACTAATGAGTAACTTTTTTTTGAGGCAGGTTACTGTCCTGAAACTCAGGATGTAGACCAGGCTGGCCTCAAAGTCAGAGATCCACCTGCCTCTGCCACCATGTCTGGCCATGAGTAACTTTTAATAACCAAACTGCCGACATTTATGTTTTTAAATAAAGATCCCCATGATGCTAGCTCTTATAACCTTTCTGTAGTCTTTTCTGAAAGTTCCCATTTACCAATGAAGTTAAGGTTAATACTACTTGAAGAACCTAAATTACCGCTGCATGTGCAATGAGCACCAAGTACAAGTACTTTCTATGTCAACTGCAGCAATATAAAATTTCAAGATGTACGCAGAAATAAATTTATCAATCCCTAAACTACTGGGCTTCAAAAAGAGATCAGCACCTAGGATGAATCTCTACTTACCTGTCCTAAGATTAACCATGAGAAAAGGGCTGTAGCTACCGTGTGTGATACAACTGCCCACATGTTTAGGATCACATTAATCACAAGTATCTGAAATCTAAATATGAGCCTCTCAATTTTTAGAAGAGTCAAATTACTAAGTGGAAACTGCTAGAGAAATCCAGTGTGGATTTACCAGGGTGAGTGAGACAGGTGGACCAACCTGAAAGCTATAAAATACAATCATGGTAATAACAACGAAGCTGGACAAAGAAATTTATGTTTTTAAAAACTATCCCCCTAATACAGCAGCCAGAATTAGGGGGATAAAATAAAAACCAACCCACAAGGCTCAGTCACATTTTAGTTTCAGATTTTGGAAGTGTTAGGTTACACCAAAAATTAATCTGTTATCTATGTGAAACTTGTATCCAACTAAGCATCCTGTACTTTACCTGGTACCCCTGCACCTACCTTTACTTTGATTTGAACACAGCAACGTGTCTGTCTCCCAGTCTTCTGTAACCTCGACTTCTGTTAAACACACAAAAAAGGTGTCAGCTTACAGAAAGACTTCTGCAAAATACTAGAAAGTAAAGCCACAAATTTAAGCTTAATTTAGAAAAGCAATGCCCACAAATGGCTAAGGAAAGCTTAAGCGGCAAGGTTTGAAAAAAAAAAAAAAGCGCGCGCACAAAGGTGGGGTGGAGGGTGTTTCATGAACTTAGCTCCAAATGCCACGGGGTTTTAAACTAGCAAACTTTCCACTGAAAGTTGTTTACACAAACAAACAAAAAAACATAGTTCTAGGGGCCCCACAGGTCCTCTTGGAATTAATGGCCTCGAGGGATTAGGAAGGAGGAGCGTCCAACAAAGCAAAGCGCCTCCTCCTCTAACCTCAACTTCAGCGCTTCAGCATAATAGACTTCGCACCCTCTGGTCCAGAGCGGTTCAAAAGCAGCCAACTTAGGGTAACTGAGATTTGAGATGAGTAGCACAAAGGGCCCGGACAGTATAGCTAAACGCATGGGCTAAAACCCCAGGCATGAAGCGGCGAGGGTGCAGGACCCCATGGGTGGGCTGCGAAGGCCTTGCACGAAGGAGGGGAGGCCTCATGGGGCCATTGAACCCATATTCTCGGGCCAAACTCAGCCTCGCCCCAGCCCCTTCCTTCACGAATCGTCGCAGCAAGGCACACTGTCCCCTCCAACCAACCACAGAAGCGTCCCAAAACTCACCCTCTGCCCACAGTTCTTTGCTCAGAGTAACGGCGACGCCGCACAGCCTCCACCGTCCCGAGAAAAGAGCGCGCGACCGCCGGAAACGAGACGACGGAGTTCGGTGCCTCCCAAGGGAATCAAGGTTGGCTTCCTGATTGGGCATGTGAACTGCCAGTCAAAGTTTATCTCCCGAGGAGGCCTCGTATGTCCGCCATTTCTTAGCTTCTATTGGCTACCGACTGTCAAAGCCCTGGGTTCCTGTGAACGACAGATGGGGGACAAAGAGCGAGGCTTTGTACCTTATGCGCATGCACAAGAGGCGCTGTGCGACCGACGGAAAAGGGAGGGGGAGGGGAAGCTAGCAGTCGGAGGTAGGGGGTCGGTCGGACGGAGAGACTAACAGGCCCTGCGGAAGGACTGAAAGACCTAGTGGTGGGAGGTGGGAAGAAGAGAACTTGAGCGAGAAGTGGAGAGAAAAGGGAAGAAAATCGGCGCGTGGGCGTGCGCTGAGAGTTTATGCACTGCGCCTGTGCAAAATTAAGAGTAACAATGTCATTGTATTCTATGTGGCAGAGCTAGCCGTTTGCTACTGGGGAAAAAAAGTACCCCGCCATGTTTCTTTTTTCACACTTCCTCAAAGCTTGCACCCTGACACCGTATACCATTTTAGTTCCTTTCCCAGGGCCCGGTATATTCGGGAAGTGTAACTGAAATGGTCATGATTATAGAAAGGAGCAGGAGGGCAAGCGATTTTGTCACTTGAATCTCTGTGTGATTACCCAGAACTCTAACCAGCACTATTTCCATAGTAACCAGAAACCCAAATAGGCCAAACATCCACGCCGAGAAATTCAACAGGTTGTTCAGCAGTGTGGGAGCCAGTATGTTGAAGGTCTTCACATTAATCCTACTCTAGAAATTTCGTTCTTCCATAATGCCTAACTGTTCCAGGCGGTTATCCAAGAATTACAAGGTTCAATTGATAGGTACCAGTAGTTAATTCCCACTAATTAATTCATACTCTGGATGGCAGATTATCTTAACAGGCACTACCTACCTTACATAGGACACAATGATATAGACCTGTGCTGTCTAATAAGACTTCTTATAATGTTAGTAAGGTTCTGTGGTGCCATTCAATATAATAGTAGAGACTAGCCATACACCTTGTGTGTGTGTGTGTGTGTGTGTGTGTGTGTATGTGTGTGCATGCACATGCTCGTGTGGGTGTGGGTGTAACATAAGGCTACTAGCTACTATACTGGATATATTTAGCCCAATGGTTCCCAAACTGAGAGAAAAAGTAGCACATTATTATGAAAAAAAGAAAATAAATTCCTACTCAGGGAGGAAAAAAATCAAACTGCTCTACAGTATGAAAAGTCTCACCCCTTCTACTCATCTCATATACCCACTACCCAATTATGACATCTGTTATCTATGCATGACTGTCCCAATCAAACAGAAATGATTAAGCCCTTAACCCTTACACTCAGGAGCCTGAGAAAGGAGGATAGCCCAGGAGGCCACCCTTGACTACATAGTGAGCACCAGAGCAGCCAGTATGAATAACTACGTCTCAACTGAAAACAAACAAACAAAAGCACACATACGTGTATATGATTCAAAAAATGGATATACTTTTCTAAACCGTGGCTTTTTCTGTTTTTTAAAAAAGATTTATTGGGGGTTGGAGAAGTGGCTCAGTATTTAAGAGTACTGACTGCACTTCCAGAGAAATAGGGTACCTGTCCCAGCTTCCCATTGGTGGCTAACAATGTAATTCCAGTTTCCAGGGATCTGACACTCTCTTCTGGATTCTAAGGGCACTGTATATGTGTGGTGCACAGATAGGCAACCAAAATGGCCAAGCACATAAAATGAAAACAACAACAAAAGCAACAAAAAGATGTGTTTTCTTTTATGTGTGTGTGTTGTCTGCATAGATGTAAGTGCACCACCTGTATGTGTTGCCTGAGGAGGACAGACTACAATGGTGGATCCTCTACAGCTAGAGTTACAGATAGTTGAAAGCCACCATGTAGGTCTGGGAAGGTACAGTGCTCTTAACCGCTGAGCCATCCCTAAAGCCTCAGCTGTGACTTTTTCTTTTTGTTGTTGTTCCAGACAGAGTTTCTCTGTGTAGCCTTGCTGTTTTGTACTCACTTTGTAGACCAGGCTGTCCTTAAACTCACAGAGATCCACCTACCTCTGCCTCCAGAGTTGTACTTGCCACGTATCCTGGCTAGTTGAATTCAGTCTGCATCCAGGATTACAGGTGTGTGACATGATACCAGGCACTGTGACTTTTTCTAAGCCATGATTTTCCAGGACCAGGAAATATAGCTTAAAAGTTAAGAGCACTTACTGTTCTTGCAGAGGACCTGTTTCCATTCCCAGCAGACACATGTCTGTTTACAACTATTTGTAACTCTAGTTCCAGGGGATCTAACACCTCTCCTGACCACCTCAGGCTCCTGCAGTCTTGTGATAGACAAGATACATACACTCAGGGATCTCTGTATGTTTAAGGACAGCCTGGTCTACACACTGAGTCCAGGGCAGCCAAGGAGAAACAGAGAAACAGTCTCGGAGAGAAAGAAAGAAAAAAAGAACAAAAACCTTAGGCACAGGAGTGAACACACACACTCAAACACATTTCAATAATATAAATATTTTTTTAAAAAAAGATTTATTTATTATTTATACAGTATTCTCCTTGCATGTGTGCCTTCATGACAAAAGAGGGCAACATTATAGATGGTTGTGAGCTACCATGTGGTTGCTAGGAATTGAACTCAGGACCTTTGGAAGCACAGCCAATGCTCTTAGCATCTGAGCCATCTCTCTAGTCCCTAAAATAAAGACTTTAAAATATATTTTAGCAGTGGTGCATGCCTTTAATCCCAGCACTTGGGAGTCAGAGCTCTGAGTTTGAGGCCAGCTTGGCCTACAGAGTAAGTTCCAAGACAGCCAGGGCTACACAGAGAAACCCTGTCTCAAAACAAAACAAAAAACAGACAAACAAAAAACTTCAGCAAAGTTGGGAAACTGTGGAAAGAGATTCCTCAGTTTGGGGCTAGATTAGGCTACATAATGAAATTGGGTTTTTTGTTTTGTTTTGTTTTTGTTTTTTAAAGCTTGGTGGCTCATGTCTTTTATCTCAGCATTCATTCAGGAGGCAGAGGCAAGAGGATCTCTTTAAGTTTGAGGCCAGCCTGGTCTACATAGTGAATTCCAGGCCAGCCAGGACTACATAGACAGACCCCGTCTCAAAACAAAACAAAAAGTCAGGGCCAGTAAGATAACTTATGAGGTAAAGGCACTTGCCACTCTCCTGGCTAGTTGAGCTCAATCGTTAAGACCCACATGTTGAAATCGTAGAACCAGCTCCTGCAAGTTGTTCTATGACCTCCACACGTGCTGTGGTATACCCACATATATACATGCAACATATATACACAAAAATGTATTAGAAAAATCATTTACTTATTGTGTGTGGTATGTGCCTCATTGAGTTACAGGTATTTAGTTGTAAGCTGCCCAATTCGGGTGTCAGGAACCAAACTTGGATCCTTCTGAAGAACAGAAAGTTCTTTTCATCACTGAGCCATCCTCCAGCCACAGAATTTTTTTTTAAAGAAACTATAGATCAGTTATGTCTGGCTAAGGTGGCACATGCTTTAATTCTAGCACTTAGGAGGCAGAGGTAGGTGGATCTCTGAGTTCAAGGTCAGCCAGGTATACAGAGTGAGTTCCAGGACAGCCAGGGCTATACTGAGAAACCTGTCTCAAAAAACAAAACAAAAAGAAAAGAAAAGCAAAAGAATGAAAGAAAGAAGGGCTAAGGCCTTTCATGCCTTAGCCTCCTGAGTACCTAAGACTATAGGTGGTGTTATCTGGGTCATTTAGCTATCTTGCCATACAAACACAGATCTACTAGAACTCCTTTTCTTTTTGGAAGGTAGTGGTGAAACACAACCTCACTATGTCTATCTTCACACTCTTCATCATCCTTGCTTCGCCTGCACCAGCACATCCAGTTTCTAGTTCATTTTAATTAGGTATTTTGTTGTTGTTGTTTTGTTTTTCAAGACAGGGTTTCTCTGTGTAGCCTTGGTTGTCTTGGACTCCTTTTCGCAGACTAGGCTGGCCTTGAACTCACAAAGATCCACCTGCCTCTGCCTCCCTGAATTCTGGGATTACAGGCATGGGTTGGGTGTGGCTATCAGAGGACAACATTCAGAAGCCAGTAAAACTCAGTTTATCAGGCTTGGCCGCAAGTACCTTTACCTGCGGAGCCCTCTTGCTTTTTCTCTCTCTGTTTTCTTTTGTTTTGAAACAGGTTTTCTCTCTGTAGCCTTGGCTGTCCTGGAACTCACTGTGAAGTCTAGGCTGTCCTCAGACCTGGGAATTGCCTGTCTCTGCCTCCCAAGTGCTGGAATTAAAGGCATGTACCACCACTGCTTTTATCTTACTTTTTCAAGGCTTTGTGCTTTTTCCATAATCTTCACAGTGAATGAGTGAACGTTTTAAAAAAGATTTATTTATACAGTGTTCTGCCTGCATGTGTGCCTGCACGGCAGAAGAGGGCACCAGATCTCATTATAGATGGTTGTGAGCTACCATGTGGTTGCTGGAAATTGAACTCAGGACCTTTTGAAGTGCAGTCCAGTGCTCTTAGCCTCTAAGCCATCTCTCCAGCCCATGAGTGAACATTTCAGATAGATAGATAGACAGACAGACAGACAGACAGACAGACAGACAGAGAAAGAGAGATGAAACACAGTATTTATTTATAGCGTTGGGGAGAAATATGTATGTATGTATGTATATATATATATATGTGTGTGTGTGTGTATAAATATATATATATACATACATACATACATACATACATATAGAAATATGCTTTAGTGGCTTTTGAGACAGTGTCTCTATATGTAGCTCTGGCTGTCATGGTACTTACTCTACACCAAGCTAGCCTCATACTCAGGGATTTGCCTACCTCTTCCTCCTGAGAGTCATGAGCCACCACCCCCAGCACCATTGGGGATTGATTCTACAGCTCATCAGGAATGCAAGGCAAGTGTTCTAAAATTAAATTCTGTTCCCAATCCTCTTTTTGTTATTTATTTGGAAACGGTCTGTCTGTCCATGTCTGTGTGTCTGCTCTTTACCCCCACCCTCTTTGAAATAGGATCTCACTGCATAGCCCAGGATGACCTGAAACCCAATATGTACACTAGACTGGCCTCAAACTCACAGAGATCTACCTCTATTCTCTCCCCCCTACCACAACCTAGGTGCTGGGATTAGAGGCATGTATCACCAGCCTTCAACTTAACTCTATAGCCCAGACAGGCTTTCAGCTCTCTATCCTGTTTCAATCACCCGAGCAGCTTAGTTTATCATCTATACTAAGAAGCCTGGCTGAGAAATGTCTGCAATATGTAACCTAGGCTGGCCTTGAACTCAGTAGTCTTCTCTCAGCCTCCTGAGTACTGAGATTACAGACCTGTGTTTCCATGACTGACCTGTTTATAGTTTTTAATTTTTCTTTATTTTTTACAATATAGTCATTGTATATCCCTATTGTAGGCCCCTTTCTCAACTCCTCCCAGTCTCCCTCTCCCTCCATCTTCCCCCCCCATCCCCTTCCCCTAGTTTTGTATTGTATTCTGCCTGCATATACACCTGCATGCCAGAAGAAGGAATCTATGGTTGTGTGCCACCATGCTGGGAATAAAACTCAGGACCTCTGGAAGAGCAGCCAGTGCTCTTAACCTCTGAGACATTTCTCCAGGCCTTGTTTATACTTTTGTAATCGGGAAAAAGTATAAATAAAATGAAAGGATATAGCTGGGTTACATAGCACTTAGCATGTGTAAGCCCCAGCACTGCAAAAATGAAATAAATAAAATATTCTGGACTAGGGGTGTCACTTAGTTGGTCACTGCTTGCCCAGCATCCATAAAGCCCCAGGATTGATCCCCAGCACAGCATAAAACAGGCATTCTGTCACGTACTTGTAATCCTAGCCCACAGAGGCAAGTAGATAAAAAGTTAAAAGTCATCTTTGGAGCCAGGCAAGGTGGTCCTTAGACTTGGTGGTAAGGTTAGCCATCTCATTTCCCTCATTGTTGTTTAGTATAAATGAAGGTTTGTTTGTTTGTTTGTTTGTTTGTTTTTTGTTTTTGTTCTTTTGAAGCAGGGCCTTACTATATATTCCAGGATATCTTCAGATTGCAGGGAATCCTCTTGCCTCACGTTCTCTCTGCCACCATAACAATTTTGGGGTTTGTTTTGAGACAGGGTTTCACCATGTAGCTCAGGCTATTTATTCTCATGGTCATAATCCTCCTGACCCAGTCTTCTAAGTGCTGGAATCACCATGCTAGAGCAGAACTCACCCCTCCCTCTTAGATGGCCTTCACTCCATTTGAAAATTAGTGATCAGACATTCTACCACCAGAGCAGCTGAGGATCCTGGCATGTTTTGAGTGGGACGGGCAAATAAAGCAACTAAGTGGCCCAATTGAGAAGGAGCAAACAGAAAATACAAAGAAGCAGTACAAAGACAAAATAGCAGAAAGTGGGAGATGGGTACAGAGCATACTGATTAAGATATAGAAAGCTGGGTTTAGGCAACCTACACTGAAAGAAATTACATTTATCTCTGATGTAGGAGAGAACAAAGACAACTTCAAGGCTGAGAAGGGA
The DNA here is from genome assembly GCA_028658305.1 of Pachyuromys duprasi. Taxonomy (NCBI): domain Eukaryota; kingdom Metazoa; phylum Chordata; class Mammalia; order Rodentia; family Muridae; genus Pachyuromys; species Pachyuromys duprasi. Next base: position 84,772,126 of record CM053742.1, on the reverse strand, counting down.
GGCTAGGAAAAATAAGGTTTCCGTGAAGTATGGGTAAAATTCTTAAGGACAAGGATTGGAGAGGCTACATGTGGGAAGGAGGAAAGGCCAGAAGCTGGCTAGAGGGGCAATGGGCAACACTGGACTCTCTTCTTGCCTGAGTTTCTAGTATCAAACATGGTAAGTGCTGGGCAGCCCCTGGAACTGTACTGGGGATGTGGGGAGAAGGACTGTAAAGCGCTCTATCTGGAGGCCTGAGAATGAACACTGGCACCTATTCTTTTCTTTTTGTTTTTTGAGACAGGTTTTCTCTGTGTAGTCTAGCTGTCCTGGACTCACTTTGTAGAGCAGGGTGGCCTAGAACTCACAGAGATCCACCTGAGTCTGCCTCCCTGGGTGTTGGGATTATAGGCGTGCGCCACTGCGCCTAGCTGGCACTTACCCTTTATAAGTCTATAGACCTAATGTTAATAACCCCTACCCCTACTTCTCAAGCCTTAACCATAGCCACGCCCACCATCAAGTAGGATCCCTGGAGCCCGTGTTTGCCTGAGTGCTCTAAAGGCGCAGAGGCACAGAGACAGTGAGAAAGAGACAGACAAGAGCAGGAAAAGAGGGTAGAGGGAAGGACCGAGAATGGATGTGTGCCTGTGCGTGGGTGGTGGCTGAGAGTCTTCTGGTGAGGAAAACTATTCAAGTGATAATTCAAGCTCCTACAGGAAAATTCAGTGAAACGATCCCAGAACTTACCCAAAGGCCATGGAGGAAGTGGAGCATAGCCTTGCAGAACCTGCTTTGGGGGTCATCAGGCAGTAACCGTTACTGCATAGGCGTTGTCACTAAGCCAGAGCCATTTAACTGGCAAGGGTGGTTGGAGAGCAAGCTTAAGACACCCCATAACTACGACTCTTAGACGGGTTGGAGGGGGGCTGAGGCTGCAGACAAGGGGAGGAGGGGCACTTAAGGGTTGGGTCTTTGCCTCCCCCATTCTCTACTGTCACTACCCCAACAGTCGCCCGGGGGGCGGGCCCCGGAGAGGTGGGGATGGGGGAGGGTAATCTTGGCAGGCATCTGCTGCATGGCGTAGGTAGGGACTGCCGAAGGGAGTCGCGGAGGGGGGGGTCGCTGAACACGAGTGGGAAGCGAAGAGAGACGGAGAGGGGGAGGGGACCGGGAACCATTTGAATGAGAGGAGGGGATCACGGGTACAGTGGGCTCCGGAGGTAGGGCGGGCACGGTTGTGACAAGGCCAGACTCTTGAGCCAGGTAAGGAAAGCAGGTGCGTAGATGTGGGTTTTTTCCTCTTTTTTTTTTTTTTTTTTGCGTGTGTTTGTGTGCGTGTGTGTGTCTTTAGTGTAGTAGGCCCTTCGGTAGAAAGGGGGCGCCGCCTTCCCCTGGGGCGGGCTTCGAAGCTCCAGAGGCTATCTTTTCCTCAACTAACGGGGCCCCGGGCGGGGGCACAAGCTCCATCCCCAGTGACGGTAATCCACTCCGCAATTTCCAGGCGACCACTGGGCTGGGAGTCTTGCGCCGGAGGCCGGCGCTGTCTCGCGAGCCCCCTCCTCCAGCCAGCCAATGGGATTGGCTGCTGGCACTGCCCGCCTGCCTGGTGCAGAGCGCTCAGCGCAGCAAGCGGCGCTGCCATTTAAAGGGGCCGCGACCCCTGTCCAGGCTGCTAGGGAGGGAGGTGGAGAAGGAGCACGGGGCCGTCGCCGTCTGCAGTTCTAGGCTTGTAGCCATTACTCTAACCCTGCCTCAGGTAGGGGTCGGGCCTAATCAAGCCGAACCGAACCTGCAGGCGGGATCTCGCAGTAGCCGGGAGGGGGGTCTGAGCAGAAATCGTAGCTCCAAAATGTCTTCCTGTAAATGCCTGAGGTGGGGGGTGGGCAACAGGAGAACGAAACAACTAGGGGAGCAGTAGGGAAGGGGGACGGGGCTGAAGAAGTGGTTCACCCGAAAAGGTAACCAAGCAGGGGGAATGGTTAGGAAGGGCAGTTTGTGGGGGCGGGGAATGGCTGAGGGAGGACGGGGCTTCGCGGGGAGGGGCGGCGGGGCTGGACAGTATGGGTAGAGACTGGAGACCTGACGGGCTTTCGCAGAGTGAGGAGGGACCAGAGGCTGAAGCCGCTGCAGCGGGAAAGGCTTCTGGCTGCGGCGGCCAGAGGAGACTCTGAGGGGGCTCAGTCTGAGGTGGGGGCGTGTGTGAGAGATAGGGAGGAAGGAGCTAAGAGTCAGTCGGAGGTGTCGGGCGGGTTAGAGACCAACTGCCTTGGCGAGTGTGGGCACCGAGCCAGGGCGGGGAATGCCACTCCCCACAGAGGGCGCTGTGTGGGGTGGGGGGGAGTGGACGTTGGGGCTGACGCCTGTGAAAATGGTTACCGGTTGTGTAGGGGGGGAGGGGGCTGCAAATAAGAAATCCAAGTGGATGACGGGGTGTGTGTCCCATAGCCTACATAAGAAATTCAGGCTAAGACCACCTCTACTGCCTCCTCTTCTGATCTGCAGCCCATACCCAGCCATGGACCCCAGTGATTTCCCCAGTCCATTTGACCCATTGACCCTGCCAGTGAAGCCCCTGGCTGGAGACCTTCCAGTAGACATGGAATTTGGAGAGGATCTGCTGGAATCTCAGACTGCCCCATCTCGAGGATGGGCCCCCCCAGGTCCGTCGGCATCCTCTGGAGCCCTGGACCTGCTTGATACCCCTTCTGGCCTGGAAAAAGACCCCTCAGTAGTCTTGGATGGAGCCACTGAGCTACTGGGGTTGGGGGGGCTACTCTATAAAGCCCCCTCTTCCCTAGAGGTGGACCATGGTCCTGAGGGGACCCTTGCATGGGATTCTGGGGAGCAGACCCTAGAGCATAGACCAGGGTGCCATACCCCTGAGGTAATGCCACCTGATCCAGGGGCTGGGGCCAGTCCACCTTTACCTGAGGGGCTATTAGAACCTTTGGCTCCGGATTCTCCAATAATCCTGGAGTCTCCTCATATTGAAGAGGAGGAGATAACCCCCATAACTTCAAGGAGAAGGGGCTCCCCTGGGCAGGAGGAGGAGCATACCCAAGGGCAGCCACAGAGCCCAAATGCACCCCCTAGCCCTTCAGTGGGAGAGACTCTGGGGGATGGAATCAACAGTTCTCAGACCAAACCTGGGGTCTCTAACCCTGCTGCACATCCTTCTTTGCCAGGTAGGTTTCCTAATCATTTGGACTGGGCTGGGGAAAGAAAGGGTGGTAGAAAGGAGAGCTGGCTATGTGCTTTGAGAAGTAGAAGAGGGCCAGGAGGGTGGAAAGATTAGAGTAAGGATATATGTGGCAAAGGAGTTGGGGTTTTGGAAGGAGGAGTGGGGTGTGGTGAAGATTATGGAAAACGGGTGGGAGGAGTAGAGAGGCTGTGCAGGACGAATGAGGTAGTATGGGGGGATGGATTTGATGGCAGAGGTTCCCTTTTTCATATTCTAGTGGGCTTTCAGTGCCAGGGTCCTTCCTTCAGTATTTGAAGGAAAATAGCAGGCTTCTAGGCAATACGATTTTTAAAGCTGTTTGATTCTAAATGTAAATGGAGTTTCTGGGATTGAGGGATGGTAACACCTCTCTGAAGTCCCTAATAGCAAACTGATTTCTGGGGAATGGTAGCAAGGAAGGATCTAGGATTGCATCTTTAGTAGGGGAGGGACAATTTAGATGCTGAGACTAATTTCTTCCTTAATCTTCCTAGGGATATCGTTCCTCTAGGCTGTGACAAGGGTTTTCAGATATATAAGCTTATATAACATATATATCCCCAAAGTCCAGAGGCACCTACCCATCCATTTATGGGTTACTTTTTTTCCTTCTTGCTCCCTTTAAGTGGTTACATTTATTTTTATTGGTAAAATATAAATTCTTCATGAACAGTGGGACAGAAATGATTGGAGGGGTAAGATAATACATTTATTTAATGGATAATAGCTGCACACATACCCTATCCACTTGCACCTTAGTACCAAGTCTGAGGTAACCCTTAAAAGGGTTAGAAGCCACAGGCCCAGGAGTTTCACTTTCAGTTTTGAGTAAATTCTTCCCCAGGAATGGAGGTGGGGGTTGGGCCTAATAAGGCAGGCTCAAGATTTAGGCTGCCTTCTTGCTTCCTTTGCAGGAGATGGCCTGACTGGAAAGGAGAGTGAGAAGCCGCCTGAGAGGGTGAGGGGGGAGGGGATTGGACAGGGTCTTGTTCCCCCTCTATAGCTCTTAAAAGGACAGAGGCTTCATTTTCCTTCAAGGAAAGGAAAAGCTATGGGGGTTATCTCTTCCCAGATGTTGGGGGCGGGGAGGTTCCTGTCAGGAAAGTCAGAGAAGGGAGGAACTCATGTGTCTACTGATTTTTAAGAATGAATTATAGCTCCCATTTCCCCTCTTCTGTTCAGGGATGGGTCCCACCTCTTCACCCCACCTTCCATCTCCTATTCCTCCCCAAGCCTTGTACTCCAGTTAGCCCGCCGCTAGTGTCAGCTTTCCTCCCTGCCCCTTTCCAAGGTACAGAAGAGAAGCGAGCGCGTTAGAAGAGCAGAGCCTCCAAAGCCTGAGGTTGTGGACTCCACTGAGAGCAGTAAGTAGGATGTGAGGAAGTGGCACTTGGGAATTCTGGGTGTAGAGAGGATTGGAAGGTGGGATTATGACAGGGTATGGATCTTCTGGCTCCTGTAGTTCCTCTCTTCAGAAAGAGAAGTGCCTGTCCCTGCTGTGGGTTGGCATGGGAACCAAGAGGTAGTGGGGGGAAATTGAAAACAAGAACAGTAAGAATAGAAAGTTTCATATTTCAACTATACTGTTCTGTATATTGTAGAAAAACCATGGGTTGCTTAAGATACCAGTGTAATGGGAGAGAAAATATAACAGCTAAAATGAGGAGTACCAGAGATCCCAGGATCAGTATTGAACTTCTTTTCATCTGGTCATCAAATGACTGGAGATCTGTTCTGGTGGCCTTTTCTCACTGCTCCGCCTACTCCCACAGTTCCAGTGTCAGATGAGGATTCTGATGCCATGGTAGATGACCCCAATGATGAGGACTTTGTGCCATTCCGGCCCCGGCGCTCTCCTCGAATGTCCCTGCGCTCAAGTATGGCACAGAGGGCTGGGCGCTCTTCAATGGGCACCAAGATGTCTTGTGCACATTGCCGGACACCACTGCAAAAGGGGCAGACAGCCTATCAGCGCAAGGGGCTGCCTCAGCTCTTCTGTTCTTCATCTTGTCTCACTACGTTCTCCAAGAAGCCCTTGGGCAGAAAGACCTGTACCTTCTGCAGGAAGTGCGTTGAGATCCTAGGGTGGGTGGGGGGCAGGGACCAGGGGAGGGAGTTATGAATAAGAGAGAGGATGTTGGCAAAACCAAGCAGAATGGAGACGACAGGGTTAATGTTAGGGATGTGGTTAGAGTATCTGACTCTCTGGTTATCAGTCAGAATCCTAGGGAGTGCAGTGGTTACAACTGGAATGAGAGGGTGGTTCTGGGAATACTCAAACCTGTTCCCACCTCCAGGTTGATCTGGAACACCAAGGAATCAATTGTGGTACAGTCTGGTTCGGGAGGCAACTTCCATGAGTTCTGCACATCTGTCTGTCTCTCTCTGTATGAGGCCCAGCAGCAGCGTCCAATCCCCCAGTCTGGGGATCCTGCCGATGCCACTCGCTGCAGCATATGCCAGAAGACTGGAGAGGTGAGACTACTCACCACAGGCCAACTTGCAGAGCCTGCAGCTGGCTCTGACCTGCCCCTCTGGTTCTGGAGCTGCAGGGGTTGGGCCCTGGGAAAAAGGGGTTTGGGTGGAAAAGGTAGCCATTATGAGAGAGCAAATTCAAGCATAGAGCTTCTCCAGGATGTATGCAGCTGACCTTCATTACCTCCCAGGATCTCACCATCAAGTCTACAGCCTGAAGCACAGGTTGGGGGGTCCTAGGCCCACTGTCTGCTGTGAAGGTCTAGGGTGAGGTGGGAGTTCTGTCCTTGCATTGATTGGGGTGGGAGGTGGTAGCCTGGCCTCAGCTCAGGGTGTGTATATGTATGTGTGGCAGGTCCTGCATGAGGTCAGCAACGGGAGCGTGGTGCACCGACTCTGCAGTGATTCTTGCTTCTCCAAATTCCGAGCCAACAAGGGACTGAAAACCAACTGTTGTGACCAGTGTGGGGCTTACATCTACGCCAGGCCTGGGAGCCTTGGTCCAGAGCTCCTGTTCCATGATGGTCAACAAAAGCGGTTTTGCAACACAACGTGCTTGGGGGCATACAAGAAGGTGGGGCTGAGGGAGTAGTGCAGTAGAGGGCTATAGAAGGGGGTGTGGTTCTTGGGTGATAAATAAAGGTGCCTGAAGGGTCGAGGGCTGGGAAAAATAAAACAAATAAAGGGGGTTTCATTGTATCTGTTATGTTTTATTTTTGAAGCTGGCTGGTGGACACACAGGTCTTTGTTATATCATCATCTATACCTTTTTTTGTATGCCTGAAATATTTCATGTTTAAAAATTTTAAAAATAAAAGTGAAGGGACAAATCCAGCCTCAGCCTCTCCTTCCCCATCCTCACAGAAAAACACACGTGTGTACCCATGTGTCTGGTGCAAGACCCTGTGTAAGAACTTTGAGATGCTATCACATGTGGATCGTAATGGCAAGACCAGCTTGTTCTGTTCCCTGTGCTGTACCACTTCTTACAAAGTGAAGCAGGCAGGGCTCACTGGTAGGTGCAAAGCCCTCTTCTCTGGAATCCCTGCTGGCCTTCCTTCTACTTCCCATATTCCCTTCTTCTAGAGTAATTTCTGCTGCCCAAACCTCCGCCCCAACCACACCTTCCCAAGGATTTTCTATTCCATCTCTGCCCTACCTTACATCTTCTATGTACTCTCTCTTCCTCTTTTTCTTTCTTTCTCTCTTTCTTTCTATGCCCCAGGCCCTCCCCGACCCTGCAGCTTCTGCCGCCGCAGCCTCTCTGACCCTTGTTACTACAACAAAGTTGATCGCACAGTCTACCAGTTCTGCAGCCCCAGCTGCTGGACCAAGTTCCAGGTACTCCAGACCCTGGAGCAGGGATAAAGGGAAGTGGCCACAGGGAAAGGGTAGGAGAACTGGGACAGGTAGGCCTGGGTAGATCAAGGAGCAAACCTGACCTCCCCTCCCCTCTAGTACTGCACACATCTTGCCCCTTTATCTGTCTTCCTTCCCTCCAGCGTACTAGCCCAGAGGGGGGCATTCACCTGAGCTGTCACTACTGCCATAGCCTCTTCAGTGGCAAGCCTGAGGTCTTGGAGTGGCAGGTAAGATCCCCTCCCCCACCTACATCTTGCCACATGTTTGAAGAAGTCTTCTCCAGCTGTGCCTGTCAGGTGCAGATGTCCTAGTTCTGCCCTCCCTGCCCTGTATTTCCATCTCAGGACCAGGTCTTCCAGTTCTGCTGCCGTGATTGCTGTGAGGACTTCAAGCGGCTTCGGGGTGTGGTATCCCAGTGTGAGCACTGCCGGCAGGAGAAACTCCTGCATGAGAAACTTCGATTCAGTGGGGTAGAGAAAAGCTTCTGCAGTGAAGGTAAGGAAGTGAGCTAGGGACCAAGGTCCTGTCTCTTATGACCAAGGAGGATGGCAGAGAAAGAAGCAAGGCTTACAAAGCAGTGTATAAGGTAGGGCCTTGTCAGAATGCTCCACCCCATTTATGCTAAGGCTTTAGGTAAGGGACTGTTTAGAAGAGGCTTCAGATGTAGCACTTTGAAAAGACTCGGTCTAATATTTGAAATAACTCTGTTTCCAGGCTCTCTTTCCTGTTCTCTCCTCTAGGCTGTGTGCTGCTGTACAAACAAGATTTCACTAAAAAGCTGGGCTTATGCTGTATCACTTGTACTTACTGCTCCCAAACCTGCCAGCGTGGAGTCACTGAGCAACTGGATGGCAGCACCTGGGACTTTTGTAGTGAGGACTGTAAGACCAAGTACCTGTTATGGTACTGCAAGGTAAGGAGAGTCAACATGTCAGAAAGAATGCAGCAGGGGTATGAACTGTTATACTTTATCAGCATCAGATCTCCAGGGAGGGGCGCTAACCTCTCCAGTCTCTAAGCTGGTCCTGTCTCCAAAGAGAGAAGCATGGCTTGTCATAGAGGAGGGCCCAGCACATTTTCAAGAGGCAGGTCTGACTATTCTGTCAATGTCCTCAGGCTGCCCGGTGCCACGCCTGTAAGCGCCAGGGGAAGCTGCTGGAAACCATCCACTGGCGTGGGCAAATCCGTCATTTCTGCAACCAACAGTGTCTGCTGCGCTTCTACAGCCAGCAGAACCAGCCCAACTTGGATACCCAGAGTGGGCCAGAAAGCCTCCTGAACAGTGAGTCTGGGACAGTGTGACACTATTAGAACTGGCCTGGGCTCTTCCAATTTTGGGTCAATCCCCTTCCTCAGTTTGCCATTACCCTTGCCAGAGTGCCTGGTATTGTGTTCCTTTTTTACCTTCTGGACTCTTCTGGGTATTCTTGTTTAAATCCTCTTAGAGTGAGAGTCTACTGGTTCCCTGTAAGGATGTATAGTTTAAGGTATGCTCAGGTAGGATGGGGTTTGCAGTGGTTATGATTAGTTTTCAGAGAAAGGGAATTACAAGCATAAGCTTTACCATTAGTGACACTTGAAAACTGGTACCATTTCTAGGATGTTAGCCTCACACTTCAGTCACTCTAGGGATACTTAACTCCTGAAGGCTGTCTAAATGCATAAAGAGAGGGCCAGGCGGTGTTGTTTCTTTCTAAATGTAGTGTTTCATTCTTTTTAGTAGCCAGAATCAAAGAATCTTCTTGGCTACTGTTTCTGGGGCCCAGAGAAGACTAGACCTAGGATAGGAAGGAAGAGAAATTCTAGACTACCCATTTGTCTTTAGTATGCTCTTTCATAAAGCTCTTCTTAGAAAAAAAATGTGAGGAAAACAGAGTATTTATTTGTTTGATTCTACAGGTCAGTCTTCTGAGACAAAGCCCCAGACACCCTCTCAAACCAAAGTGGAAAACAACAACACAGTGAGGACCCCAGAGGAAAATGGGAATTTGGGCAAGGTCAGGAAAAAAAAAAAAAACAGGAGGGAGGATTATTTCAGAGGAAGGTACTCTAAGCGTCAGAACTAACGTTCCTTTTATTCAACAGATCCCTCTGAAGACTCGGCCAACTTCAACTGTGCCCACCCCTCCACCTCAACAACCCCCAGCAACACCCCGAAAAAACAAAGCTGCCATGTGTAAGCCGCTGATGCAGAACCGGGGAGTCTCCTGCAAGGTGGAAATGAAGTCCAAAGGAAGTCAGACAGGTGAATGCCATGATCACTCCATTCCACTGCATTCCTAAGTCCCAAGCCTCTACCTTATGTCTCGGAACTGGACCAGGACATTACTTAGAGAACTCTCTCTCAATCTGTTTAAGGGCAGTTTTATAACACTGAACACATGTTTAAAGCTTTGGGGGATGACATATGAGCATCAGGTCCTAGATCAAATGCCACTCATCTAGAAGGAGTGTTAAAAAGACTTCTCTTGTCTGCAGAAGAGTGGAAGCCACAGGTGATTGTGCTGCCCATCCCAGTGCCCATATTTGTGCCAGTGCCTATGCATCTATACTGCCAGAAAGTCCCGGTGCCTTTCTCAATGCCTATCCCAGTAAGTGTCCTTGTTCTTCCTGAGAGGTACTTCTTTACACTTCTAGGATAGAATCCCACCTTTCTGTTTTTTTGTTGTTTTTTTTTTTTTATCGTAAGGTGGTACCCTTATCCGCTAGTGTGATTCTTTACATTTACTTGGGATTTGTGCCTCCAGGTGCCTGTGCCCATGTTCTTACCCACTACCTTGGAGAGCACAGACAAGATTGTGGAGACCATTGAGGAGCTGAAGGTGAAGATCCCGTCTAACCCCTTGGAGGCTGACATCCTGGCCATGGCAGAAATGATTGCAGAGGCTGAAGAGTTAGACAAGGCCTCTTCTGATCTTTGTGGTATGCAGTAGATAGTGGAAACAGTGCTACCAGTCTGTCTGCCTCTGAGGGTGGGAGGTGTGGCCTGGGTGCTAAGTGGGGGTGGCTGGGATCAGCCCCTAAAAGGCTGTTGCGGGTATTGGACAAGAGCTGCAGTGACTGAGCTGACTTCCCTGTGTCCTAGATCTTGTGAGCAACCAGAGCGCAGAGGGACTTCTGGAAGACTGTGACCTGTTTGGGACAGCTCGGGATGATGTCCTGGCTATGGCTGTTAAGATGGCTAATGTTTTAGATGAGCCTGGGCAAGACTTGGAGGCAGATTTCCCCAAGAGTAAGTAGGATTTAAGGCATGTCCATCAAATGCAGTAGCTTTTGTGTTACTGGGAAAGGAGTGTTTCTTGAGAAACCTAAGTATGACTCTAAAGCCTTCTTATTAAGATAGGACAGGTTACTGTTTTTGTTTGTTTGTTTTCCTTTGTTTTCAGTTTTTTTGAGGCAGAGACTTAAGTAGCCCAGGCTGTCCTCAAACTTACTCTGTAGCTGAGGATGACCTTGTATTTCTGATCCTCCTGCCTGAGTTATAGGTGTGTACCACCATTCCTACTTTGTATGGTACTAGGGATTAAACACAGGGCTTCATGTATAGTAGGTATATGTCTACTAAACTACATCCCTAGCCTTTGTTTTTACTTTTTACTTGTGTGTGGATGTGTGCGCATGTGGGCATGTGCGGATGTTCATGTGTATTCAGGTCCACATTGAGGCCAGAGGAAAACCTTGGGTATCATTTTTCAAGCACTGTTCACCTCCTTTTTAAGGTGGGTTCTCCACTGTTCTGGAACTTGCCAAGTAGGCTAGGTTTGGCTTATCAGTAAGCCCTAGGGGATCTACTTGTCCTTGCCTCTGCAGTGCCGGGATTACAAGTGCATGGTACCATGCCTGGCTTCTCATGTGTGCTAGGGAATCAAGGTACTCATGCTGACACGCCACCAAGCACTTTATTAACTGAGCCATCTCCCCTGTTCCCATTATGACCATTTTTATGTGTACAGTTCTGTCATGTTAAGCATATTATTATTGCTTGCATTTGTGAACATTTGTGTTCAATGTGGTTGGTTTTGGGAATTAAATCTAGGGCCCCATGTATGTTAGGCAAGCTTTACTACTGAGCTATATCCCATCCGTGTTTTTTGCTTTTTATTTTGAGAGAGGGTCTGAGTTGCCCAGGTTGCCTTTGAACTCATTCTATAAGGTCTTTTGCGTAGAAAATCCTTGCCTAGAAAGTCTGTTGCCACCTTCTGTAGCTTGTTTCTGGTGTGTCTCTGACTTTCACATAGCTTTACTGGTTTCTGTTGAGTTCAGTGAAGCTGACCAAATGGTTTGTCTTAAGTTGAATGAGCAAGTAGCAAGGATGGGATAAGGGGACTTCAGAGTTGAGACCTAAAGAAATTTAAGTTCTTCTTTCTTTCCCTTCTATTAGATCCTTTGGATATTAACCCAAGTGTAGACTTCCTGTTTGATTGTGGCCTTGTAGGGCCTGACGATGTATCTACTGAACAGGACCTTCCACGAGCCATGAGGAAGGTGAGGGTTTACTATGTCCTTAAAAAGAAAATGGACATCTGAAGGGGTAAGGCTACTGTAATATCCATGCATGAAAGCTGTGCATGAAACCTTCCCTGGCCCCCTTTCTTCAACACTAGAAGCACTGAGATCAAGCCAAATTTTGCTTTTCTCTCAGTCCACAAGGTCATCAAAGCTATTCTGGGGCTCACTGCCATGGAAGCTTTCTGTGTTTTTGTATAAGTGCTTCCATCCCCAATGGTAAGCACTGTCCCTACTAGCTACCATGGTGCCCTGGCTTGCCTTTGCCACCATCCACCTTTTGGCTTCTTTTCCAGGGCCAAAAGAGGCTGGTGCTTTCTGAAAGTTGTTCCCGGGACTCTTTGAGCAGCCAGCCTAGTTGTACTGGTCTCAACTATTCATATGGTGTCAATGCTTGGAAGTGCTGGGTACAGTCAAAATATGCCAATGGAGAAACCAGCAAGGGTGATGAGATACGCTTTGGCCGTAAGTACTGGGGAAGAAGAAGGCACAGGCAGGGAAAGGGGCTTATACCTAGGATCCACTGAAGATGTCGAAGAGTGGTAAAGGTATGATCACTTAGGGCTTTCCCATCCAGTAAGACTGCGAACAGCTGTAGACTAAAAGGAGATCCTGTCTCAGTTCAAGGCTAAGGGCTCCTTTTCTAATTAATGGTTTTTTCCAGGAGCTGGTTATGACTAAAGGGTTGTTGGTGGAGCTAAGTAAAATTCTCCACATGGAATTTTCTTAATCCTATTCACCTCTACTACATATCCCTACAGCCAAACCCATGCGTATCAAAGAGGATATTCTTGCCTGTTCAGCTGCTGAGCTCAACTATGGTCTGGCCCAGTTTGTGAGAGAAATTACTCGACCCAACGGTGAACGATATGAGCCTGACAGTATCTACTATCTGTGTCTTGGCATCCAGCAGGTAACTTTTGCACACCTCCTGGTTTTCTATCACTTTCAAGACCATATACTGCATTCCACTGGAACTGTTCCTAGGCCACTCCTTCTGGTCACTTGTCTTTGACCCCAAATAGGCAGCTTGCCTTAATTTCTTATAACAAATAGATGTCAATGGTCTCCTGAAATCGGTGCTTCGTTTCAGGACTATTTTGTTCAAGCATCAGTCTTCAGTGCTTTCTGGATCTTCTAGGTCACCCTTGAATTGGATCTTGAGGAAGGATATTGGGGCGGAGTTTCTTTCTTTCTTTCCTTTTTCTTTTTTTGTAAAGATGTATTTCTGTATTATGTATAGTGTTCTGCGTGCATGTATGCCTGAACACCAGAAGAGGACACCAGATCTCATTACAGATAGTTGTGAGCCACCATGTGATTGCTGGGATTTGAACTCAGGACCTCTGGAAGAGCAGCCAGTGCTCTTAACCACTGAGCTGTCTCTCCAGCCCCAGGGGCTGAGTTTCTTGCGTTTGGTTCTCCCTAGGAGAGGTTAGCAATTCTGACCTGATAAGAGTATCTGAGCTTGTCAGGGACATCCCCAAGCCTCCACCCCTTTCAGCCAAACCTCAGTGCATCAGCAGTGTTGAAACACACCTGAGGGAAAGCACTCTGGGTTAGCTGCTCAAGCAGTTGTTCTCCATCCTCCTTTAACTATGGAGGACCATGACTGCGGCTTTCTTCATCTTTTTGTTTGTTTCCTCTAGGTCCTAGAGTCTAGAACTTACAGTCTGACTTCATGTATGTTTGTTTTCCTTTCTCTAGTATTTGCTGGAAAATAACCGAATGGTGAACATTTTCACGGACCTTTACTACTTGACTTTCGTTCAAGAACTCAACAAGTCTTTGAGTACCTGGCAGCCCACACTCCTTCCCAACAGTAAGGGACAGGAACTTAGCAACCCCTTCTCCCATTTTTCCCCTTTTCCAATCCACCACTGACAGTGGAGTCCTGTACTGTCCAACCTGTAACTCTTCATTCACTAAGAATTCTAGGGTGGAGTAGATGCCGCTGGGTTTCAAGCTAAACTCTGTGAATTCTAGGCTAGCCTAGTCTGTAGAGTAGGTTCCAGGCCAGCCAGGGCTACAAAGAAAAATCTGTTTTGTTTTGTTTTGTTTTAAAAATAGAAACACTAAAAATTGATCTTGAGAAGAGGGTCAAGACTTAACTATTATCGAGGAACAATGATTTGAGCCTGTATAGTTCAGGCTACCTGGGAGACTAAGATAAGATCTCAAGTTCAAGGCTAGCCTGAACTGCATAGGACCAAGACAGGGTTTCTCTGTGTAGCTTTAGCTATCCTGGACTCACTTTGTAGACCAGGGTGGCCTTAACTCACAGAGATCCACCTGCCTCTGCCTCCCCACTGCCCAGTGGGAAAACCTTTTCTTAAAAAAGGAAAAACAAGAAAAAAGACTAAGATCTTTAGACTTATCTCTGGGACCAGAAAAAGACAGTCCAAGTTTTGGTGTTAAAATTAAAAGAAAGCAATATTTGGGATTAGCTTTATGTCTACCTGCATATAAGTGATCAGAAAAGTGTTACATGAAGATGGAAAGTATATAAAAATGCCCAGTTCCAGGTCAGGTTCTACAGAGAAACCCTGTCTCAAGACCTCCCCCCGCCAAATACCCAGTCCTACTGTGTAGGTCAGGTGTTGAGGTTTATACGCAATAAGAAGCATACAGTTAGATGTATGTATGTTAGGAACTCAAGTGGGTTTGGTAAGCTGATCCCCTTTGTTTTTCTCTTTGTCCATCATAGATACTGTATTCTCCCGTGTGGAGGAAGAGCACCTCTGGGAGTGCAAGCAGCTGGGGGTTTATTCTCCCTTTGTCCTTCTCAACACCCTCATGTTCTTCAACACTAAGTTTTTTGGACTGCAGACCGCTGAGGAGCACATGCAGCTCTCTTTCACTAATGTGGTACGGCAGTCTCGCAAGTGTACCACTCCTCGGGGCACCACAAAGGTGGTGAGCATCCGCTACTATGCCCCAGTCCAACAGAGGAAAGGGCGAGGTAGGAGGTTATCCCTGCCCTTTGCTTTTGCCTCTTCATGTTCTTTTTCCTGGCATTCCCACATTACCTGCCAGGTTGATCCTCTGCTTTGCCACTAGCTTCCCTCTGTGGTTGCAGAAAAGATGAAAATAGGCTTTCTGGTAGATAGTGGCTGGCTATTTCCTAATAGGAAGGCAGTTAACTGCCTGTTCCTCACTTTCATAATTTCTAAGCAGTTTACTTTGCTTGTCTTATGTTGAGAGAATGATGATGGGCAGGTAGTAAGCTGTTAGTTGTGTCTGACTATCAGGGAGACTTGAGAGTAAGTAAGAAACTTTCTGTGATTCAAAACCTACATACCAAGGACTGGCGAAATGACTCAGTCAGTAATATACCTGTACAAGCCACATAAACAGGAGGTACTGAGCTTGGATCCCTAGCAACCACGTGAACCTAAGCATGGTGGCCTATGTCTACAGCCTAAAGCTGGAGCAGGCAGCTTCTCCAGAGCTCATTGCCCAGCTAGCCCAGCTAGTTAGTGAGCTCCAGGCCCAGTGACAGACTCTGTCTCAACATAATGTAGAGAAGATCCAACATAGTGTACAAGACATCCAACGTCAACCTCTGCCTTCCACATGTGCATGTATGCACCTGCACTCTCATGTGCATATGTACATCATAAGAATGAACTCACATATACACACAGAAAGAACAATAAAATAAGAACTGTACAGATGGAGAAAAAGTACAGATTGGTTTCCATTCCCTTTTAGCCTTGGAATTCTGTCATGTCTATATGTGATACCAGGTCCTTTCTGTGTGCCTCTACCTAGAATGATGTACAAAAGTTCTGGCCATCATTTTTTTTTAATCTGACCTAGAAGGCAAGAGCAACATTCCAACAGTCTGTTTTGACCAATTATTTTGTCTACCTTGTGAGACCACCTCTTAAAGATATCAACATGGGAGTGATTGTTAACACTTTGGCAGGAAGAACTGGAGAGGGCTGCAGAATAGTACACCTATAGGATTTTTGGTTAGTGTGGAAAGACTAAAACTCTTCTGCTTTCCTTTCATCCCCCCCCCCTTTCTTTCATTTTTTTTTTCCTTTTGTGGTAACGGAGATAGAACACAGAGCCTTGTGTATGCTAGACAAGCATTCTCCTACCTAGCTATATTTCTAGCCCTCCTTCATCCTCCCTTTATTTCTTTATGAAGCTGCATTTTGTGACACTGTGGCCCTATCTCCATGCTCTTGATTGTGCTCTGGGAGGTAGCTCATTGTGTCTGTGTTTCACTGAGTCTGGGTCATTTCTCCCCACTATAGACACGGGTCCTGGGAAACGAAAGAGAGAAGATGAAACTATCTTAGAGCAGCGTGAAAATCGCATGAATCCCCTCCGCTGCCCTGTCAAATTCTATGAGTTCTATCTCTCAAAATGGTGAGTGTATAAGAATGACTTTACATGTGGGCCTGAAAGGCTTGCTTTGGCTTGGTACTACTAATGTTCATCTTCCCATGTCCATCCCCACTGTTACAGCCCTGAAAGCCTCCGGACTCGAAATGATGTGTTCTACTTGCAGCCTGAGCGGTCCTGCATTGCTGAGTCACCTCTCTGGTATTCTGTGATTCCCATGGACCGAAGCATGTTGGAGAGCATGCTCAATCGCATTCTGGCTGTGCGTGAGATTTATGAGGAACTTGGTCGTCCTGGGGAAGAAGACCTAGACTGAACCCATGTGGTACTTTGTATCCATCTTTCACATCAGTGTCTGTCCTGTAAGGTAACTGGCCCAGGAACCAATGCTATTCATTCTGAAGGGCCCTGACTGCCTCTTTCTATTCTCTCATTCCCTGCCTTTCCAGGAACCCCTGCCTTTAACCTTCTTCCATACCACTTGATAATCATGGGTCCCCAATCTGTACTCAGGGGCCAGTCCCCCAGTGATGGACATGAACCAGGTAGCCCATTTTCTTTATGCTTCACAGTATACCCTTTCTGCTGGGGCCTGACTTTGATGGAGTGATGATAGCTCTGGTGATCCTGTTGACTTTGGGTTTCCTGACCTCTGTATATGTAGGTGAAGCCCTGTGTTCCTAGGTCTGACCTAGGGAAGAACCCAGCTGCCTTCTCTGCCCTGTGTCCTCTCTCTACCCTCTTCCCCAGTACTATGTGAAAGGGTCTTGTCTGAGAGGTGTGAAAGAAGTGAGGGGACCATGTACCTAAAGCACAGAGCTCAGACACTCTTATCCTCCCTGAAATAAGTGATTGTTGGCACCCTTACCACCATGTCCCTTACCCTACCCTTTGAGCACCACTCCTTGGCGCAACAGTTTCTCAAAGGTTGCAAATGCTTTCTTTTCCTCAAAGGCAGAGAATGAATCAGTATGGGAAGCAGACTCCTATTGTGCAGATTCCTATCCCCTTGGTTTATGTGTTTGTCTCTCTCTGCCATCTTAGGGTGGCATGAATCATGGTGTCAACATGCTTAGCCTCTCTGTAACTGCCTCCCTTTAGCCCCATGAACATAGCTCCCAAGAAAAAAAATGACCTCACTTGGATTGGGGCTGGGTTCCCCAATGTTGATCTCCCCTATCATCAGAGCCAGGCCCACCCTATGGGGGCCTAGGCCATCCAGGATGGGGTTTGTGGTTAAAAGATAAGTGAGGAGCTGTGGGCAAGGGTCCTACTCCTACTGTCAACATCTCCTCTCCCCCCCCCCCCATTTTACCTTTGTGGGCCCAGAAAATTTAGTGTCTGGCAGAGGGAGCACCCAGTTCTTTCCCTGTTGGCTTTGCTGTTCCCCAGCCGCCTTTTTGTGTTTTTATAACTGTCACCAGTTTAGCCACTGTTAAAATGTATATATTGTATTGAGGTGCCTGGCCTGTTCATTCAGTGAGACATGCCCACCATTGTGTTGTAGTGAGAAACTATTGTCACAACTAATTTGTCTCTGGACTTGTTTGTTTCAAATAAAGAGTTAAAATTGTCCTTTGCTTTCTCTCGGGGAGGGAGAGCCAGCTTTGGAGGAGTGCAAAGATAAGAGGAATAACACTAACTGTGGATCCTTGACAATTATTCTTACTTCATCTAATGAATATCAGGAATTTGGTCTTTTTGTTGTACAGTTTAAGATACATCAGAAAAACAATATTTTTCAATAGCAATTTATTGAGCTAGAGTGACTGATGTGTATAGTCCCAGAACTTGGGAGGTAGAAGCAGGAAGATTAGGAATTCAGTCATCCTTGGCTATAAGTCCAAGTTCAAGGCAAACTGGGCTATGTGAAACCCTGTTTCAAAATGAGGACAGGGGCCGGAGATTTAGTTCAATAGGTAGAGTGTTTGCTGAGCATGTATAAAGTCTTAGATCTAATCCTTAGCATCACATAAAACTGAGCACATGTCCTAATCCCAACATTCTTTAAAGGTCATCTTTAGCTACAAAAAATGTTTCAGACTAGCCTGGGCTACATGTCTCAACAACAACAAAACGAAACAACAACAACAAAAAACAAGATGTTTTAATAGCAACATGTTAAAGATCTCTTAGGTTTAAGAATTTAGATTACCTATGTGTTTCAAGAAAGATACTGGCCAGGTGTTGCTGCTGGTGGTGTATGCCTTTAATCCCAGCATTTGGGAGGCAGCGGCATTCAGATATTTGAGTTTGAGGCCAGCCTGGTCTACAGAGTGAGTTCCAGGACAGCCAGGACTATGTAGAGAAACCCTGTCTCAGAGAAAAAAAGGGGGAGAGAGGAAGGATTAAACCTGTTACCTTTATCCTCTAGGCTCTCAATCTAGGGGATCAACAAATATAGTATAGGCAGAATGAAAGAAATAGTGCTATAGACTTCCTTTCAAGGTTATATTGAGGATAAGAGTTCACTGGGGAGGTATCATTTGGCCTGGCCCTTAAAGACAAAGTGGGAGAAACATGGATTGAAACCTTTTTGGCAGGGGGAAGGGAAAACATTAAATAAAAATTTTAGGCCCATTAGGTAAAAGTAGTTGTCACACAAGCCTGAAGACCTGAGCCCATGATCAAAGGAGAGAATCCACCCATTCCCTCTGGCCTCAATTTGTGCATGCATACCACTAATAAAATATTTTAAGTAAAATACAGGAGCTAGAGAAATAAATCAGTAAAGAGCACTTGCTGTTTTTGCAGAGGACATGGGATTTGGTTACCAGCACCTACATGATGGCTCATAACCATCTGTTAATTTCCAGTTCCAGGAGATGTGCCCTCTTTTGACATCAGAGAGCAACAGGCATGCACATGGTGCACAGACATATACAGGCAAGCAAAATATAAATAAATATAAAATAAATTTAAAATAAAATACTTCAAATTAAAAAAAATTGAAACACAGGATCTTATGTATGTATGTTGCTCCCGCTAGCTTTGAACTCAGAGAGCCACCTTCCTCTGCTTTCCAAGTGTTGGGATTCCAGGTATGTAACTGTATGCCTGACTTCAAGATAAATTATAGACATCAAAATTAATATAGTTGAAGGTCAAGTCTGCAGGATCTGGTGAATGAGTGTGGAAGCAAGAGTTGGAAGAGAGTTGAGCATGAAGCTTGAGTTTCTAGCCTTGATGTTTGGGAGAGTGAGCTATCTTTAACCAAAGCCAGTGTAGCCAGGCTGAGGATCACCCCAAATTCCAGGACATACTGGGTTAAAGAAAGAGCCTGTCCATTGAAATAACAAAAAAATATCCAAAACAATAGAGCTGAAGAGAAGGCTCAAAGGTTAAGAGCAATGCCTACTCTTCCAGAAGACCCACATTTGATTTCTAGCTCCCACATGGCAGCTCACAACCATCTGTAACTGTAGTCCCGGGGGACCTAATGCCCTTCTGGTGTCTGAGCATACCAGGTACATGTTGATACATAGACATACATTGTGAGCAAAACACTCATACTCTAATAATAATAATATAAATTTAAAGAGTGCTTATTATTAGTCTATCAGAGGACCCAAATTCAGACCCTAGCACCCACACAAGTGGTTCAAAAATGCCTGTAGCTCCAGCTCCAAGGGCTCATACACACTGGAATTGGTGAGCCATCTCTCCACCCTATAAATGAATCTCTGAAACAAAATGTGAGATAGTGTGGCTTTAATGAGAATGACCCCCATAGACTCACGTGTTCAAATATTTTGTTCTCAATTGATGGACATGAGTCACTGATTTGGGGGTGGGCTTTGTGGCCTCAAAAGCCCACACCATTTCTAGTTACTCTCTCTCTTTCTCTGTCTCTGTCTCTCTGCCTCTGTCTCTCTCTGTCTCTCTGTCTCTGTCTGTCGGTCTCTCTCTCTGTCTCTCTGTCTCTCTCTCTGTCTCTCTGTCTCTCTCTCTGTCTCTCTCTCTCTCTCTGTGTGTGTGTGTGTGTGTGTGTGTGTGTGTCAGATAAACTTTCATCTCTGCTCCAGCACCATGCCCCATACCTGCCTGGCTGTTGCTATGGTCCCCACCATGATGGTCATGAACTCAATCTCTGGAACCATTAGCCTTCAAATAAAATGCTTTCTTTTATAAGTTGCCTTGGTCATGGAGTCTCTTCATAGCAATAGAACAGTAACTAAAAGGGAGACCTTGAGTCATAATAACAGGTTTTTCATTGTTATTCGTATTTGCTTTTTGTTATAGACAGGAGGAGACTGGTGATAAATGCTGAGTTTGGGACTCCATGGAAATAGCCATTATGGGTCATGCAACATGGCATTGTAGAACATATGTCCCAACTTGAATTCCTAGTCTTAGCTGTGCCATAAAAACATGGGTAGCTCTACCTTTTTTAGATTCTCCTTTTAAAAAAATGTGTTCATATTTCACTTTAACTTTTGTTGTTAATTTTTTCTTTTCTTCTCTTTTGGTTTTTTGTTTGTTTGTTTTTCCAGACAAGGTTTCTTTTTTCTTCTTATTTTTAAAAAAAGATTTATTTATTTATAATGTATATGGTATTCTGCCTTGTATGTACACCTGCACTCCAGAATGGAGCACCAGATCTCATTATAGGTGGTGGTGAGCCACCATGTGTTTGCTGGGAATCAAACTCAGGACCTTTAGAAGAGCAGCCGTGGCTTGTAACCTCTGAGCCATCTCTCCAGCCCTGAGACAGGGTTTCTTTGTGTAGCATTGGCTATCCTGGACTCAATTTGTAGACCAGGATGCTCTTGAGAACTCCCAGAAATCTGTCTGCCTCTGCCTCTGCCTCCCTGGGTGCTGGAATTACAGGTATGGGCCACCACAGCCCGCTGCTTTTTTTTTTTTTTATGACAGTTTACTGTGTAACTCAAGCTGGCCTCATACTCAAACATTCTGCCTCAGCCTCCTAAGTGTCCAGACCAGCAGACACAGATCTATCTGGGTTTTCTCCTGGGTTGAGGAGATCAGAGAAAGATATGGAAATGGGGCTGGCAAGATGATTAAGCAGTAAGGGCACTTGCTGCCAAAATGGAAGGTAAGTTGCCCACAACCTCTGCTTACTTGCCTTCTCGAATGATACACACACACACACACACACACACACACACACACACAAATGTAAAGTAAGAGAGAGGATAAGGATATGATCCAGATTATGATGGCTCAGACTTGAAGGCCCAGCACTTAAGTTGAAGCAGGAAGGATTGCTTTGAGTTTGAGGTTCAGTCAGTGGTGCAAAGCAAGACCTTGTCTTGAAAGAAAAAATTTAGACATCAAAATTAATTAAAAAATAATTAATACAAAGAAAAATAATTGATACAAGAACAAATGATGATGTTACCATATATACTAGGCATTTAGAAAGTCAGTAGTTGAGGTAGGCCAGTGGCTGGCAAGATGCTCTGCAGTTGAAAGTGCCTGCTGACAGACCTGACAATCTGAGTTTGATCCCCCGGATCCACATGATGGAAGGAGAGAATTGATTCCCACAAGTTGGGAGATCCAGAAAGATAGATCTAGGTAAGTTTGAGGTCAGCCTAGTTTGCGTAATGAGGTGCAGGCCAACCAGGGCTACAGAAAGAGACCACGTCTCAAACAAAAAAACAAAGTGAAACAAAATGATAACATTGACAAATGACTCTCATTAAAAAAGAAAGAAACAGAGAAGGAGAGCAAGAGGAGCTCCAAGTCTAAGATGCCAAAGGCATAGCATGTGACAGCTGTCTTCACAGCTCAGGCAGAGGTGGAGTCTGCTCAGGTTGCTTTCTCTTTCTCCCACTCACAACAGCATCTCCCCCTTTGTCCTCTGTTAGAACAGAGGAAGACAAATCTGATGTCATTTATTCAGCTACATTTCTACTTGGTGGCCAGCCTTGTCTAGTCACTATTGATAGATAGAAAGCTAAATAAGAACTTGGCCTCCCCACTGTAAATACTCTAGTCTGATAGAAAAGACCAGGCTGGAACCAGGGTGAGGCAAAGCAGGGAAGTTAGAAGGCTCTTGCTCTTGGAGGTGGGGGGTGGGGGTGGAGGCGGTGTCACAGAAGTTGAGATTTGTCATCTGCCTGACCCATGAGAATGAGTACCTCCATTACATTTGCATTCTACAGGGCACCACTCACCCTCGTTCTAACTCTGGGAAAGACAAAATAACCAGAGTCCAATGAACTCATTTCTCATTCTTTCTCCAGAGGTGACTCAGGAGCTGGGTTTTCTGCCTCTGCCTCCTGAGTGCTGGGATTAAAGGCCCAGTGGCTTCATGTTTTAAAGTGATTCTATGCACAGGGACTAAAGAAGCCTTGATGGCCAAAGAGGAGTATATGGCCCAGAAATGGTTAGCGTTCTTTGTCCAGCTGGAGTTCCAGTGCCACAGCTTGGCTCGCTCTTTCCTAGCTGAGTGATCTGGATGAATTATTTATTCTACGTGGGCCTGTTTCCTCATCTGTAAAATGGGGACAGAATGGTGCTCACCCAAAGGAAGGGTGAAGATTAAAGAAGATAATGTTTAACACAGGTGCCTGGCCTGGAACACGAGATTTAGTAAGTAGTAAGTCCTGTGCTACACCTTATCAGTTAGGACCTGATGACTAAAAAAGAAAAAATAGAAGAGGAAGAAAGGGATTTGAAGAGAAAGTTTTGAAGAGAATTACCAGCTGTCTGTGTTGTGTGTGTGTCAGGCAAATCGCCTCTATTTTTGTGGGAATGAGTTCAGGTTGGAGCTAATTCTCCCAGGTATTTTTGTGGAAGGTAGCAAGATTACTGATGATTGCTAGGACCTTGCATGTGCCAGACACTCCACCATTCAGTGACATTATCCTCAGTGCTTCCCACTGCACCCCCCACCTGCTCCTTTTAACTTTTATGTTGACAGAAGAGTCTTACTAAGTTTGCCCAGGCCAGTCTTTCTTGAATTTTATCAGCCTAGGTATCTGGGGAATGAAAGGCTCTGTCCCTTCAAGGGAGGCAAATGAGGAACCAGAAAAAAAAAAAAAAAAAAAAAAAGACAAGAGGAAGGCTGGAGCTCTGTAGTAGAGCACTTGATTAGCATGAGTAAAGTCTAAGTTCCTTCCGCAGCATGGGGGTGGGAGGGCAGAAAAGCAAAAAGGGACTAACAAAGGTCACTGCTGGGTCGAGGAAAGAAAGGATGAATTTCAAAAGATTATCTTGAGAGAAGGCTCAGGGGTTAAGAGCACTGGCTGCTCTTTTAGAGGAGGTGCAGATTCAAGTCCCGGCTTACAACCACCTGTTAACTTCAGTTCTAGGGGATCTGAGGCCCACTTCTGGTCTCTGTGGATACTAGGCACAAAAATGGTGTGCCTACATGCAGGCAAAACACCCATACACATAAAGTAAATGTGAAAAGCTTATTTAACTTAGACATTTGAAGGTACCTTCTCTGCATCCCCAATTACCTCACAATTTCTGCAACCCATTCTTGGCAGAACATCCAGAATGGCCTCTCCCCTACAACCCCACTCTTCTCCCCTTGCCTCTTCTTTTTAAAGATAGGATCTTGTTATGTATCCCTGGCCTGCCTGAAACTAACTATATAGTCCAGGCTGTCTGTAAACTTTCCACAATAATTCCACCTTAACCTCTCAAGTGCTGACATTACAGATGTGCCCTACAACACCAGGCTGTTCTAGATATTTTTTTAAACATACCAGAAGTGGTTGTAGAATATCATTATCCTTCTACAGAGCACCAGAATCAAACTCTCCTATCAAATTCTATTTTGGTACTTGTTATCTAACCTCTCTTGTCTCTGCTCTCCTCTGTTCTGTCTCTAGTGACCACCATTCTACTCTCTTCCACCTAAATCACTTCTAAATCTGGTAATAAAGTTTCAGACTATATAATAATTGGGACACACTGCTTTCATGAAAATTACATTAAGAATTATAGCTAAAGTCTACGGATGTAATTCAGATGCTAATGAGTTTATCTAGCATACCTGTATTATGTAGCTGTCTCCTCTGAAATTGACCTTGGAAGCTTCTTAAACCAGAAGGTAAACAGCTCAACTTAGTTTCAAGAAGGTCCTGAAACTGACCAGATTCACTAGGTCCTTCAATCACAATAATAAACAAGAAAGGCTGCTGAAAGGCATTCCCAGACAAGCCAAGTTGCAAAGAAGACTCTGAGAACAGGTGCCTGGAAGAGACTTCAGCCAAGTAGTTATATGGAAAGGTCACTCTGATTTGCTGAGCTGTTTGCAGCACTAAAGTTGTGTTCCATGTTCCCAGCTTTTTGAGAATCCCACCTGTGCTGGAATGGACTTTGGTGATGCAGTTTTGAGTAGTTTCTGCTTCCATAAGCAACTAACCCCTCACCCATATTTCTGTAACCCCAATAAAATTCATTGGTTCACTAAGTTGGACTTTGATGGTGTCTGTACTTTGCTCTGTCATGGGCCCCCTATTGGAGGTGAATAAACATGTGTTTCATCTCATGACTTGATCTCTGTTTATTTTTGTGAAGAGACACCATGACCACCAAGGCAACTCTTATAAGAGAATGCATTTAATTTGGAGCTTGCCTGTAATTTCAGAGGTTAAGTTTAGTTTAGTTAGTTTGTTTGTTTCCTTTACTCTTTGAGACACGGTTTCTTTGTGTAACAACCCTGGAACTCACAGAGATCTGCTTGCCTCTGCCTGGAGAGTGCTGGAATTAACAGCATGCACCATCGCCATCTGGTGGTGAAGTCCCTTTTCCTTTCCTTTCCTTCCCTTCCCTTTCCTCTTCTCTTTTCTTTCCTTTCCTTCTTTTTCCTCTTCTCTTATCTTCTTTTTTTCTTTCTTTCTTTTTTTTGGACACAGAGTTTCTCTGTGTAGCCTTGGCTGCCCTGGCCTCACTTTATAGACCAAGCGGGCCTCAAACTCCCAGAGATCTTCCTGCCTCTGCCTCACAAGTGCTGAGATTAAAGGAATGTGTTACCACACCCGGCGGATTAGTCCATTTTCATATTGGCGGGGAACATGGCTGCAGACATGGTGCTGGAACTTTGGCTGAGAGCTGCATCCTGATTGGCAGGGAGAGGGAAAAGGAAAGGAAGAAGTAGATGGAGATGGAGATGAAGACAGAGATGGGCTGAGACTAGGCTTGGCATGGGCTTCCTCCAACAAAGCCACACCTACTCCAACAAGGTCACACCCCCTAGTTCTTCTAACCCTTTTGAAGGGTTCTATTCCCTGATAACTAAGCATTCAGGTATAGGATCCTATGGGGTTATTTTTCTTCAAACCACCACACCTCAGGGAAAGTCTTGTCACACAACATGAAACCCTGGAGTTTCCAGTAGCACATAAAAGTGTGTGTGGTAGTACAGGCCTGTAATCCTTTCAGGAAGCAAAGACTGGAGGAAGAGAAATTGAAAGCCATCTTTGGCTACATAGGGGGTTTGAGGATAGCCTGGGGTGCATGAGACCCCTGCTTCTTGAAAGTAAATAAGTTGTTTGAGGTCAGCCTGACCTACATAGAGAGTTCTAGGACAGCCAGGGCAACATAGTAAGACCTTGTCTCAACTAAACTAAGCTAAAACATAAAACACATTAAATAATTAAGAAAAGAATTATAGCACTCCACCCCTCTTCCCATATAATGTGATCCTATTACCACTACATACACATGCAAATAAACATGTCGACTTGTGTCTACACATGTGGCAGTTGACAAGTAGACAGTCAAAAAAGCATATTTTAAAAAAGAAAAAAGAAAAAGCATGGGGCCCAAGAGATAGTACTTAGTTGTTGCTCTTGCAGAGAACTGGTTTCAATCCCCAGCATTCACATTGTGCTTCTCTGTCATCCATAACTCTATAATTTCAGAAGGATTCAAGACCCATTTCTGAACTCCTTGAACACCAGGCAAGCACATAGTGCACACATACACACACAAACAAAACACTCATACACACATAATAGAGTGAGTTTAAAAAAGTTAAAGCATGGTTGGGGAGGGCTGGAAAGAGCGCTCAGTGGTTAAGAATACTACTCTGCTCTTGCAAAGGACCCAGGTTCAGTTTCCAGGATCCACATGGCAACTCACAACATCTGATGTCCTTTTCTGGCCTCTGGCACCAAGGACAAATTTGGTATACATATACCCATGCAGATAAAACACTCATACATATAAAATAAAAATAAAGAAATATTTTTAAAGGAAAAAAGAAAGCATGGCCCATCATAGTGCAGACACTTTTAATCTCAGCACTCAGAAGGCAGAGGCAGGAGGATCTCCATGAGTTTGAGGCCAGCCTGGACTACATCATGAGTTCTAGAACAGCTATGGCCACATAGTATATCTATCCTTAGCTACAGCTGTCTATCTATCTATCTATCTATCTATCTATCTATCTATCTATCTATCTATCTATCATTTCTCTATATACGTACATTTATCATGTTTAATACTCATGGTGGGGCTGGGGAGATAGCTCCTCAGTGGTGAAGTACTTGCTTCATAAAAGCTCTAGTTTCTATACCCAGTACCACTGTTAACAACTGGTAGGGGAGCTAACTTAAAATACTCATGACAACCACAGTTCCTAGGAGACAGGGACAAGTGGTTCTCTGTGAGTTGGAGGCCAGCCTTGCCTACACAGATAGTTCCAGGTCTGCTAGAGCTTCATAGTAAGACCCTGTGTTTAAAAAATTTTGAAGCCCAGCACAGTGGCACATGCCTGTAATCCCAGCACCCCGGGAGGGAGGCAGAGACAGATAGATCTCTGTGAGTTCGAGGCCAGCCTGGTCTATAAATCAAGTACAGGACAGTCAAAGCTATGCAGAGAAACCCTATCTCAAAAACAAACAAACAAAGATTTGAAATGTCTTATGCTTCCTGTTTCTTCTTTTATCAAGACCCACCCACATGGGACCTGCCACAATGGGTTCAAACCAAGACTGTGAAGAAGGCAGCCCGGGTCATCATTGAGAATTACTACACATGCCTGGGTAATGACTTCCACACCAACAAGCACATGCATGAGGAAGTCGACATTATCCCCAGACAGAAACTCCACAAGATAGCTGGCTATGTCACACATCTGATGAAGTGGATTCAGAGAGGTCTTGTGAGAGGTATCTCTAAGAAGTTGCAGGAAGAAGAGATAACTATGTTCCTGAAGTCTCAGCCCTAGACCAGGAGATCATTGAGGTAGATCCTGACACCAAGGAACTGCTGAAGCTTCTGGACTTTGGCAGTCTCTCCAACCTGCAGGTCACTCAGCCTACAGTTGGAATGCATTTCAAAACACTACATGGAGCCTTTGAAATCTGTTCTGCCATATCTTCAAAAAACTGGAAAACACAACAACAACAAAAGAAAACTCAGGACTAGCTGGGCCTGGTACACACCAGTAATTCCAGTACTGAAGAGGCAGACAGGTGGATCTGCTTGAGTAATAAAAACTATTAACAGCAACAAAATACCCTCCACAAGTTCATGGCAGCTCCAAGACACAGGTTACCTCTGTTAACTTAAGGCACAGAGGTAACTGAACTCACACAGGTAGGAAGTGATCATGTTGTGAATCATTAGGGTGCACTAACTTTGCACAGACTTCAGCTGAAATGGAGAACAGTATGTTATCTTCTCTTTCAATTCCCTTTCTTCCTTAAGTTCACTGTCAAACCATCCCGTTTTCTTTCATACCTTATCTTCATCTACATTTTTATACTTTATTTGAGAGAGAGAGCAAGTGTGTGTGTGTGTGTGTGTGTACCTGCCCTGGTGCACATGTGGAGGTCAGAGAACCACTTGCAAGAGTCAGTTCTGTTCTTCTACCATGTGAATCTCAGGGATCAAACTCAAGTTTTTAGGGTGGTGACTAGTGCCTTTATCCACTGAACCATCTTGCTGGCCCAGCTCACCATCTTTGAAATATTTATTTATTTATTTGTTTGTTTGTTTATCATGTGTGTAAGTGCTTGAGTGTACATATGTGTACTACATGCATGCAGGAGCCTGAGAATGCCAGAAAAGGGCATTGAATTCCTTGGAATTGAGGTTATCAATAGCTGTGAGCCACATGTGGGCTCTGGGAACCAAGCCCAGATCTTCTATGAGAGCAGCAAGTACTCAATCATTGAGCCATTTCTCCAGTGCCCCTCCCTCAACTTTAATATAACCACTTGTGCAAAGGTCTACACTGACCAGATCTCAACATTCCGTGTATAATCAGGAATGTGCAGATGTCAATCTAATAAGGGGCTTAACTTAACCTTAGGAAGTTTTCTACGTGTGATATGCAAGAGTCTATTCTCCTGAACAAACTTAAATGAGACCAGCTACTGACCAGCCCCAAGCTCCTTTGCCATTTAAAGTGCCAGTCATCCTACTATAGCATTAGATTCCAAACCGACATAGTCTCTGCTCTAACCAAAGTCTGCATGCTCTACTCCTTCAAGACTCAACCTTTGAACTTGCCTATGTCTCCTCAGCAGTGCTGTCACTTCCACCAGCTAGGAAACACCTATTATGTGTTAAGCTTTTGCACATGATCATCTCTTTATATGAGAAATCCTCTCTTTGCATACAACACAATGAACCCTGGGAATTCAGAGAGGAGGCTGGCAGACTGTGATGGTGAACGCCTGTAATCCCAATATTCTATATGCTGGGACACAAGGATTGGCGTTGATGGTTACCCTATCTCAATCTCCCCCGTAACTGCTAAAACAACAACAGCACAACCGATTCACAATAAGAACAAAACCAAAACAGAATGAAAACAGATACTTGCTTTATAGTTGTTTTATCTTTGTTTCCTCATTTCTTGTTCATTTCTTGTTGTAGAGATTGAATCCAGCATCCTGTACATCGCCAGGCAGATGCCCTGCACCTAAACTACTTTCCAGGCCTTGCCTCTGCTCTTTCTCATCCCAAGTCCACTCTCTACTTTCAGTGTGCCTACTAGAGGGAACTTACATTGTTTGAGGTTTCACTCCTCTTCAAAATGTTTTTGTCACTGCCTATAGGTGGTATTTCTCTTTTATTATACTTTATTTATTCTGTGTGCTGTGTGTGTGCATATATGTATGGGCACAGACATGCCATGGCATGAGTGTGGAGGTCAGAAGAGGACTTTGAGTTGATTCTCTTCCTCTACCATGTAGGTTTGAGGGATCAAAATCAGGTTGTCAGGCACCTTTACCTGCCAAGCCATCTCACCTGCTTTCTTTCCTTTTCTTTTCTCTTTTCTTTTCTTTTTGAGTAAAGTAGCAGAAAGCCCAGGCTGGCCTCAAATTTGATTTGTAGATGAGGCTGCCCTTAAACTCCTGAATCTCAAATCTATACCTTCCAGTATTCTGGAATTAATGGCATGTACTACTACACCCAGTTTTGTGCAATTCAAATTCAGGGCTTTATATAGATTAGTCTACATGGAGCTAAACCCACAGGCCAGACCTTGTTTTCATTTCATTTCATTTCTTTTCTTTTTATATTTTGAGAAAATGTCCATGTAACCCAGCTGACCTGGAACTCAGTGTGTAACTGAGGATGACCTTGAACTTGTGATCTTGCTTTCAACTTCCAGCTTTTATAGATACTTTTATAGTGGTTTTAGAAAGATTTATTTGTTTTATGTGTTTTGTTTGAGTGTATGTCTGTGTACCACAGGTATGCCTGGTGCCCATGGAAGTCAGAAGAGGGCCTTAGATCTTGAACTGAAGCTAGACACTTCTGAGTTGCCACGTAGTGCTGGGAATTGTGCTAGGTCCTCTGCAAAAGCAGGTGCTCCTAACCACTGAGCCATCTTTCCCACTCTCCTATATTGTTTGTTTTGATGTTTTTTTGAGACATATATAGCTCTGGCTGTCTTTGAATTCACTCTGTAGACCAAGTTGGCTTGAACTCACAGAGACTCACCTGCCTCTGCCTGCCCACTGCTGTGGGATTAAAGGAGTGCACCACTATGCCTGGCTCTCTTAAAAATACTTCTAACTCCTTAAAGACACACATAATGCCTGTAATAACCTGGCCATAGTTTATCTTTCCTACCCCCCCCCTGTAGCCATTCCATTCCTTGAATCTTTCACAACAGATTATTTATTTGATTCTGAAGCCACCACGTATTTCTGTTTTCCCTTTATTCCTCCTCACTCCAATGCCCCAATCATTTTTTTTTTTTGCTTGCTCCTATAAGTTCAGCCTGGCCTGATCTAGGACTCAAGGGGAGCCCAGGTCAGCAGAATTGTGTAGCCCCTTGTATACTACAGGTTAAATGTGGCATTTAAATATTATAGAACTGATAAATGAAGTGAGAATTCCCCTCCACCTCCCACTGTGTGCACCCTGGCTGATTGAGCATCTGAGCCAGTTTGTGGTTGCCATGCCAATTCTCTATGGATACTGCTGCTTGCTGTGCAATCTCAACTAGCTGGTGCTTTCTTTGACTACTCTCCATAGTTCAGCTTGCCTCCATCCACGAACTGACTCTGTCATTTCCCTGCAGCTGCTGGCATCTCTGTACACAGACACCTCTGAAAAATTGTAAGTTTCCCTCCACTCCACAAACAGCAGACAGTGAACATGCCAGAACCTTCTGCTCCTTGGTTTTTCCTGTCCCCAAGTTAGATCCTTTGAATATTGACTTTTCTATGTGTCACGCTCAAGTTTGCAACATCTCTTGGACTTTGTTGCTTGGACTAATGCCTACTCCCTTGAAAAGTCTTACTTCTGCCAA
The DNA here is from genome assembly GCA_028658305.1 of Pachyuromys duprasi. Classification (NCBI taxonomy): domain Eukaryota; kingdom Metazoa; phylum Chordata; class Mammalia; order Rodentia; family Muridae; genus Pachyuromys; species Pachyuromys duprasi. Next base: position 84,741,515 of record CM053742.1, on the reverse strand, counting down.
GATTTTTTTTTTAGACAGGGTCCTTGATAACTAGCCCAGCCTTGAAGCTGCACTCCTTCTTCCTCAGCCTTCAGAGCACCAGGATTATAGATGGGTGCCAAACCTGACCTTAGACTGTCAAATTCTTCTCTTTCTTCAGAACAGTGTCTCTCTGTAACCCTGGCTACTCTTGAGCTCACAATATAGACCCGCTAGCCTTGAGCTCACAGAAATTCACCCGTCTCTGCCATCTATGTACTGAGATCAAAGGCATGTGCCACCATGCCTGGCTAATAGCAAATTCTTTACAGAAGCTTCAGCCCAGAGGAACTGGATTTACTCCCTCCTGGGTCTTGGAGAGTTTTAGAACTCTCCAGTGCCTATGAAACTATCTTACATTTATAATTTATTTAACTTTCCTTTTGTTTGTTTGTTTTCTTTTTGGACTATTTATCTTTATTTTGTGTGTATTGGTGTTTTGCCTACATATATGTCTGTGTGGGGTGTCTGATCCCCTGGAACTGGACTTACAGGCAGGACTTACTGAGCAACATGTAGGTGCTGGGATTTGAACCTGTGTCTTCTGGAAGAGCAGCAAGTGTTGTTAACTGCTGAGCCGTCTCTCCAGCCTGAGTTTTTTTGTTTGTTTGTTTTTCTGACAGGGTCTCATGCAACCTAGACTGGCCTCAAACTCCCTGTTTAGCCAAGGCCGGCTTTGCACTTATGAGTGTGTGCCATCACACCAAGTTCATTACCTCTAGAATTGTTTTTATTTTAAAATGTTTATTTTCATTTCATGTGTATTGAGGTTTTGCTTGTCTGCATATCTGCGTGATGGTGTTGGATTCCCTGGAACTGGAGTTATAGACAGTGTGAGCCACCATGTAGTTGCTGGGAATCGAACCTGGGTCCTCTGGAAGAGCAGCCAATGCTCTTGACCACTGAGCCATCTCTCTAACCCCATCATTACTTTTATAATTTATAATCAGTTTTTGAATACCACTTGTTTCTCAGAAAAGCCCTGTGAAAAACAGCAATTGTTATGCACCCTATATTGTAGGTGTAAATACCAAGGCCCACAAGGGCTAAGGTTAAAGTGTCAAAGGGGTCAAGCCCGTCAGTAGGAAGCCAGATTTCTTAACTCCAATACTCTCTTGACTATCCAGCTCCCTCAGCACATCATGCTCTATGACATGCTCAGTGTGTTTCTCCCCAGTAAAATGTCAGTCCTGAGGCAGCCTTTCCCAGGACCCTCTTTGAAACTTTGCCTTCATGGAGCTCTTCTGGTTAAGCAGGACACAGTTATGTGTCCTTTCCTCTCTCTGGCTCTTAATGCTTGATAGCTTTGCTATCCCACCTTTGCTTGGGCAGAGGTGACCCTTGATCTGGAATTGAAATCTTCTTTTCCTTCCTTTTTGGGGGAAGGGTGAGGCATATAGGCTCTCTCTGTCTAGCCCTGGCTGTCCTGAAACTCTCTACATACACTGGGCTGGCCCGGAACTCATAGAGATCTTCTTACCTCTGCCTCCCAAGTGCTGGGATTAAAGGTGTGAGCCACTATATAGGGGTTGGAGTTGGAATCTTCTGAAGACAAGTAGATTTCTGAGGTGATGAGCATTGTACAAAGGTACTAGGTTCCCTCAAGGACTAGGATTAATTGTGGTGTTGAGGATGGAACATAAGGCATGTTAAGAATCCACTCTACTAACTGAGCTACATCCCTAACCCCCAAGGACGGAATATTGAAAAAGAAAAATCTTTCTCTTGAGGACAGAGGAGATAGTCTATGCTTGTTCTGTTCTCCTTTCTGTGGGAAAGAAAGATGGATTTGCACAGGAAAAGAAATTTTGCTGTCCACGTGTCAGTCACATAAGGACCTCTCCTCTGACAGAGTGCATGTCAATGTCTAAGGAGAAAGAAAATTTCTCAAAAGAAAGGAGTGGTTTTGCTGTTGTTGCTGGGGCAGGGTCCTACATTGCCTTGGAACTATGTATCTCAGGCTGGTCTCTAGCTCGTGTACCACTATACCCAACTTGTTTCCTAGTTTTGTATTTTATGCTTTCGCTCAGAAAGAAAAAAAAATATTTCAGGACAGAAAACAATTCTGATGAGATCACACGTAATTGTCTTCATTTTTGGTGTTTTTCTTCCACGTACTCTGAGAGTCCAGCTCAGAGGTGGGGTGGTTTGGGGTGGCTGAAGAGAAAAACTTGCTAGGATGTGGAGCTGGTTGCCAAGGCACCATTTATGTAGGCAGTGACAGTGGGGAAATACCCTGTGTGGCTGGGGTGAGGGGTCCTTTAGAAACAGATAAGTGTGGGAGGAAGCTGGGAGAGATGCTAGGGAAGCCCTTGTTTACACACAAGGGAGTGGGGTGGGGGAGGCTTGAGAAAGCCTTGGAAATGTGTGACACAGCTAGGTCTTGAGGTCTGTGTTGTCAAGTTCCAACCCAGAAACTTTTTCTCCAGTATCTGACAGGAAAAAGGGGGTCCTGGCAAAGAAACTTCTGCTGGACATGCTTGATTTGTGGCAGAGTCCTGGGTGGGGGAAGGTCAGAGAGTAACAAGGGAGGGGTACTGGGGAGGAAGATACAATTTGGGGCCATATTCAGAGGACAGAGCAAGAGAGGTTAAGGGCTTTCAGGGCATCAGATGCTGAATGTCCAGAGAAGAAAGGGACAGCTGTCTCAGAAGTATAGAGGAAGCACCTAGTGTGCCTCCCTCCCCCTCCTAAGAAATTTGTCTGGCATTTCCTGTATCTCTAGAAGAGTCTATCACTTATCTTTAAAACCAAAATAGGTATGTGAAGCGTATATCAATAGACTATAAACAACGGAAAAGAAATAAGTAAACAAACAAACAAGCCAGAACAAGAAAAAGCTGGAGAGGATGGCTCAGAGAGTGGCTTCCCCGGAGGCCCCTGTTTGCAGCTTTAAGTCACTCTTCCTTCTGCCCTTTTCTTGATTAGCAAAATGCCAACCAAGGCCAGCTTATCCTGGGGGAGGTCAGAGAGGAGGGTGCAGGAGAAAGAACTTCAATAAACACTCGAACCACCTCTTCGTTTACTGTAAAATCCTGTTTAATGTGTAACATTTGCAGAGAGAGAGAGAGGCCTTGGGAACTGGGGACTGGGGGCAGCCCTGACCAGCCTCCACTCCAATTTATCTGCCTGATTCTCCATCCGTAACTCCCTCACCCTAGACTTGTTCTCCCTTTTCCTTGTGGCAGGCAGCAAGATAAGCACTGTTCTTTTTTCTGTGTTTGCTCCCCTCCTTTCTCCACCCATGATGCAGAGCCCCTCCTTCACTCCCCTTGCCCACACCCCTTCCCCACTGACATGTCTCCCAAAGTGGGGTACCTGACAGCATGGGGGTTAAGATTAGTTTCATAATTGGAAACACCAGCAGAGCATTTCATCTCTCATCTCAGAGAAAGGGAGAGGGGCGAGGGAGGGGTATAGGCAGAAAGAACTATCCACACCCTCAGTAACCTTGAGCCCTGGTGCAGAGGTGGCTCCCCACTCCCCAGCCAGCCAGTTCTTAGACAGAAGACTCTCTGAGGAAGGGGAGCAGGGAGGGAGGGAAGGTTTTGATGGAATAATCCCTAGCAGGAATAGGGATTATTAAGAGAAGGAGGGGCAGGCCTGGGCTGTATGAGGGAGCGGTGGGATGGGAGGTTGCCTGGTACTGGGCATCAACAGGCTGAGCATCGGTCGCTCTTCTCAGCCAGCCCGGCCCCGGTGCCAGGGCTGCGACGCAGTATGTCTTTCAGAGAGCCATCCTGCTCGCTCAGCAGCTTGTTGATCTCATTCTGCTTGTATTCAGGTGAAAGGCGGTGGCCAAAGCCGGAACCCTTGCGAGAGGGCGGATTGGAGCGGCGCTGAGCACGGCGGGCACAGGCCCGGATGATGAGGTACACCACCTCCGCCACGTTGAGGATAATGCAGATGCCAGAGGCAGTGAGCATAAAGACAGTGAAGACGGTTTTCTCAGTGGGGCGGGACACGAAGCAGTCCACTGTGTTGGGGCAAGGGTAGGCCTCACACTTGACCAGCCGCACCATGGCATAGCCGGGGTAGAGCAGATAGAAGACATACATGAAGACCGCCTCGAACAGCAGCCGGAACACCACGCTGATGACATAGGTCCACCACAGTGTCCCTGAGATGTGCACCTTGTGCCTCTTCACTTCTTCCAGGTGAAGAGGGTCCCCGTGCCCCTCGAGCCGCAACATTTTCTTTTCTATGTGCTGTTGGTGAGCCACATGCATTGCCACAAGGAGAGCTGGGGTGGAAACCAAGATAAGCTGCAGGGACCATAGGCGCACGTGGGAGATGGGGAAAAACTGGTCATAGCAGACGCTGTTGCAGCCAGGCTGGAGGGTGTTGCAGATGAAAGAAGACTTCTCATCACCCCATACGCTCTCTGCAGCTACCACCAGCACCATGATTCTGAAGATGAAGATGACGGAGAGCCATACTCGGCCAATGGCAGTAGAATGCCGATTCACTCCACTGAGCAAGGTGTACAAACCTGTCCAGTTCATCCTGCCTCATTCACACCTGTGAGACAAGAGGCAGGAAGCAAGCTGTCAGAAGGTTAGGGCAGGAAGCTGGGCATAGTAATGCTGCCTCCCCTGCCCCCGTTTCTTCCAGGGGCTGGTGCCCGGAAAGCAAGGATGGTCATAGCTTTCCTCATCAATCCCTCTTGGCGCCAGCCTTTCCTCCTCATTCTTGATTTGACCTCTCTGAGTCCCATCCCCTTTCTTCACATACATCCAGCAGTCTTTTCTCGAGAGTCCCTTTCTTGTTCTGCTATTAGCCAGCTCTTCTGGCTCCCCTCCCCCAGTTCCTTTGCACCTGATTATGACAAACCCAGAAAGCCCGGTTACCTCGGGGAGCGCCTATCCTTGAGGCCACCCAGACAACTCCCCTATGGTCTCATGTCTGTGTAGGGGGAGTGGTCCCTGTGGTCGCGCCTGCGTCCCAATTCATCGCCTCCCGGTGCTGGAGAGTCATATGCTGCTTTATACCCACTGTCTGTACAATGGAACCTTTGTTGGGTACTGAACAACAGCCTTTAGAATTCAGATCAAACGCCCTGACTTCCGCCCACCCTACACACAGAGCACTTGTGTCCCAGCGCCGGACACCCAGCCTGCACCCACCTGTTCTGTGCCCGCCCGGTCCATCGCCGCACCCGCCCCATGGCCCCACCAGAATAAAGGCTCTGGGGGAGGTTAATAGAACACAGACAGGTGCATGTAAACCAGGACCCCAGGGAACTAGGAGCATCTGGACTGAGGCTTTCCCCCATAATTCTACCAGAAACAGAGTCAGCAGTTTTCCTATAGGTCTCCTTCCGAGTATGGATGAGCCAGAAGGGAGGAAACGGGGCACCGAGTTTATCAAGCCAAGAACTATACTAATCATTTCCCCATGCCGTCTTTCTGTTGAGTCATTTAGCAATCGTGCTACCCACTCAAAGACAGACAGCTAAAAGATGAAGCACGAAAGAGTCTGAAGCAGAAGAGTAGAGTCTTTGCAGCAGACTCCTTGCACTTTTCCAAATGGTGTTGGCCAAAGAAAAAGCTGAACAGTTTCCTTGATTTTTGTGTCTTTCAAGGTTACATCCAATTAACCTTCTTTTCTTTTTTAATGGCTAACCCAAGATCTTTCCTTTTCCTCCTCAGAACTGTGGTTGACCTAGAATGCCTGACATAAAACAGGCAGCTCAGTTGCTGCCCTGGTCCCAATCTCAAGTGTGTATCGTAACCTTCTGCTTATGAGCATGCCAATGATTCTAGGGAGGAAATTCTCCTCTCTCCCTTAGGCAGACAAAGAAGGCCTCTCCCCACCTCCCACCACTTCTGCCATTGAAGCTGAAAAGAGATTGTGCTAGGAGCAGTGAGCTTGATGAGAGCAGAGCACCTCAGACCTAGACCTACAGAAATGCACCAAAATGCAATGCATTTTTCTCTGACCCCAGTCACCTCCACAACAAGGGTGGTGGGTGTTGGAAGAGGCTTTGTAATCACTTCTGGGTGCCTCTCTTGGTTATAGAGGAAAGGGGCAGTAAATAGTCACTGGGAATGTTGAAGAGTTGGAGGAAAGAAACAGGCAATCAGGCAGGTGGCACACAACTGTACCCAGCTATATGAAGTGTGATGGTTAAAGTAGGAGGCTCACTTGAGCTCAGAAGTCTTAAACAAAGGCCAGGCATGATGGTGCACTTGGAAAGTGGAGGATTGCAGGAGGATCTCTGGGAGTTCGAGACTAGTGTGGTATACAGAGCGAGTTACAGAGCAGCCAGGGCAACACAGACAAATCCTGTCTCAAAAAACAAAGAAGTGGAGGATCAAGAAGTCAGAGGTAGCCTCAGCTACATGATTGCAAGGGCAACCTGGATTACATGTGACCCTGTTGAAACACACACACACACACACACACACACAAAGAGAGAGAGAGAGAGAGAGAGAGAGAGAGAGAGAGAGAGAGAGAGAGAGAGAGAGAGAGAGAGAGAGAAGATACGAGTTCTAGACCAGTCTGAGTAACTTAGTGAGATCCAGTCGCAAAAATACAGCAAGACTAGAGGTAGCTAGAGACAGTCTACAGGACATAAGTTACTTCTCAAAGAACACTTCTCTAAAACCTGTTTCTTCATTAGTATTTTTAAGACCCTATTGGACATAATGACACACATCTTTAATCCCATCAGTTGGAAAGGCAAGGTTAGGTAAACTGCTTTGAGTTTAAGGCCAGCTTGGTCTACATAGTATCCCCAGGCAAACAAGGGATACAAAAGGAGACCTCACTTGTCTAAAAAAAAAAAAAGTCAGTTGTGGTGCACTCAAGAAGCAGAGGCATGTGCATCTCTGTGAGTTTGAGGTCAGCCTGGTCTACATGGAGAGATCCTGTGTCAGTCCTTCCCCTGAAAAAAAATGAGGAAAGGAGGGAGTAAGGGAGGAAAATGTTTTTACAGATAAGATGTGTTCGGCATCACAAACTTGACTGGGGCTTTGGGTCACTGGTAGAGGTTTTGCGTTGCCGTGCTGGGGGTGGAGAGTAACTGGGGCTAGCAAGACGGCTCAACTGGTAAGGTCTTTGTTGCCAAGCTTGATGACTTGAGTCTGATATCAGAATCCACATGGTGAAAGGAGGGAACTGACTCCTGTAAATTGTCCTCTAACTTGCACACACACATAAATGTAATTAAAAAAAAAACCAAAAAAACCAAAAAATCTTCTGCACTTGTTAAGCATATACTCAACTTAAGCATTTGTTAAGCATATACTAAACTGTGCCAAGCCCGTGAACATTTTTGCTCTACTGTGATTCTTAGAACAATCTTGGTGTGAGAGAGGGGTGGGGTGGGGTCATTGAGATGACTCAGCAGGAAAAGCACTTGCAAGCCTGATGACCTGAAGAGAGAACCAAATCCTGAAGGCTGTCCTCTGACTTCCACATGTGTACCATAACATTAACACACACCAACACTTACACACATACATATTATAAAGACACATGCCAATGGCCTAACAGTAAGTAAAAAAAAAAAAAAAATTAAAGAATAACCCTAGGAGCCAGGCCTGGTGTCTCATGCCTCTAATCCCAGCACTCAGGAAGGCAGAGGTGGGAGGATCTCTGTGAGTTCGAGGCCAGCCTGGTTTAGAGTGATTCCAGGACATCCAGGGCTACACAGAAAAACCCTGTGTCAAATCAAAGAAAAGAAAAAGAATAACCTTAGGAGATAGGGTGTTCTTTTAGCCTCCTGTCATGGAAGAGGTACCTGAGGCGAAAAGAAAAGTCATTCCTGCAGGGTGGTGGAGGCACCGTTCTTTAATCCCTGCAGTGAGGAGGCAGAGGTAGGCGGAGCTCAGAGTTTGACACCAGCCTAGTCTACAGAACTAGTTGCAGGACTACCAGGGCTACACAGAAAAGCCCTGTCAGAAAGAAAGAAAGAGAAAGAGAAAAAGGGAGGAAGGGAGGAAGGGAGGGAAACAAAAGGAAAAGAAAGAAGGATGGAAGAAAAAAAAAAAGGTCATTCCGAGGGTCATGACAGAGATGGATTTTGAGAGAGATAAGGCTAACATGAGAGCTCATATTCTCTCCGTAATTTTTTTTTTTTGAGACAGGGTTTCTGGTGTAGCCTTGGCTGACCTGGACTCATTCTCTATACCACGCTGGCCTAGAAGACCAGGCTGGCCTTGAACTCAGAGATCCACATTCCTCTGCCTCCCTGAATGCTGGGATTACAGGCCATCACACCCAGCTTTCTCTCCATAAATTATATGGCATATCACAGAGTTATCACTTTTCTTTCCACATTTGTTCCATCCTCTCTTTCCTTCCCAGGGTTTCTCTGGCCTGCTGATTTGGTCCATTTTCCTCTACTCAGGCTGTTCTCATGAACTCCAAAGCAAACTTTAGGTGTTCTCCCTTCCCCTCACAGGTGCCACACACAGCTCCTGACCAACCTCAAGTTTCTCCGTCCTTTTAAGTTCTCTGCCTTTTACTTTCTTGAGTTTTCTGGGACACAGCTAGTAGCTCCCTTTAGGACCTCTAAGAGCCCTTGTATGGGCACTGGGATTCAAGTTTTGCTTCGTCTGTGTCAACATCAATAGCTCAAGGGCACATTTTTAAAACATCCAGGGGAGTGACCTGATTTTGAAATCCAAACTGTTTCCCTAACTTTAGGTTAAAGTTCAGATATTGATATGGTTTGAGTTGCACCAGGCATGTTTTGCTCCGTGTTTAATTAGACAGGGTTTCTGAGGCCTTGTCAGGCATTGAATTCAGGTTTGCCCAGCACTTGAGCATAGTGCAAAATAGTACAAGACAATACAAGATCATTAACAGTTTTGTAATGTTAGCCCCATTTTTCAGACCAGGAAGTTGAGGCTCAGAGAAGTTGAGTAACTTGCTTCACCAGCAGTGCTCTGCTGCCAACGAATAGAATCAAATTCCAAATGAGTTTCCTCTGACCTCAAAGCCTTTGATCAGAGCGCTGTTTTTGATGACCTCTTTTTTAAAGGGGTGTTTTTTTCTGAGACAGAGCACACAAGACAACAAGCTGTACTCTTATGCATGTTGGTGTGTATGTGTACACATACGGTACCTTCATCACCTCGGTCTCCCTTCCTGCCCTGCCACTCCTTCCAACCGCATTCGGATCTTTGTGTTTTGTGGGTTTGGGCAACAAAGCTCTTGTCGGGACTGGATGAGATTACCCTCAGGCTCAGACACCAGCGTGGAAGATGTGATTCAGTTGGTAGACTGCTTCCCTAGTTGACATGCAGCCCTACGTTCTATACCCAGAAGTAGTAGTGCATGTATGTGCTCTCTGGAGGTTGAGAGCATGAGGCTCAAGAGTTCAGCTACACAGTAAGTTTGAGACCAGCCTGTGCTACATAAGATCCTGTTTAAAAACAAGCAAACTAAAAAGAAAAAAAAACTAACCCAAACTCTATGCTCTATTCCTGTTTCATAAGCCACCCATAGTCAGGAAGGGATATGGGACTTTCTTGGAGACTTCCTTCTGAATTTTTGGGTGCTTTCATCAGGTTTCTGTGGTTGAAACCAATTTTATCTGGCTCCTTCTCTTCCGCTGTTATCTTCATGCCTCCACCCCATGGTTCTACATTATCTCAGGTACTGGTTTAGTCTCCACCCTGTCATCCATCTAACTGTGGCCAGGTTTGCTCACCATGACCAGTCTGATGCATTCACTTTTCTCTCTCCCTCTCCCTGCCGTAACTTCTTCATAAAGCCTCTGCTAATATTCATCTTTTATCACTGCTTGGGTTATTGTTACTTGCTCCTCTATCATCCACTTCACTTGCTAGTGAGTGTTGCTTGGGCTCATTGTGACAGCCACCATTAATAGAATGTCCCCTGCATATCAGAAACTGCATGTTCATGAACTCCCATCCTCCAAACAGCTTTAATCCGCACATGTAGCCAGGTTAGTCTGAAACTCACACACCTCATGCTTAAAGCCTTCCAATTACTCAGATTATAGATGTATGCCACCATGGCTGGAAAATGCCATGTAACTTATCACACATCTGGTAAACAAGTGATAGAACTCCAACTGCAAAGCATATTGGCCCTTCTTTCCAGCCTGGGTCCCTTACCAATGGCTTCTGTCTATTAGAACTGCTTTTGTGACTAGGCTAGTTGGAGAATGCTTTTAATCTTCCATCTCACTCAGGAGACAGAGGCAAGAGGTTCTCTGAGTTGAGGCCAGCCTGGTTTACATAACAAGTTCCAGGCCAGCTAAGGTTACATAGTGAGATCCTGTCTCAAAAAAAAAAAAAGAAAAAAAAAGAAAGAAAGAAAGAAAGAAAAGAAAAGAAAAGAAAAGAAAAGAAAGATTTCCTGTCTCATTTTTAAAGTCCATGGGTTCTTCTATGCCATTCCTGACAGCTGGAATGACTTTTTGAAAGTTGGGAGCCATACTTGCAGTACATTCTCAAACCATCAGTTACCTTAAGTTCATATTGAGCCTGTCTGCTCCCCTCAAGTAAAGGGAAAAACATGCTCCCACATCCTTGTCTCTGTTCACAGACCCATGCCAGGTACATGCCTGCTTTACCTTGTCATCAGAAAAATAAAGCAGCATCTGGCACTGTCTGACAGTCTCACGGAACCCTGACCCCACCCCCTCTCATCCCCGCACCTGCATGCCAGAAAATGTCACAAAAAGGCAAACTTGGCTACCTTATGTTGAGAGTTCAAGTCTGTCTTCTTGGGAATCTGACCCTATGAGCAGAAGAATCTTTAGCCGAGGAAAAAGAGTGAGAAGAGAAGGAACTTGGAGCCTAGAAAGAAGGTAAGAGTAGGAGGCTGAAGAGAGAATATAAGCAGACTGGCCACCTGGCAGGTGGATGTCACCCCAGCTCCGAGGGAAATACAGAAAGGCCCTAAGTGACGACTGAAAGGTAAAGTCAAGAGAAGGCAGTACTTAGGCCTCTTCCCAGACAGCATTTCTATCCCAGAACCATATCAGCCCACCATGGTCCCCCTTCTTCAGCCCCCAAACTCCTCACCTCCCTGGCAATGCCACACCTGGTTGCAGCTGCCTTTTCCCAGGAAATGTATGCAAGCGTGTCTGCTCAATGCCACTAGGTACTGTCAAAGCCCAGCCCAGGGGAGGGACAACAAGCCCAGGACTGGAGCTTGACATGGCCCGTAGCCCAAGAGGAAGCAGAGAAATATTAACCAGCCCCACCCCCGTACCACACACAATCATTAAACAAGATTGATCCCTGAGTTCCCAATGGTTTTGGACCTAGAGTTCTTGCCCGGTTCCAAAGACAGAGAGGCATCATTGTCACCAAAATGCCATGTTGGGCCTATGTGGGATACTGAACTGGACTTGGCTGTTTAACACATTTTATCTATGCCCAGCTCTTGGCTGTCAATAGACCCACTGTGTGGACAAGTGGCATAGAGGAGGACTCTTGTTCTGGATGCTGTCTCTTCTAGATCCCAGCCTCTAAAACTGGACAGTTGGGAAGACAAAAACACCTTTGGTCAAGATGGGAAATGGTCTTGCTCCCTACTTACATAGCAATACTAGGGTATTATTTGCTTGGTGTATGAGTACTTAATAGCTGGAGACAGACCACAGTATTTCCAGGTACATCCCAGAATCATAAAACTTACTCAGAAATTATCTTCTACTCTTAGGGATAAGGTAGTTGACCTGCAAAGTGTGTCATATGCAAGCAGGAACTCTTGGCAATCACTTTTTGGTAAACAGTGTATCAACCATTAACTGAAGGAGCCATCCAGTTTCAAGGTCTCTACACTAAAGGCTCATCTGAGGATCCTGATCAACCTGGACTCCACTGAGGAAATGAGTGAAGCCAGCAGAATCAGCTTCCCACCTTCTGCTTGAGCTTACTGCTACAAACCAAGCTAGGGCCTCAGCTTCCCTCGGCCAAATCTGAGTTATGCCAGATATGTCAGCAGATAAGCCTTTACTGGATACCTACCAGGAAGCCAGCATAAGGTTCCATGCTGGGGTCAGGGGGACAGAGGAAGAGAAAACATGCTGACTCTTAAAGAGTTTGTTGGTCTGGAGATGTGGCTCAGTGTATAGTACTTAGCCTTGAGTTGACTGTCCAACACTGGGTAGGCCAACAAACTAACGGAATTTAACAATCTTTTGAGGATACACTGTCAAGACCAAAGTGATTGCTTTGTGTATTCTGACTCTGACTGTGAGGTGAGTTCAAAGGGGAAGAGAAGAAGAAACTGATATAGAGAGGGTGGGGTAGCCCACACCTTTAGTCCCAGCATTAGGGAGGCAGAGGCAGGTGGGAGCAGGCAGCCTGGTTTATAAAATGAGTTCCATCCAGGACAGCCAGGGCTATACAGAGAAATCTGTCTGAAAAGATGAAAGAGAAGAAAAACAAAAAGAAGAAGAAGAAGAAGAAGAAGAAGAAGAAGAAGAAGAAACAGCTGACATAGTCAGGGAAAGTTTCTTAGAAGAGGCAAGGTTTGAGCAGAGAAAAGAAAATATGGGTGGGAGAAGGAAATGAGAAAGCAGAGCTAGAATTACAAGGAGGACAAACTGTTGAGTAAAGGCACAGAACAGAAATGAACAAAGCATGCCCGCAGGACAGCAAGGAGCCATCAACTAGTCAGCCAAGGGGTTCAGAGCACTGGCAGCATTTAAAGTCAGATAGGGAATTCCTTTAAGGAGTATCTGAAAAAGTTGGTATATGACACCAAGCCAGACTTCCCAGGGAGGGATGGGGGTAATAAATATCATTTAAAAAATCTTCTCTCATATATTACATCCCAAGCACAATTTCCTCTCCCTCCCAGACCCCAGCCTCTCTCCTCGTCCTACTCCCCTCTTCCCCAGATCCACCCTAACCCTAACCCCACTACCAACAGAAAAAAGAGCATACCTCCCAGGGACATGTTTTAATTTTTAGTGATTCTTGCTCAGTAAAGGTTAGAGTGGATGGAAAGAACTAGCATTTCTTGAGTGCTTAAGAGCAGTGTCCAAAGTGTTTCACAAGTATTATTTTGAGCCTCAAAGTCATTCTTTGAAGCAAGCACCATTAATAGTCCTATGTTGTTGAGGAATTGAGGCATAAAGAGGATACGTAACATATCAAAAGGCTCTCAACTAGTAAGTAACAAAGTTGGATTTGAACGCAGGCACTGTAGCTTCAGAACTTATTGGCATTAGCACTACAGCAGAGTTGATGAGCTCTGCAGTTCCCATTAAGAACTGGCATAAGGGGCTGCAAAGATTAAGAGATTAAGACCCCTGGCTGTTCTTCCAGAGAACCTGGGTTTGATTCCAGCATCCCCATTGCAGCTAACAATGATCTGTAATTCTAGTTCCAGAGGCTCCAGTGCCCTCTTCTGACCTTCATGGTACTAGGAACTCATCTGCTGCACAGAGACATGCAGGCAAAAAGCCCATGAACATGTAACAACAACAATAATAACAATGATAATGATGATGATGATAGGCATAAGGGGCTGGAGAGATTGCTCAATTACTACTGTTTTAGAGGACCTGAATTTGGTTTCCATCACCCACATTGGATGGCTCACAACTGTCTGACACCTAGGTACACATGACATATTCTTCATACACACACACACACACACACACACACGTACATACATTAGTAAAAATGTCATAATAATTTGACTCTAAGGTTTAATTCCCAGTACCTTTATGGTGGTCTGTAACTCCATTCCCAAGAGATATCTGATGCCCTCTTCAGGCCTCTGCAGGTCCCAGGCATGTGTGCAGTGCACAGACATAGCACATACAAAGCAGCAATACACAAGATAGATACATAAATAAATAATAAATATAAATTAAAATAAAAGAATTTTTTTTCTTTTTTGTTTTTTCGAGACAAGGTTTCTCTGTGTAGCCTTAGCTGTCCTGGAATTCAATCTGTAGACCAGGCTGGCCTAGAATTCAGAGACCTGCCTGCCTCTGCCTCCTGGTTGCTAAGATTAAAGGTGTGTGCCACCACGCTCAGCAATAAATCAAAAGAATGAGTGAACCAGGGTAAGAGCCATGCATGGAGATGCATGCTTATATATCTCTGTATTTGGGAGGTGGCCATAGCAGAATCGCGAGTCTCATCTCTATAGTGATTTCCAAGTCTGTCAGGGCTATATAGTGAGAACCCTGACTCAAAAACAAATAAAACACCAAACAAAACCATACAGAAGAATGTGAGTAAGAAGCAGTCTCCAATGAGCTAGAAGAAGAGGTGAAATAGGCAGAGTGACCAATAGCTGGGAAAGCTCCTAGGGGTAGATTTCACACAAGAGGCAGAACTGCACTTGTCTTGTTACTGACACAGAGGGGCTGGACATTTCAGGTGACAGGAAGCTGTGAGAAGTGTTTAAGGAATGGTGGGCAGGTCTGTTAGATTAGTGAGGAGGACTCCAGGAACGGAAACTCCAGGTCAGTTATCAGCAAACTCAAGGTTCCTGGGAGTTCTGGCAGGGTTTCTTCAAGAGCCTTGTAGTGCAAGGCCATAGGAAGTTTATTTTGAATAGTTTGTAGCTGTAGAAAAGATATTACTAAAAAAAAAGAAAAAGAAAAAAGTAAGTAAATATTTTAAAAGATACATCTATTGGAATCGACTTGTCCCAGGCCGGTTTCCTACTTTGCTCATTTCTTTGCTGAGAGCAAAGGAAGGAAGTCGAGGGAAAACAGGAGGATAAGAATGGCTACAGTGCAGGGCCTGTCCATCAGCTCCTAATAAGCAGCTGAATGCAACTGGTACCCTGACTCCTCAGCAGACTTTTTTCTCACAAATGTTTTGGGGACATGTTTAAGCATTTTTTGTCAGCCTGTTGATTTCCTGGAATCTGCTCAAGATGGTCCTCTTTAGATCCTGACACATACAAGGTAAGAGTTCCTGAAGACAATAAACCTGCTGTCTCCAGCACAGCTCCATTGTCAGCCCAAACAAAGGCTCATCATTCCTGTTCCACCCAAGACTGAGGCAAAGGATGGAGAAAACTGATCATATTGTATAGGGCATATTTGACCAGCAGCACTGTCCTAGTTCAGGACTCTGGGCTTCATACACAGTATCAGCAGCTTGGTGAGAGAGATCTGCTAATAACATCACAGGAGCATGGCTGGCTGCCTCAGCAACAGCAGTCTCAGATGGCAGGCAGCCACACTGCCTCACATGTGGAATCCATCATGTCGACATCCCTGGGCTTCATTATCCAAAAAAATGAGCATTTTGGGTGGTTTTGATCAATGAGCCAGCCTTCTTGTATGGCTCAGGAGTCAAGGGGACAGTCTTCAATACAAATGACAGTTTTTAATACACATAGGCAAATACTTCCTAAGTGGGTCTCATGGAATACGAGAGATGGTTAACCCAGAAAATCTGCTTACCATTTCAGTAGTAGTCACCTCAGGCCAGGCTGAGGGTATGCAGAACATTCCGGATTAGGGCTACTTGCAAAAGTGGAAAGTGATTGTATAGTCCTAAATGCTATTGTTATTTATTATTTACTTACTTGCTTATTTATTTGCAAATCCTTTCAAAAGGCTACATAATTACATGGATGAATCTGTGCACCAGAAATTCATTCTTAGGAGAGAAGCCAGATGGAGGCAATTATCAATGTTTTTCTAAAGGTTTTTCTAGAGAACTGTGTTAGTCACTTTTCTATCACTGTGACTAAATACACGAGATAATGGATTGATAAGAAGGAAAGGTTTATTTTGGCTCTGAATTTAAGTCTAGGGTTGGTGGGCCTGTGGGGAAGTGGAAGGTCATGGCGAATGAACATGGCAGAGCATGAGACACAGGAAGTTTTTGCCTATATGTATTGAAAATTGTCATTTGTATTTAAAACTGTCCACTGTTGGTAGCTGGAAACTATAAGGAACAAAAAAAGACAAAGGGTCTAATATCATCTTTAAGGACATTCTCTCAGTCGCCTAACTTCCTTCCACTAAGCCCTACTCTCTAAAGGTGCACCAACCTCACAACACTGCCCCAGGGAGAAGGCAAACTGCACCAACAGCATGTCCCCATTGACTTGACTTTGACTATTTATACCTTTTGCTCTAAGGACAGGTTGGTGTAGTGTTATGGTTCAGACCTTGGTATTAACCTTCTGTCACAACTACAGAAAGCTGATCTTTGAAAACAGAAAAGATAAAGTTATTTCAGTCCTCCTTGTCAAAGACATCTCCTAAACCTAGCCACACATGTCAGGATGGTACACTCATCCAGCCAGCAGTAAAGCTTTCTCCAAGAAAGCTTGTCAAAAGTGAGGGCCACTAAATACAATAGCTGTTCTTTCCAGTATAGAATTCAGTTGCCCCTGTTCCTGAATTTATTAATATATTTTGTTTATTTTGTTTTTCAAGACAGGGTTTCTCTGTGTGTAGCCTTGTCTCCCAAGATTTTGCTTTGTAGATCAAGATGGTCTTGAACTCACAGAGATCTGCCTCCCTCTGTCTCCTCAGTGCTGGGATTAATGGAGTGCAACACCACACCCGGCTCTGAATTTATGAAGATGAAAATATTTTTCCATGTATTTGTTTAATCATGTTTCAGTCTGATCCCATTCCCCTTCCTCATTTCATCCCAGTCTCACCCTCATGCCCCTTCCCTCACTCTCCTCTGCCTCTCCTCAGATAAGGGAGGTCCCCAAGGGGTATCAACCCTCCCTATAACCTCAAGTCACAGCAAGACTAAATGTATCCTCTCTCACTGGGGCCTGACAAAGCAGCCCAGCTAGGGGAAAAGAATCCAAAGGCAGGCAACATAGTCAGAGACAGCCTGTACTCACATTGTTAGGGGATCCAAATGATGACCAGACTGCACATCTGTTACATATGTATAGGGAGCTTAGGTCCAGGTTATGCATGTTCTTTGGTTGGTACTTCAGTTTCCATGAGTTATGAAGTTGTTAATTCCTGAGGTTTGAAGAACGTTATTCTATTTTATTGGTGGCTGATAACTGGTGCTTGCAAAAGAATCCAGAGAGTTTCGCATATTTTGGCTAGACCAGGAGCCAAGTGAAAACTAGAGAAATGGGGGGATTGAGAGATAGCTCGGTGGATAGAGATGATTGCTGCCAAGCCTGATGACTTGAGTAGGATTCTTGAGAGCCACGTGGCCGAAGGAGAGAAACAACTCTTGTAGCTTGTCTTCTGACTCCACACACACATATTGTGACACATATGCACACACAGTAAATAATCAAATAAAATGTAAGAAGAAGGAAAAATGGGAAACTTGAAACTTTTGGGCTCATAAAATTGCTTGAACACGGGCTCTACAGATTAGTATCCATCTCATATTCTTTGTGCCCTTGGGGTGCAGAACATGGTAGAACTACCACCCAGAATAAATTCCATGCTAGATTTTTACCCAAGAGAATTGGAAGGTAGGGGTAAGGAATCAGAGAGGAGTGCAAGTCTCAGACCTAGAAAAAAAAATGAGGTCAAGTGTCACTTTAAGGGTGAGGCACAAATGACACAGAATAATTAAGTTTGTTCTGCTAGCCATCTACATTTGGTCACCCAACTGATAAGCTAATGTCTTGCCCATGGAGTTGTTAATAGTTATAGTACATGCCCTTACAGTTTTCTGTCTTTATGTATTCACCCTTAAATATATATATCTACCTCTTTATCAGAGGAGTTACCCCTATAAGGGTTTTTTTTTTTTTCTCCAGGTGTTGCAAGTAAGAATCTACTCATGATCCCTAGCACCTCAGACTGATGATTTAATAAAGCATGTGGGGCTGGAGAGATGACTCAGCAGTTAAGAGCATTATTGTTCTTGCAGAGGACCTGGGTTTGGTTATCAACATCCATATGATGGTTCACAACCTATCTGTAACTCCAGTTCCTTGAGTTCCAAAGGATCCAAAGCTGTCTTCTTGTCTCTGGGGGCATCAGGCATGTATGTAGTAAAAAGACTTACATGTAGACAAAATACTCATAAAAATTAATAATAAAGCATTTAAACTATACCATAAATAGGGCCCTGGTAGTCACCCTTCCTGTTGAAAGAACCTTTGGACTACCCTACTCCCTCTTGATTAGCCAAGCTTGCTAACAATAACCCACAAATACCTCATTCAGCCTCCCCCAGACTTGGGAACAACAATTACCATCCCTGCTACTTCCATGAATCACTCAGCACTTTCAGATCAATAGACAGGGTAGTACTGATAGCACCCTTTAGGCCCAGGCCTACGCTGGCAAACACTGCTCATGGGCGGGATGGTGGAATGTCCAAGTAGAAATCAAGGGCAATTTTCTTCCTGTTCTATGTGCCACAACCACGACTGTGCCACAATCAAGACTTCTGTAAATCTAAGGATGGGTTCACAGGCCCTTTTGACCAGCAGAAACTAGAAACCCCATTCCCCACTTCTAGAAGCTCTCCACTTCCTTTTTAATACATGTATATCAGTTTTATCAGGGACAGAAAGCTAGAGAATGTCATTGCTGAGGCTCCTGGACAGCTTCACCATAGAGAACTCCTGCACCTGGGTCAGAGAAGCACCCATAATAAACTTCATGCAACCTTAAAGCTTCATCCCCTCTGTAATGCTTTGGTACAGTTCAGTTCTGCCTGGCCTATAACAGTGCATAATCAACTCAAAGGGAAATAGAACATAGTTTTGTATGTCTTCTTTTTAAAAATTTATGTTGGCTTTTTGTGACAGGGCCTCACACAGTCCAGGCTGTCACTGTAGTCACTATTTAGTGGAGAATGGTCCTCCTGCCTCCACCTCCCAAGTGCCAGGATTGCAGGAGAATGTCACCACACCCAGCTTCTGTAAGCTCTTTAAGATGGCCTTGAATTCAACATCCTTATACCTCAGCTTTCTAGGTGCTGAGTTACAGGCATATTCCAACACACCCTATATACCCCCTTTTTTACATCTTTTAAATCTATTGCCCTTAATCTGTTCCTTGCTCCTGAATGGGATGGTACTGCTTTCAGGCTTTCAGACCAAAGACTGTCTTCATCCTTCTACCCCAATCCTTGCCTCAGTCTGAGACTAAAGACTGCTTCTTCTTTGCTGCCCCTCCCCAACTCTCCTCAGGTGAAAACCTCTTCTAGTTGAATGTTTTGGGATCCTGCTCTCTCTGCTTACCCCAGAAGCAGGCTTATCTAGAAGTAGGAGGGGAGCATTTCAGGTGCTTTAGACTTTCTGAAGAGGCCTCCATTTGTGTAGCTTTTCTTCCACAAAAGATTACTGAACTATTATATTGTTTCTGAAAAAAATGGGTGTTTGGTGGCACTTGGTTTGCCAATGTGGGGCGTTCTGCAGAATGTCAAGCCATTATTGATTTCTGAATCAGAATGGGTACTTTACGGTAAACATTAACTGCTCTTTGCTGACATTTCACTTCACCATGTCAGGGCTGCACTGAGCCACAGAATGTGCTGAGCTTTGGTTGATTCCTGGAGAAACAATATCACCTATGGGACTGTGCTTCAGGTATTGACAAGGAAGCCCTCACTGCTACAGTATGAGTCACAAGCATTTCCATGGTTACTTCACACCCATCACAAGCTTTTGGGAAAGAGTTCTCAGAAGATTAGCTAGCGCTCTAAATTATGTGGCCGTACATGCAGCACTGTAGTGGATTTTATATTTGCTTTTGTTTTGTTGTCAGGAAACTTCATTCAGAAGCAAAATGATGCCACCAATCAGACACACTATAAGTGACCAGCTGCTGCTTGAGCTAGAATACTCAAGGGCCAGCACTAGAATGTTTTCCTCAGTTTTAACAATGACAGGTTTGTCTCTGAGTGTGGTAGAGCCAATGCTGATGCTGGTGTCCTGAGCTGACCACTCTTCCAGTTCTGTGCTATGCTGAACCCCTTACACTGACAACACAATATTGGAAAACCTTTATCATTTGTCTCTCATTGGTGTCTCAGGAAAACCATATGTGATACCCAGTCTGGGTGGTAACTGAAACTGAGCAGCTACCCTTTTTCTTTTCCTTTTTGTGGCTTCCCAGCCCTAATTTGATATTGGTAGTAGAACCTGGGTCCTTGACTGTATTAGGCAAACACTCTACCATTGAGTTATTTCCAAGCCTCCTCTTTTGCCTCCTCCTCCTCCTCCTCCTCCTCTTCCTTCTTGTTCTTTGTGTGTGTGTGTGTGTTTCTTTGGTTTTCGTTTTTTATAGACAGGGTTTCTGTGTGCAGTTTTGGCTGTCTAGGAACTCACTCTGTAGCCCAGGCTGGCCTTGAACTCACAAAGATCTGTCTGCCTCTTCCTCCCAAGTGCTGGGATCATAGGTGTGTGCCATTGTGCCTAACTCCTCTTTTGCTTCTTAACTGCATTGTTGAAAGACATTTTTCTATGATTGATGCCTCTATTTCTTTTTTGATTGTTAAAAAAGTTGTATTACATTTTATTCAGTGTGTGTGTGTGTGTACTACACACTGGAAACTTGTGAGAGGCAGCTCTCTCTTCCCATCAAGTGGGTTCTGGGAATTAAACTTAGGCCATCAGACTCTTCAGAAAGTGCCTTTGTCCACTGTACCATCTCATTGGCCTGAGGTGTCTCTATTTTTTCCTCTCCCAGTCATTCGTCATTTCTATTCCCACATGCCTTCTGCTCCTGCTCCCCACTCCACTGAAATCATTTTCAGCAGCCACCGAGTTACTAGGTCTGATAGACTTTCTTCAGAATGAGAGTCCCTAGCCCTCTACAGTGTTTGACAACTCTTAATTCTCTAAACTTGTGTCTTAATTTTTTTATTTAAATTTTTAAAATTTATTTTGTGTGTAAAATGTTTTGCCTTATGTATGTCGGTACAGCATGTGTGTGTGCCTGGTGTCTGCAGTCCAAGAGTGGGCATCAGATACCCTAGAACTGGAGTTAACAGCCAGTTATGAGCCACCATATGGGTGCTAGAAACTAAACCTGGGAGATTAGCCAGTGCTCTTAAGCGCTGACATATCATTCCAGTCTTGATTTAATTTTATCTTTAGGACAGAGTCTAATCATGTAGCCCAGGCTGTTCTCAAACTCTTTATGCAGTCCAGGCTAGTGGCAACCTGTATATTTTTCTTTTCCTTAATTTTTTTTTTTTAATGCAGGATCTTACGTAGCTCAGTCTAGCTTGGGACCATTATGTAGCTAAAGGTTATCTGGAGCTCCTGAACTTCTGATCCCCCTGTCTTTACCTCCAACGTGCTGGGATCACAAGCATGTACCACTACACAAGGCTTTGGGTGTATGCCAAACAAAAACTTTACCAACTGGTCCATATCCCAAACCCTTTCCCCTATTTTTTAAAAATTATTTTAAATGTTTTATTTCACTTTTTAATTACGTGTGTGTGTGTGTGTGTGTGTGTGTGTGTGTGTGTATAAATGAATGCAAACAAGAACAGAGGCGAGAGGTATTGAGTCCCCTGGAGACAGACTTACCACTGACTGTGAGCCACCCAACATGAGTGCTGGGAACTAAAATTGGGAACCCAGAAGGAAAGTATGAACTCTTCACCAATGAGCTATCTTTCTAGCCTGCTCCTTTTTAATTTTTTTTTTTTCAAGACAGGGTTTCTCTGTGTAGCCTTGGCTGTCCTGGACTTACTTTGTACAACAGGCTGTTCTTGAACTCACAGAGGGCCACTTGCTTCTGCCTCTCCCAGTGCTGGAATTAAAGGCATGTGCCAGTACACCTGACAAGATTTATTTCTTTTTAGACATGGTGGTGCACACCTTTAATCCGAGCACTCACATGGGAAGCAGAGAAAGGTGGATATCTGTGAGTTCAAAGCCAGCCTGGTCTACATAGTGAGTCCCAAGCCAGCCAGGGCTACATACTGAGATCAGGTCTTTTAAAAAATATTGATTTGTTATTTTATGTGTATGGGTGTTTTGCTCGAATGTATGTCTGTGTACCACGTGTGTCTGGTGCTGACTGAGAAGAGGGTGCTGTATTTCCTGAAACTCGAGTTACAGATGGTTATGAGCTGCTATATGGGGTCTGGAAACCAAATCTAGGTCCTCCGCAAGAACAATGGGTGATTTTTAAAAAAAAATATATTATATTCTTTTAGAGATTTATTTATTTTTGTTTTATGTCTATGGGTATTTTATCTGCATGTGTGTCTGCGCATGATGTATATGCACTGCCTGCAGAGGCCAGACAAAGGTATTGGATCTTTTGGAACTAGAATTATAGAGTTACATAGTTATAGCCATGTGGGTACTTGAAATTGGAGTCAGGTCTTCTGAAAGATCAGTCAGTGCTTTTAACTGCTGAAACATCTCTCCACTTTTTTTTCCTTTTTTATATTAATTTTACATTACCTGGTTATTCAAGTAATGCCTAGGCTTTCCAGAAAAACTAGAAAATATATTTTTAAAAAGTGGTCGGTAACAACTCTCTTCCTCCGAGATAATAGATGTGAAACCTTAAAGGCATTTTTTTTCAGTGAGAAATGTACACATATACAGTTAGGGTGGGGGATACTGCCCAGTGGTGGAGTACCTGCCCAGGCTCCATATCCAGCATCACCACCAAAAAAGGAAGTTGTCATCACATACTATATGTTACTCTGCACTTTGCTTTTCTCACTTGCTATTATATCTTAACTGTATTAGAATGCTGCGCTGGCTAATTTTAAGTCAACTTGACATATGCAATCTGAGAGAAGGGAATCAATCTTAATTAAGAAAATGCCTCCATAAGACCTGACAGCAGGTAAGCTTACAGAGAATTTCTTTAATTGGTAATCAATGGGGGAGGGCCCCAGCCCATTGTGGGTGGTGCCATCCATGGGCAGGTGGTCCTGGTTTCAATAAGAAAGCAGACTGATCAAGCCATAGGAAGCAAGCCAGTAAGCAGCACCCCTCCGTGGCCTCTACATCAGCTCCTGCCTCCACATTCTTGCCCTGTTCGAGCTTCTGTCCTGACTTCCTTCAATGATCAACAGCAATGTGAAAGCATAAAACAAATAAACCCTTTCCTCCCCAACTTGCTTTTATTCATTGCAGTAATAGAAGTCCTGACTAAGATAAATGCCATTAAATATTTCTCTTAAACATGGATTTTAGTGGTTGAATAGTTTGTTAGGATGTTATTAGAGAGAGTCTTATCATGTAGCCAAGGCTGGCCTAGAACTTGTGGACTATCCTCTTGTCTGTGAGTGCTGAAACTGTAGGCTTGTAGCCATGGCTGGCTAGTTCCCTGTGATTTTTATCTGGCTACATCTTTCTGATGTCTTTGAGTGTTCCATGCTTTCATTTCACTCTGACACTTAAATGTTCATGTTCTTCAGAGTTTCAGCCTTAAAAAAAAAAGATTTATTTATGTTATGTATGAGTACTCTATCTGCATGTACACCTGCACACCAGAAGAGGGCATCAGATCCCAGTATAGATGGTTGTGAGCCACCATGTGGTTGCTGGTAATTGAACTCAGGACCTCTGGAAGAACAGATAGTGCCCTTAACCACTGAGCCATCTCTCTAGCCCCAGACCCTCTGTCTTTGTTCTCTGATCTTTGTTCTTATTACTTTTTATACTTTTTGAGTGGTAGGGAGGATGAGGCAAGGGTTCATTATTATAGCACAGGCTGGCCTAGAACCCCAATCTTCCTGCCTTAGTGTCCTGAGTGGTAGGATTGCAAGTATATGCCACCATATCTGGGTCCTTCTCAACTCTTCCTGAGAGGTCCTATCTACTCTCATAACGTCAGCTTTTTAAAAATTTACTTCCTTTTAAAAAAAGATTTATTTATTTATTATTTATACACCACTCTACCTGAACACCAGAAGAGGGCACCAGATCTCTCTATAGATGGTTATAAGCCACCATGTAGCTGCTGGGAATTGAACTCAGGACCTTTAGGAAGAATAGCCAGTGCTCTTAACCTCTGAGCCATCTTTCTAGCCCCCTACTTCTGTTGTTGTTGTTGTTGTTGCTGCTGCTGCTGCTGCTGCTGCTGCTGCTGCTGCTGCTGCTGCTGCTGCTGCTGCTGCTGCTGCTGCTGCTGCTGCTGCTGCTATGTAACCTAGACTGGTCTCCAGCTCTTGAACTTCCTGCTCCAGCCTCTTTAATAGTTAGTATTACAGGCACACAC
>CM053742.1:84663060-84716918 GCA_028658305.1 Pachyuromys duprasi | reverse complement strand
CATTCCCACCAGCAATGGAGGAGGGTTCCTCTTTCTCCACAGCCTCTCCAACATGCGTTGTCACTAGAGTTTTTGATCTTAGCTATTCTGGAGGGTGTAAGGTGAAATCTCAGAGTCGTTTTGATTTGCATCTCTCTGATGGCAGCCAGGGTTCTTAACGGGTTCTTAATTGTTGAGCCATCTCTCCAGACCCCCTATATTTTCTTTATTGTTTCTATTTCCATTTTTAGGACTTGAACAGTTTCATTTATTTACTTCACTTGTTTGATTGTACTTTCCTGCATTTCTTTAAGGGATTTATTAATTTCCTCTTTAAAGGCTTCTATCATTTTCATAACGTTGGATTTAAGGTCATTTTCTTGTGCTTCAGCTGTGTTAGGATATACATGGCTTGCAGTAGTGGGATAGCGGGGCTCTGGTGGTGCCATATTGCCCTGGCTGTTGCTGATTGTATTTTCATGCTGGCCTTTAGCCAGCTGGGTTTTACAGCTATTATAGATTTAGATGCTGATATTTGAGTTTATCTTTGTTGCATGTTTTTTGTTTGTTTTGTTTTGTTTTTGGTGTGTGTGTATTTTGGTATTTTTCCCTTGGTTACTGTTTCCCTTCTGTCTATTGGCCTGAGTGGCTTCGAGTTCTGATGACTATCTAATCTTTAGGTCCAGTAGGATGTCTCCCCTGGGTTTTTTTGTGGCCTGTGTGGCCTCTGGGGTTTTGGGTGCTACTCCTACCAGAATGGCCTGGATTATCTAGTGCTGGCAGGCCTCCAGAAAATGGAGTCCAGGTGGTAGAATGCAATTTAAGACTGATGGGTATGTTTTAAGGTAATATGTCCGGCAAGAGCTTGAGGGGTGGGTAATATGTCCGGCAAGAGCTTGGGGGGTGGGTCTGACCTCTTTGTCCCTGCTGACTGCAGGCCTCCAGGAATGCAGGCAGTGTTTTGGGGTGGGAAATTTGGGATGCGTATGGGGTGCAATTTACCGCTGTTGGGGATGCTTTCAAGGGAGTTCTTCGGGCAAGTGCTTAGATGGGGATGGGCTTACCTGGTGTTCCTGGATATGGTAAGCCTCTGAAAAAGCAGACAGAGTTGTGGGACTGGAAATGGAGCATAGCATATGATGTGCAGTTTACCACTGTTAGGTGTGTTTTTAAGCAAGTGGGAGGCAGGGGCTTGGGGGGGGGGGCTTATATAATGCCTCTTGGTCTGACAGGCCTCCAGGAAAGCGGGAGAGTTGTGGGGTGGGAAATGCGGCATTGGGCATAGGGTGCAGTTTACCACTGTTGGAGGTGTTTTCAGGGTAGTTGACAGGCAGAGCTTTGGAGCAGGGGCAGGATATAAATAATTCCACATCAGCAAAACCAAAAGAAGAGAAACACACACACACACACACACACACACATACCATACACACACACTATCAGCACCAACATCACAATAACAGGAAATAGCAATCATTGGTAATTAATATCTCTCAACTTCAACAGATTCAGTTCCCCAATAAAAAGACACAGACTAACAAAATGGATGCTAAAACAGGATCTATCCTTCTGCTGCATACAGGAAATACACCTCAGCAACAAAGATAGGCATTACCTCAGTGTAAAGGGCTGGGAAAAGTTTTTCCAAGTAAACCGACCCAAGAAGCAAGCTGGAGTAGCCATTCTAATATCTAATAAAATAAATTTTCAACCAAAATTAATCAAAAGACATTTGTAAAAGAAACATTACTAAAGCTTAAATCACACATTGAATCCCATACATTAATAGTGGGAGACTTCAACACTCCACTCTCACCAATAAACAGGTTATTGAGACAGAAATTAAATAGAGAAATAATGAAACTAACAGATGTCATGAATCAAATGGACCTAATAGACGTCTACAGGACTTTTCATCCAAACACAAAAGAATATACCTCCTTTTCAGTACCACATGGAACCTTCTCCAAAACTGACCATAGAGTTGGTCACAAAGCAAACTTCAACTGATACAAGAAAATTGAATTAACAACTGTACTTTATCAGATCACCATGAATTAAAGCTGGACTTGAACAACAACAGAAATAACAAAAAGTCTACACACTCATGGAAACTGAACAACTCCCTACTTAATGACTACTGGGTCAAGGAAGAAATAAAGAAATTAAAGATTTTCTAGATCAATGAAAATGAATGCACAATATACCCAAACGTATGTGATGCAATGAAAGCAGGGCTAAGAGCAAATCTCATAGCACTAAGTGTATTTATAAAAAATCTGGTGAGGGGGCTGGAGAGAGATGGCTCAGTGGTTAAGAGCAGTGGTTGCTCTTCCAGAGGACCCAGGTTCAATTCTCAGAACCCACATGGCAGCTCACCACTGTCTGTAGCTCCAGCTAGAGGAGTTCTGACACCTTCACACAGATACACATGCAGGCAAAAATGCCAATGCACATAAAATAAAAACAAATAAATTAGTGAGATCTCCATACGAGCAACTTAACAGCACACCTGAAAGCTCTAGAACAAAAAGAAGCAAACACACCCAAAATTAGTAGACTGAAGGAAATAATCAGATGCAAGGCTGAAATCAATAAATTAGAAATGAAGAGAACAATATAAAGAATCAACAAAATCAAGAGTTGACTCTTTGAGAAAATTGACAAAATAGACAAATACTTAGCCAAACTAACTAAAAGGCAGAGATAAATTATCCAAATTAACAAAATCAGAAATGATGGATGAAGAGATGGCTCAGGATTTCTACCAAAGGTCCTGAGTTCAATTCCCAGCAACCACAGGGTGGCTCATAACCATCTATATTGGGAACTGATGCCCTCTTCTGGCATGTAGGTGTACATGCAGATAGACCATTCAAACATTAAAGAAAAAAAGAAAATCTTTAGAAAAACCAAAAAACAAAATCAGAAATGAAAAGATGGACATAACAGCAGACATGAAGGAAGTTCAAGGAATCATTAAGTCTTACTTCAAACACCTGTACTCTACAAAATTAGAAACTCTAAGTAAAATGAATGATTTTCTTAATAGATACCACTTACGATTTAAACAATTTAAATAGGCCTATAACACCTAAGAAAATTAAAGCAGTCATTAAAAATTTCCCGAACCCCCCCCCCAAATCCCCAGATGGTTTTAGTGCAGAATTCTACCAGACAGTCAAAAAAGAGCTAATACCAATATTCCTCAAATTATTCCAAAAATAGAAACAGAAGAAACATTGCCAAATTCATTTAATAAGGCTAAAGTCACCGTGATACCTAAACCGAACAAAAACTCAAGTAAGAAAGAGAATTTCAGACCAATCTCCCTAATGAACGTTGACGTAAACATACTCAACAAAATACTCGCAAACTAAATCCAAGAACACAACAAAGATATCATCCACTATGAACAAGTAGGTTTTATCTCAGAGATGCAGGGATGGTTCAACATAGGAAAATTCATCAGTATAATTCACTATATAAACAAACTGAAAGAAAAAAAAGCACTACCATCTCATTAGATGCTGAAAATTCCTTTGACAAAATCCAACACCCCTTCATGATAAAAGCCTTGGAGAGATCAGGAATACAAGGCCCATCCCTAAACATAGTAAAGGCTATATACAGAAAGTTAATAGCCAACATCAAATTAAATAGAGAGAAACTTAAAGCAGTTCCACTAAAATCAGGGATAAGACAAGGCTGCTCACTCTCTCCATATCTATTTAGTATAGTACTTGAAGTTTTAGCCAGAGCAATAAGACAACTAAAGAAGTCAATTTATCACTATTTGTAGATGGAGGTAGTATATATAAGTGACCCCCAAAATTCTACCAAGGAATCGTAAAGATGATAAATGCCTTCAGCAAAGTAGCTGAATAAAAAATTAATTCAAAAAATCAGTAGCCCTCCTTTATAAAATAACAAATAGGCTGAGAAAGAAATTAGGGAAACATACCCTTCACAATAGCCACAAATAATATGACATACTTTTGTGTAAATCTATCCAA
This sequence comes from Pachyuromys duprasi, assembly GCA_028658305.1. Classification (NCBI taxonomy): domain Eukaryota; kingdom Metazoa; phylum Chordata; class Mammalia; order Rodentia; family Muridae; genus Pachyuromys; species Pachyuromys duprasi. Next base: position 84,712,923 of record CM053742.1, on the reverse strand, counting down.
GCAAGTTAAATACTTGTATGACAAGAACTTCAAGTCTTTGAAGAAACTGAAGAATATATCAGAAGACGGAAAGATCTTCCATACCCATAGATTGGTAGGACTAACATGGTAAAAATGTCCATCTTACCAAAAGCAATCTACAGATTCAATGCAATTCCCATCAAAATTCCAACCCAATTATTTATAGACCTGGAAAGAACAATATTCAACTTCATATGGAAATGAACAAACAAACAAAAAACAATCCTGCATAATAAAAGAATTTCTGGGGGTATCTCCATCCCTGATTTCAGGCTGTACTATAGAGCAATAGTAATAAAACTACATGATATTGACATAAAAACAGACAGGTTGATCAATGGAATATAATCAAAGACCCAGAAGTAAACCCTACGGACATCTGATTTTTTACAAAGAAGCCAAAACCATACAATGGAAAAAAGAAAGCACATTCAACAAATGCTGCTAGTCTGGCTAGGTATATGCATGTAGAAGAATGAAAATAGATCCATATCTATTACCCTGAACAAAACTCAAGTCCAAGTGAATCAAAGACCTCAACATAAAACTAGATACACTAAATCTGATAGAAGAGAAAATGAGGAATAGCCTTGAACTCATTGGCACAGGAGAACACCAGCAGAACAGAACAGAACACTAACAACTCAGTCACTAAGATTAACAATTAATAAATGGGTCCTTGTGAAACTGAAAGGCTTCTGTAAAGCAAAGAACAATCTGAATAGGACAAAACAGCAGTCTACAGACTTGGAAAACGTCTTCACCAAACCTGTATCTGACAGACAGCTAATATCCAAAATGTATAAAAAACTTAAGAAATTAAATACCAACAAAGCAAAAAATTTAATTAAAAATAGGGTACAGAGCTAAACCAATAATTCCCAATAGAAGATTCTCTTATGGCCGAGAAGCACTTAAGAAAGGGAGCAGCCTTGCTAGGCCACAGAGGAGGACATTACAGCCATTCCTGAAGAGACCTGATAAGCTAGAGTTAGACGGAAAGGGAGGAGGTCCTCCCCTATCAGTGGACTTGGAAAGGGGCAGGGAGGAGATGAGGGAGGGAAGGGTGGGATAGGGAGGGAATGCGGGAGGGGGCTACAGCTGGGATACAAAGTACATAACCTGTGATTAATATAAAATAAAAATGTTAAAATTAAAAAAACAAAAAAATAAAATAGAAGTAAAAAAAAATGTTCAACATCCTTAGTCATCAGGGAAATGCAAATCAAAATAACAGTTAAATTCTATCTTATACCCTCAAAATGGCCAAGATCAAAAACTCAAGCAACAGTACATGCTGCTGAGGCTGTGGAGAAAGGGGAACTCTCCTCCATTGCTAGTGGGAGTACAAACTTGTACAATCACTTTGGAAATCAATCTCATACACTTTCTCAGAAAATTGGGAATAGATCTACATCAAGACTTAGCTCTACTACTCCTGGGCATATACCTGAAAGATGTTCTACCATACAACAAGGACATTTGCTCAACTATGTTCATAACAGCTTTATTTGTAATAGCCAGAATCTGGAAACAACCTAGTTGTCCTGAACAGAGGAATGGATACAGAAATTGTGGTACATTTACACATTGGAATACTATCCAGCTATCAAAAAATGGTGTCATGAAACTTGCAAGCAAATGGATGGAACTGGAAAAGATCATCCTGAGTGAGCTAACCAAGACCCAGAAAAATAAACATGTGAGTGTGGCATTGGAACTAGCCATTGGTTTGTTGGAATAACCAGTGGGTACACAACAGAAGACAATGACTGCCTCTTTCCCACAATCATTCAGTATCCAACAGTTCAGCAGGGGAAGGTGGGGTCTCATGGGCCCACCCATCTCCTACCCATGATTGATTAACAGGCCACCCTTGTACAAGCCCAATGTAGCCACCTATTGCTATTCTCTTTGATTCTTGACTGTGGATACAAGGGACCAAGTACCTCAAGCTCCTGCTGTTGTAACTTTTCCACCATCGTGGACCATAACCTCAAAATGTGGGCCAAAATACACCCTTTCTATTGTAAGTTGCTTTTGTAGGGGTATTTTATCAGAGCAAATTGAGATGTAACTGAGACTATGTGTGTCACATGTTATGAAAGTATTCCATAACACTTATAAGAAATGTGTGTTTATAGAAATTGGGTTTTGTTGCTGAAGACTGAGCCAGGGCCTTGTGTATGTTAAGTATGCCTTCCACCACTGAGCTGCATCTCTAGTCAGTCTCATAAATGAATAGAGTCATTTATTTCTAAGAATTTTGGTAAGTAATCTTGCTTTATTACTTAATGATATGTTATGATCAGTTTTCCAAGGTAATGTGATGCAACTCCATTATTTTATTTTTATTGATAAGTTAATATATTTGAACTGAAATATAACATTTGTACTTTTTTTTAGGATACAGTATGATAGTGTCAATTCCTTTTTTTCTTTTCTTACTGGTTTGTATACAAAATAATGGATATTTTTAGTGGCATCTTCATACATATGTCTTAGGGTTACTATTGCTGTGATGAAACACCATGGCCAAAAAGCAAGCTGGGGAGGAAAGGGTTAATTTGGTTTATGCTTCTGCATCACAGTTCACTATTGAAGGAAGTCAGGATAAGAACTCAAACAGGGTAGGAACCTGGAGGCAGGAGCTGATGCAAAGGCCATGAAGGAGTGCTGCTTACTGGTTTGCACATCATGACTTGCTGAGCCTGCTTTCTTATAGAAGCCAGGACTACAAGCTCAGGAGTGGGACCACTTACAACGGCCTGGGCCCTCACCCATAAATCACAAATTTTAAAAATGCCCTTCAGGCTTGCCTTCAGCCCAGTCTTATGGAGAGATAGTCTTAATTGAGGTTCCCTCCTCTCAAATGACGATAGTTTGTGTCAAGGTGACATAAAGCTAGCCAGACCACATATGAATTTTCATATAAATGTCTCATTCATTCCCCTGTGTAACTGCCTTTCTCTCTTGAATCCTCCCTTTCAACTAGTTGGCTGTACTTTCTCTTCTACTTGTTTGCTGGTTTTATTTCATTTTTCCTTCCTTCCCTCCTTCCTTTCATCCCTTACTCCCTTATCCCAATCTGTCTTTCACTAAGGTCTCATTATGTAGTTTTCAATGGCCTAGAACTAGCTCTATAAACTTGACTGGTCTCAGACTCATAGAGCACTGTCTGCTTTTGTCTCTGAGATTATAGGTGAGGCACCACACTTGCTCTGTTTGTTTTCATAGTACAACTGCCTGTAACTCCAGTTCTAAGGAATCTGATACCCTCTTCTAGCAGCTTTCACCACTGTACTCCACAGGCACATACATTCACATACCCATGAAAAAGATTTCAAGGGCTGGAGAGATTGCTCAGAGGCTAAGAGCACTGTCTACTCTCCCAAATATCCTCAGTTCAATTCCTAGCAACCACATGGTGGCTCACAACCATCTATATTGGGATCTGATGCCCTCTTCTGTCATGCAGGTGTACATGCAGATAGAGCAGTCATATACATAAAATAAATAAAATCATTTAAAAAAATAGAATTCAGACTAGCCTGGGCTATATGGCAAGATTTTTTAGCAGCCTCTTCCTTGCAAAAATAAATAAATAAACAAGTTCAGTAGTTTAGGTCTTTGTTTGTATGGGCTTTTTAGATAGAGTCCTGTGTAACCTAGGGTGTTCTACAATTTGTGGTTGCTGGAGCCTGCCAGCAGAGTCGAACAGTTCCTGAGTTGGAAATGAGGATTGAAAGAAAATTTAAAAACCAACACACAACACATGGGATCTGTTAGAGAGGGCAACCAGTAGAAACTGTCACACCGGCTTATTCCATAATACCTTTCATAGAGCAAAGCATCCCAGTACAATGAAGAGGTTCGTGGAGAAGTCCAACTTGTTTACCTCGACTACATGTCTGTGTGATCCTCACAAACAAAAGGAAGTGAAACAAAAGGAAGCAAAACATTCTGCTTATCCCTGACTCCAGGTGAAGGCCAGGATGAAAACTAATTTTTCCGTTGAGAGCTCAATAACAAAGCAAGCAGCTGACAAACAAGCAGCTCTCTGCATGTGGTGATCACCTGGTCTCGCCCTCCTGAGTGCTGTAATTACAGGCATGAGCCACCATGCATAGTTAAAAGTTTGTTCCCCACCCCATTCTCTATGTCTCACCCCTTTCTCTGTGTATGTACATGATATCACTTATCATATATCACTATATTGTGTTCCCTCCATTAGACAAAATTATTTTTAGACAAAAGAGTCATTCATCTCTGGATCAGTATTTCTATATTTGGCACATATTGGTGTTTAGAATAAGTTTGATGAGTGATAGTGAATGAAAGTGATCAACAAAGAAAGTACTCAAAGTGTTTGAGCTGTCCTTAAGCTGTTAGCATGAGACTGGAGACATTTTAAAATTTTTGTTTAACATTTATTTAATTTATTTTTATGTATATGAGTATTTTGCCTATATGTATGTGCATCATGTGTGTCCCTGGTGCCCGAGGAAGTCAGAAGAAGGTACCAGATATCCTGGACCTAGAGTTATGGATGGTTGTGAGCCACCATGTGGGTGTTGATCAGGAACCTAGAGGAAGGAGCTGAAGCAGAGGCCATGGAGGAATGCTACTTACTGGCTTGCTGCACAAGTGCTCTTAACCACCAAGTCAACTCCTTAGCTCCTTGTACTCATCCTTTTATCTTGGCTTTTAGAAAACAAACATTGTTTCTAGAACCAGAAAGGTCCACACAGCAGCTTGAGTGCAAAGCTTTGTCCAAAATGGCCTGGAACAGACCCTGCAACCCAGAGACCAGGAAGGTGTACTACACATGCCAAGCACTTGCTCTCTATTCACCTATTCCCATTAATCTTCCAAGGGAAATGGTCCGGGATCTCAGCCAATAATCCTTTTACAAGAAAGGATTCCTTTCTGGATTTTGATAGTCTTCTTTAAGGCTCCAGGGAGCTCTGCTTTTGCCTCCTTATATGCTCCATGCCAGACCTGGCTCTCTCCAGATACCTATGGTCCTCCAGATAGGCATGGTGTGCATGACCACAGCATATGGGAACAAACGTGTGGACAGGGATATTTTCTTAATTAATTAATTAATTAATTAATTAATTAATTATTTTTTATACAGTATTTTACCTCCATGTGTGCCAGCAGGCCAGAAGAGGACAGCAGATCTGATTATAGACGGTTGTGAGCCACCATGTAGTTGCTGAGAATTGAACTCAGGACCTTTAGAAGAACAGCCTGTGCTCTTAACCTTGAGCCATCTCTCCAGCCCGTGGACAGGGACCTTAATGAATGAAATGAAACTCGTAGTTTTGTTCATTAATACACACTAATGAAAGTGTCAACAACAAATATTGGAAATTTGATTATAATTGGACACGTAGATCAAATTGGATCTAATATCATTCCTGTTTTGAGCTTTTCCATGTATGAAAAAAAAAGCCTTATTTGAACTGTCACCCTTTCTACCTCATCACCCTCAAGCAAACTGTCAGGTTGAAAGTGATTGTGGTCACTCAGAGGCATAATGTTGGAGATTTGCCAACATGACTTCTCTTCTCTCAACATGTCACTCCAGCAACAGGAGTCAGTCTTGCTGCATTACTAGTGAGGCTATATTTCAAGACTTTGCAGCAGAGTGCTCATTTCAATACTTGTGTGCTGGAGGATCTCAGTCAGTGGCTGGGGAGGGTGCAAACATGAATGAGACAAATCTCACTGGTTGTTTATCTCTTATGAGGTTAAAAAAAGCAAATGATAAGCAGTTATTTGTATATGCTTGGCAATATATGCTTACAAAGTGGAGGGGAAAGAGAACTCAAACTCACATTGACTAGACCCATTATTATGATAGCAGGTTCTTTCACATTTCTTTTTTTCCCCCTCTTTTGGTGTATGTGTGGGTATGTATGTATATCTGTGTAGAGAACAGTGGTCACTCTTGAATGCCATTCTTCAGTAGCAACCCCACTTATTTATTTATGTAATTATGTATCTATTTTGTTTTGTGGGGTTTTTTTGAGATAGGGTATCACTATGTAGCACTGAGTAGCCTGGAATTAAAGGGTGTGACACTATGGGTGACCCTTGTTTTAATTTTTAAATATTCATTTTATTTTTTTTTTATTTACGTGTGTGTGATAGAGGTTCTGGGGACTGAATTTGGGTAATCTGGAAGGGTGGCAAGTGCTCTTACCTGTACTGAGACATCTCTCCAGTTCTTTTTGTCTTTATTCTATGAGTGCCTGAGTGTATGTATGTGTACTATGTGTGCAGGAGCCCTTGAAGATCAGAAGAGTTGTTGGATCTCCTGGAACTGGAGTTATAGACAGTTATTAGCCACCATGTGAGTGCTGGGAACTGAACCTGGGCCCTCTGGAAAAGCAGTAAGTGCTATTAACTGCTGAGCCATCTCTCCAGTTCCCCACCCAGTGTATTTTTAAAAACATATTTACCTTTTAATAAATTTGTATGTCTGTTTCCCTGAGTGTCTGTGTGTGCACCACATACATTCAGGAGCCCAGATAAGTCAAAAGAGGGCATTGGATCTCCTGGAACTGGAGTTAAAAGTAGTTGTAAGCCACCATGTGGGTGCTGGAAACCTAACTGGATGTCCTCTGCAAGAATAGTTAAATGCTCTTAATTTCTAAGCCATTTCTTCTGCCCCTTGTTTTGTTTTTGAGATGGAGTGTTACTATGTTGGAACTTGATACATAGACCTGGCTGGCCTTGAATTTACAGAGATCTGTCTCTGTGTTGGTATTAAAGGCACAAAGCACCATGTCCAATTTGTTTGGTTTTTTTTCCATTTATTTGTTTAATCTCTTTACAGCCTGATCCCAGCCCCCTCCTTCCTCTCCTCCCACCCAGTCTGACCCTCGCACCCCTTCCCCATTGTCCCCTCTCCTTCTTCTCAGAAAAGTGGTGGCTCCCTAGGGGTATCCACCCCCCCCACCCCCACCGGCTCCTCAAGTCAGAGTAGGACTAAGCACATCCTCTGCCACTGAGGCCTGACAGGGCAGCCCATTTGGAGGAAAGAGATCCTGTGGCAGGCCACAGATATGGAAACAGCCCCTACTCCCATTGTTATGGGACCCAAATGTTGACTGTGCTGCACATCTGCTACATGTGTAAGGAGGTTTAGATCCAGTCCGTGCATCCTTGTTGGTTGCTAGTTCAATCTCTGTGAGTTGTTGTTGTTTTTAATATAATATTTTTTTCTTTTTGAGATAGAGTCTGATGTATTACAAATTATCTGCGTAGCTAAGGATGATCTCGAATTCTTAATTCCCCTGCCTCTATCTCCCACGTGTCACATGCATTACTGGCTTATACTTTACTGAGGCCTGAATCCAGGTTTTCATGCACACTATGCAAGCATTCTATCAACTGAGCTACATCCCAGACTCACATAGAAACTAATCTTGGGATATAAGAACTTAGTAGAAGGGGGGAAAAAAATCAAAGGAACATCACTCTGAGTTGAGAGAACAGTATGTAAAAAGTCAGTAGAGCATGAAAGTGCATGAGCTATTCAAGGAACACAGAGTATTGGCATGGCTGCCCATAGGGTTTAGGAACATAAAAGGGCAGTGGTGCTAATGAGGCATGAAAAGGTGGGTGGGCACCAGACTTTGGAGGAGTTTTAAAGCTTGGCTTGAAAATTTGAAAAGTTTATTAAGTAGGCAAGAGGGAAGGACTGAAAACTTTTCAATGAGGTAAGTGATAAGGAGGAAATGATTCTTACCTTGGCAGGACGAGCTAGGGCTGGAGGAGACAAAGGTAGAGGAGGTAAAGGTATGTGGGAGGTGGTATCAACAATGCAAGCATGATGTTTGGAAAATCTGATCTAGGGAAGTGGCGACCAGGTGGAAAAGAAGTTACAGAGCCAGGAGGATTGCAAGGGGAAGCATGTAGCAGTCTGAGGTACAAAGTACACTAGACTTGTCAGCACTCGTTAGTGGATGCAGGAGTTTGAGATCATCCTTGGCCATGTAGTGAGTTTGAGGCCATTCCAGGCTACAAGAGACCCAGTCTCAAAACAAAAATGAAAACAAAACCACCACCACTACCAAAAACCCAAATACACCAGTTTCATTGGCCCTATATTCTAGGGTAGACTTCCATTTGACAGGCTGTGTGGGTTTATCATCTGAAAAAAAAAAGGGGGGAAGCTTTGGAGAATACCTATCACTGGGGTCTCTTACAGCTTTATCATGCACAGACTTCTCTGTATCTGTCTCTCTGTCTTTTTGCCTCTCCCCATCTCTCCGTAGCCCAGACAGATCTTGAACTCATGGTCCTCTCGCCTCAGCTTTACTAGTATTGAAATTACAGGCAAATTCCATGGCATATGGCTTGCAGTGGGCATTTATTTTTTGTAGTGCTGGCGTTGGGTGTGCTAGGCAAGCACTCTGTTACTGAGCTACATGCCCAGTCCTCATGTATGCATTTTTGTAAGATTAACTAACAAGGTTTGATAAAGAATTAGCCGACTAGAACAATGCGGTGGCAATAATAAGACAGTGGAGCCAGTGAGGGAAGCTTCACCCTGTGCCTTATAGGAAAAATGCTTTCCAGACATCCTAGTGTGAGGTGTTCGAGGACCACTTGTCTGGTTGCAGGAAGGGTGAGACAGCAGCCCTGAAGAGAGGCAACGGTGGGAAATTTCTGTTTGACAATCAGAAGCTTAAAAGCATGCAAACAGATGAGTGTCTAGGAGGCTAGGGGTGTAGAAAAACAAAGAGCAAAGAGTCACAGATAATGAGAAAGGGGGTGGGAAGAACAAAGAAGGACTTCCATTTTCTGGCTCTTCAGTCTCCACATTTGTAAAATGAGGGAGCTGAAGGAAGTAAGTGTTATGAAGCTTTCAGCTGTGACATCTATGCATAATCAGTTAAGACTGAAGAGTACAGAATACCATGGAAACTGAAGAAGAGTTTCTAAAAGCAGGCATGAAGAGGTCGCTTGCATCCACTGCTGCAGAGGTGTCAGGGACTGAGCAATTAGAGGAAGCCACTGCACTGAACAAGCCAAGCATGGCACTAATTTCCATTTCCCTTCTCGTGCCCCTGTAATTGTGAGAATTCTGCAAAATCCAGTTCTTTGTCCTATGCAGACACTCAGCCATAATCTCCCTCATCATCTGTGACTTCTATAAGGTGATTCACAAATTCCTGGACAAAACTTCCCTTTTATAATTCAACACACATTTCCAACCATAATTCTTACCAACCATTGAAATTTAGCTTCCAGCAAATGAGTGGTTTTTGTTTTGAGACAGTCTTACTGTACAACCTTGGTGGGCCTGGAACTTACTATGTGGAGCAAGATGGCAGAGTTATGCCTGCCTCTGCCTTCTGAGTGCTGAGAATAAAGGCATATGCCAAAATGCTTGGCAAACTTTTTTCAAGACAGCATTTCTCTGTGTAGCCTTCACTGTCCTGGACTCACTTTGTAGACCAGGCTGGCCTCTGCTTGCCTCTGCCTTCCTAAGTGCTGGTATTACTGGAGTGCACCACCACGCCAGACTTGGAATTGTTTTCAATTTGTGTGTGTGTGTGCGTGATGTGCGCATGTAAGTACAGGTGTACAGGTGCCTATGGAGATGTCAGATTTCCTGGAGCTAGAGTTATAGGCAGCTGTGATCTGCCTGATGTATGTTCTGGGAACAAGACAGCTTCTTTGTAAGAGGAGACATTCTTAACTGCTGTGCCATTTCTCTAGCCCAGAGTTGTTTTTGTTTTCATTTTTGTAATTTCCCCGTGATTTTGCATATGTACACCGTACACGCTGACCACTCTTACCTCCTACCTCCCTACAGTCCATGTCCACCCTCTTCCACCCATTCCTTCATTTTGACTTTTTTTAAGACAAGGTTTTTCTTTGTGGCACTGGATGACCTTAAACTTAAAGAAATCCGTCTTCTTCTGCCTCTCAAGTGCTGGGGTTACAAATGTTTATCATCATTGTACCCATCTTGTTTTATTTATTTCTTTTCTGAAACAGTCTAGCTTTGTATCCAGTGCTTCCCTGGAACTTGCCATTCTCCCTTGTCACCATGCCCAGTTGCTTTTTGTTCACTAAGGAGCAGCTGAGCCTTGTGTTAAGACTGGTAGTAGAGTCTATTTGCTGGATGGAGCAAGCCACCAGGCTTTCAAAAGGGAGATTTCCTTTTTAAGAAAAATTTTATTTATTTTTATTTTATGTGTATGTGTATGTTGCCTGCATGCATGTCTGTGTACCATGTTCATGTCTGGTGCTCAGGGAGGGCCAAAAGAAGGCATTGGATTTCTTGAATTCCCTGGAACTTTCTCCTCCACCAGCTCCTCCTTTCCCTTCTCCTTTTCCTCCCCTTCTCTCTCCTCCTCTTTCTCTTCTTCCTTCTCCTTCTTCCTGCTGCTGCCACCAGTGTCTTACTATGTAGTCCTGGCTGTCCTAAAATTCTCTATAGTTCAGGCTGGTCTTGAACGCACAGAATCTCCTGTCTCTGCCTCCTGAGTTCTGGGATTAAAGACATATACCACTACATCCAGCTTTAAAAGTGAGATTTCTAAGAACATAAAAGAAAAAACAAGATAAGCTGGGTGGTGGTGGTGCACACCTTTAATCCATGTCATGGAATTGATATTAGACTCTAGTGGTCTTCTCTACCCTGACTAGTTCCAAAAAAATTCAGAAAGAGACCTCTTGGATTTATAAAAGCTTTAAGTAACTGGGCAGATATCAACCCTCTCAGCTGTTTTGCTATTCCCCAGCTACACACCCCAAGTTATTTGTCATTACAGTTCCAGCCTAGGCTGTTTCTGTTCCATCTGTTTGTCCTCAGGGCAAACTTTTCCATGTGCTCATGATCTTTACTGCTCCCTCTCTGGCTTCTTCTCTTCCTGATACATCTTCTGCTTCCTCCCTCTCCTTCTCGCTCATAGTCTCTCTGAGACCCCAAGCCTGAGAACCTTAGCTCTGCCAACTTCTCTTCTGCCTAGTAACAGGCCTCAGCAGCTTTATTAACCAAACAACTTTAAATAAAGTAGAGCAAGGTTTACACAACAAACACTGGTGTACTTGAAGATGTACTTGTCTCGCAGCAACCATGTCTTGGGAGTCAGTAACTGGCATCCAGCATTGGGAGGCAGAAGCAAGTGGATCTCTGAGTTCAAGAACAGCCTGCTCTACAGAGTGAGTTTCAGAACAGCAAGGGCTACACAGAGAAATCTTGTCTTGAAAAAACAAAAAACAAAAACAAAACAACAACCAAGATTAATGATTGGGCCATGCTGAGTTTAGTGGTATAAACCTTTAATCCTAGTTGCTGAAGAGGCCAAAGCAGAAAGATGGAAAGTTTAAAGTGAGACTGGACTATGGACTAAATTGCAATGACTGACCTTGAACTCCATAGTCCAATCTGACTTTAAACTTTCCATTTTCCTGCTTTGGCCTCCTCAGCAACTAGGATTAAAGGTCTGTACCACTAGGCATGCCAACACTGTTGACATTTCTTTTTCTTTCTGGGACTGGTGATCAAACCCAGAGCCCTTCCTCACAATAGGCAAGTGAGATACAGCTGAAGCCCGAGATTTCTATATATTGGTCTTGAAGCACTCTGTGTATGTGCGGTACATGTAGAGACCAGAGGTTAACTTCACATATTGTTCCTTAGGAGCTGGTCACCTTATTTTTTTCTTTATTACATTTTAATGTATTTCATTAGGGGGCACATAATGTGGTACAAATATGTAGGTCAGAGGACAGCTTGCTGGAGTTGGTTATTTCCTTTCATTGTGTGAGTCAACAGGTCAAATTCAGGTCATTAGGACCGGTAGTAGGCACCTTTGCTTGATAAGACTTTTCTGTTACTGTCGCCTTGTTTTATGAGACAAGGTTTCTCACAGGGACCTGAAGCTCACCAATTAGGCAAGGCCTGGCTAGCCTGTACATTCTAGGGATCCTCACTGTTAATGTGCAGGCAATTCAGCTGGCCTGCCTTCAGGATCCTTCAGGATCTTACATCATCACCTGCCTCCATCAAATGTGCCCGCTGTGGCTGAATATAAGGACCTGCTGCCATATATAAGGACCGCCCATCAGGTGGTTATTTATGTGCCTGATGGATATCAAACTTAGGTTCTCATGCTTGCAAAGCAAGCACATTACCAACTGAGCTAGCTCCCCAGCAGCTTGAAGCCTCTTTTGATGGAGGTGTGAGGACAGGTGTGACAATCCCAACCACCTTTTTGTGGCTTTTATTATTTTAATTTTATTTTTTCACAGTTTATTAATTATATATCCCTATTGAAGCCCCCTCCCTCAATTCCTCCCAGTCCCACCCTTCCTCCTTCTCCCCGCCCCCTACCTCTTCCCTAAGTCCGTTGAAAGGGGGAGTTCTCCACCATAGCCTTCTGCCCATAGTTTATCAAGTCTCATCAGGACTGCCTAGATCTTCTTCCTTGGCCTGGCAGGGATGCACCACCAGGGGCCAGTGATCAAAGAGCAGGCAACTGAGTTCATGTTAGAGGCAGTTCCTGCTCCCATTACTCGGAGATCTACATGGAGACTGAGCTGCCAATCAGCCACATCTGAGCAAGGGTTCTAGGTTCTCTCCATGCATGGTCCTTGGCTGGTGCGTCAGACTCTGCAGGACACCCTGGGCTCAGATATTTTATCTTGTTGGTCTCCTTGTGGGACTCTTGTCCCCTCCATGTCCCTCTATTCCCCAACCCCCTTCTTCCATAAGACTCCCTATGCTCTCTCCAAAGTTTTGCTGGTGGGAGTGCAAACTTGTACAACCACTTTGGAAATCATTCTGGCGTTTTCTCAAAAAATTGGGAATAGTGCTACCTCAAGATCCAGCTATACCACTCCTGGGAATATACCCAAAAGATGCTCAACCATACAACGAGGACATTTGCTCAACTATGTTCATAGCACCTTTATTTGTCATAGCCAGAAGCTGGAAACAACCTAGATGCCCCTCATCTGAGAAATGGAAACAGAAATTGTGGCACATTTACACAATGGAATATTACTCAGGTGTTAAAAACAAGGAAATCATGAAATTTGCAAGCAAATGGATGGAACTAGACCATCCAACCACCTTCTAATTTGTAGTTTGCATGGCTGATTCCCACAGAACAGCTTGGGAGATCCTGGTGAAGGTCTGTGGCTGAGGCTTCCTCTGATGCTTACATGGCAGCAGGCACAAGAGTCTCCCACACTTGATTTGCTGTGATGACTAGCCCTTTGAAATGCAGAGCGTGTCATTCTGCTTCTTTGTACAGGATATTCTTTAGATCCTAGACAACTCATCTGCTCAGGCAGGATCTGGGCAGTCAGGTTTTAGCTCTCTGTGGTATCAAGTCAGGTGGGTGGGAGCAAAACTGGAAACATCAATTTAGAGAGTTGTAGCTAGATATTGAAGGAAACTAGACAATGATAAATTGGTTAAGACTAACAAAACATGCAAGGCAGCAGGCCCTGGTCTAACATAGGATGACAACATTGAAAGTATTATGAAGTTTGCCAAGGGGCAACAAATCAAAGACTAGACTAGAATTCAGTACCCACAAGAGTGTGCTATAGTTTCTAGTGAAACGCAAAATTTCTCCCTACAAAGCCAGATTTGGTAGCTCATACCTAAAATCCCAGAATTTAGGAAGCCAAAACACCACTTTGAGATTATGCTTAGCTTCAGCTACATACATATCAAGACCCTATATCAAAAACATCAATATGCCAAAGAGATTTTCCAAGTGGTTTTTCATTGTTGTTGTTTGTTTTGTTTTCTTTTGTTTGAAACAGGGACATTCTAGATAGCCTTGGCTTCCTGGAACTCACTATGTAGACCAGGCAGTCCTGGAACTCACAGAGATCCACCTGCCTCTGCCTCCTAAATGTGAGATTAAAGGTGTGTGCTACCACACTCAGCCTCAGTGGCTTTTTTATTTATTTCTTTTATTTTTTGATATTACAATTACATCATTTGCCCCTTCCCTTTCTTCCTTCCACACCTTCCCATATACCTTTTCTTTCTTTTAAATTCATGGCCTCTTTTTTTGTTGTAGTTGTTTTTTGAGACAGGATTTCTCTGTGTAGCCTTGGCTGTCCTGGACTTACTTTGTAGACCAGGCTGTCCTTGAACTCACAGCAATCTGCCTGCCTCTGCCTCCCAAAGTGTTGGGATTACAGGCTATGGCCTCTTCTTTTAATTAATTGTTGTTATGTGCATATATGTATATACATATATATTCCTAAATAAGTAAGTGAAGCCTTCTCACTCTGTATAATGTTACTTGTATGTATTATTTCAGGAGTGACCATTTGGTACTGCATAAGCAATTGTTGTGCTCTTCCATGGGAAAGACTATTTCTCCCACACTCAGCATTCCTTAGTTGCTTGTAGTTCTTTGTATAGAGTTGAGGCCTCATGGGATTTACTCTGTCCACATTAGTATGTTTATTGTTGTCCTCCTTGTTCCAGCACATTTGAACAGTCATGTTGGTGAGACTTTATGAGTGCCTTCTGCCATTACTAAAAGACACAATCTCACAGAAAATTCGCTGTTCTTCTGGCTCTTACAATCTTTCCATCTTCTCTTCTATAATAATCCCTGAGCTTTAGGTGTGGGAGTTGTCTTGTAGATGTATCTGTTGGTACTGGGGCTCAGTGATTAAGAGTACTTGCTGTTCTCCCAGAGAGTCTGAGTTCAGTTCCCAGCACACGTATTTTACAGCTCATATTACCAGTAACTCTAGCTCCAGGAGATCTGATGATGCCCTCTTCTGAACTCCTTAGGTACCTGCGCTGTTATGTGCACATATCTACATAATTCAAAATAAAATAAACACTTCCCCTTTTGAGACAGGGTCATTCTATGTAGCTCTGGCTATTCTGGAACTCACTATGTAAACCAAGCTGCCTTTGAACTCCTAGAGGTCCACCTGCCTCTGAGTTTTGGGATTAAAGGCATTGACACTGTACCTGCTATTAAATAATAAATAAATAAATACAGTCAGGCATGATGATGGTACACACCTTTAATCCCTCTAGCCCTAGCACTTGGGAAGCAGAGACAGGAGGATCTCTATAATCTCTACAAGTTCAAGGGCAACCTAGTGTACATAGGGAATTCCAGGACAGCCAGGATTATAGAGAGAGACCCAGTTTCACAAAAACAAACAAACAAACAAACAAACAAAACAATGTTTCCAATTACATCTTGTTACTAGGAGGACAGATTCTGTTTAGTTTAGTTTAATTTCAGACAGGATTTCTCTGTGTAGCCCTGGTCGTCCTGGAACTCACTATGTTGACCATACATACTGCTCTTGAACTCACAGAGATCTGCATGCTTCTGCCTCCTCAGTGCTTGGATTACAGGTGTGAACCACCACCATGTTGTGATAGGGAGGGCAGATTTTTATTGAGATTATCATATCATCATGGAAGTAAGAATACTTGATAAAAGTTTCTAAATTGTGGAAGGACTGGGCAAAGAAAATGTTCCATTTGTATTCATGAAAATATAATGTACTAGCTGTAACTATATATAAGTAACCAAGGAAAGACAGGAATTCCTGAAGTTCAGCACCAGTCATCCAAACAAAACCCCAAGAGTCCCACATAATGTTTTGGTCTTGTGGTGCTTGCTACTAACCCAAGGTCTTGTGTGTGCTACACAAGCCCTCTGCAACCAAGCTCCATCTCCAGCTGCTCTTGTAAGTATCCTGCTTGATCTTACCTTAGTAATCTTGTGGACCCATCAGCTTCTCCATTGGAATCCAATAGTGTGGCTCCAGAGTTGTTTAAGCAACGTCATAAAAGTTTGTATTATAAAGCACCTCATATAGCCTGGCAGTGGTGGTGAATGCCTTTAATCCCAGTACTTGGATTAAAGTAAGTGAAATCCCAGTAAGTGGATTTCTGAGTTCGAGGCAAGCCAAGTCTACACAGTGAGATCTAGCTAGGGTTATACAGAGTAACCATGTTTCAACTCCCCCTTAAAAATCCTCTTTATAGGCCTCTGAGATTAATTATTAAAATTTCAAGAATTTTGTGTATGGGTTGATGTCTTACTGGTGGCATGAAAATGCTCTTAGTGGGATTCTTTAAACCATAGAAATCATGAAGGTTCCTGCTCAGCACTTAAGATAATAATGGCTCATCTTCCAGCACTCTGGCCATTTCCCACTTCATATATCACAAATTGCCTCCTCACCTCCCTATATTCTAGAATCCTTAATCTTGTTATGAAGATGTCACTATATTATCAGTTTCTCATGGAAAACATCTTCGAAATTATTAATAACCCCTTTCCTTGTCATTGACCACAGCAACTAAGTTATACCCATTCTCACTCAGAAACATTTTCCTAAATGAATCTTCTCTTTTTAGTTCAAGCTCCTTTTAATTTTTTATTATATTTATGTATTTATGTATGTGTGCATGTGCATGGATGCATATCACAGTCACTGTGGGAAGGTCATAGGACAACTTTTGAGTCAGTTTTCTCCTTTCACCATGTGGGTTCTAGGGATTGAACATAGGTTGTTAGCTTGACAAGTGTTTGGTGACTTAGGCTTGTTGATAAGTGACTTCTCTGCTGAGCCAGCTTGCTAAACCTTTAAATTTATTTATTTATTTATTTATTTATTTATTTATTTATTTATTTATTTAATTTGTGTAAGTGTCACGCCTGCATGTACATCTGTGCATCGAGTGCATTCAGTGTCTATGGATGTCAGAGAAGGGAATCAGATTCCCTAGAACTAAAGATACAGACAGTTGTGAATCACCATGTGGTTGCTGGGAATTGAATCAGGGTCCTGAGGAAGAGCAGCCGGTGCTCTTACCCACCTAGCTAGCCCCTCACCCCTACATACACAATTGGTGTAATATCCTGAATGTCTTGCTTCCAATGATGCTGGATACTCTTTCCTATGTGGTCTTCCTAAAATACCCAGATCCAATTGCTCACTAATACCTCTACTTTATGTTTGGGGAAACCCCAAGCTCTTCAGTGTCACCCACAAAAGCCTTTCATATCCTAGCCTTTGGTCTGTTTCAGACTCATGTGCCCCATTGCTCCCTCTCAAATACCAACTTCCCAGTATGAACTTTTCACTGGTTACCAAATGGGCAATGAGTACTACTTTTTCAAATTTTTGTGCCTTGACCCTTGTCTTTGCATACTTTGGACCTAGAAAAATGTCTCCTCTTCCAAGTTCTAGAACAGAACAAAACACACACTCACACAGAAAGACAAAGACACTTGTGTATATTTTCTTTTTCAGTTTATTTTTATTTATGCATGTGTATCTGTGTATGCTGTGTATGTGCCCAAGGAAGCCAGAGAGGGCTTCAGAGCCCTTGGAGCTGGAATTACAGAAGGTTCTGAACTGACCAACATGGGTGCTGGAAAACAAACTTGCGTCCTCTGGAAGAACAGTAAATGCTGTTAAGTAACCTATCTCTTCTGCCCATTTTTTTTTCTTTTCTTACTGTGTGTGTGTGTGTCTGTGAGAGAGCGACAGAGAGAGAGAGAAGAGGGAGAGGGAGGGAGGGAGAGAGAGAGAAAGAGAGAGAGAGAGATAGAGAGAGAAAGCATGAGTGGAAGTCAGAACACAACTTGCAGAGTCAGTTTTATCCTTCCACCATGTGGGTACAGGGGATAGAGGGAACTCAAGTCCTCAGGGTTGGTGGCAAGTGCCTTTAGGTGCCCAGCCATCTCACCTCCCATTATGCATATTTTCTGAGACAGGCTCTCAGCATGTAACACCAGCTAGCCCCCAATTTATGATCAATATAGTCTTTTACAACTATCTCAATAAATGAATCTCCCTATCCCACCCATGCAGCCTGTGCCTCTAATACAGAACTTATCACACAACATTGTAAACGCCTGTTTTACAGGTTTTGCCCCTTTACTGGAGTGCGCCTTGGCCTGATACCTGACACAGCATTTGGAACATAAGTGCCAAAATTTTGTTGAAAACATTGTTGAAAAGGAGAATCAATGGAGCTGGCTTTTGGCTCTAATAACTCGGCTTTTTCTTGTTTGTTGGTTTGAAAGCCCCTCCCTCAGGCACCTATTCTGAGGTTCCCAATTCCGGAGTCCTACCTAGGTGTCCTGTGAAGTACTTCTGTCTTTAGAGGAATAATGTCTCATCTGGTTCTTTCTAGTCCTTTTGACATCTGGCATCTTGTTCTGGAAGCCCAGACCCCATGGCAGGGCTTCTGTCACTGGCTGTCAGATACACGTTGCTACCAACCAGTTGCCTGTCTGGGTTCCCTCTGGGCATTCTGCACAGCCACATGCACATGCTTGTTCTACCTGACTATCCAAACAGCCAACTAAGGGCTCTGCTTCTGCTTCTGGGTTCCTCTGCCTTACCCTGGCCCAGCCCATCTATGTGCTTTTACATTTCTAACTCTTCCTGATCTCCTTTCTCTTGTCACAAAATGAGTCCTATTTCTATAACTGTTCAACTAGAAGACTGAGAAGAGCATGCTGACGCTCTACATTGTGCCAGTGTTTGAATACCAACTCTTCTGCTTACAACCCTTTCTATGGCCTTGGAGCAGTCACTTTATCTCTTTAAATCATAGCTTGATTATCTCCAAAATGGATAGAATAGGGTTGAAGAAATGGCTCAGCACCCACTTCAGGTAACTCATAACCCTCTTCTGGCCTCGGTAGGCACACATGCATAGGCAGCATACACACACACACACACACAGACACAAAATTACAAAATAAATATTTTTTTAAATAGGAGGGATAAACTGGCTGTTGTGGCACACACCTTTAATCCCAGCACTCAGGAGGCAGAGGCAGGTGGACCTGTGAGTTCAAGGCCAGCCTGGTCTACAGAGTAAATTTCAGGGTAGCCACAACCACAAAGAGAAACCTTGTGTCAAAAAAACCCGATAATAATAATAATACCACAACCTATACCATAAGATCACTGTGATTTATTTGTGGTGCTGAGGATCAAACCCAGGGCCTCACACATGCTAGTCAACTGCTATCCACTGAACTACATCCATAACTCCACTATGGGAACTGAGTGACACATTGCTAAGCGTGGTGATACAGCCCTGTAAACCCAGCACTCAGAGCAGAAGGCAAAATATCAAGACTTCCAGGCCAACCTCATAAATTGAAAAGTATCTGAGGTTGAAAAGGTAGTTAATATACTGAACCCATAGAACATGTGGAATCCTGGTATTCTCTGGAGTTATCAGGATCTTTCAGATGATTGGGAGCTGAGCTCACTTCCACTGTTAACAGGAGTTCTTAGGGAAAAGCTGCACCTCTGGAAGTCTCAACAAGCCAAACTTGCCACTTGTGTCCAATATACCAACTAGAGACAAGTAATAGGGAAAAGCTGAGAAAGGAGATTTATTCAAGGTGACCACATTGAGAAGTGGCCAATGACCCTTAAGTCAATTTTCTGGGATGCTAAAATTCATATTTTAAAATTCAAATTTCAACAGAGGGCAAGAAGCATGTATACCTAAGTAGCCCTGTGAAGGTGAGGTTTGGTGCTATCTGTCCCAACAAGATGGTCTGATAAATTTCCAGAACCATATGGAATCCTTTCCCAGTAAGCAAGTTCCTCCTCTGGCTACCATCAAGGCTTCATTTTTTCCCTTCTCCCAGCATGGGAGAGATTACTGGAAAATTTCTGTTCTTTGGTGTCCATTAAATAGTCTGATAGCAGAAGACAGGAACACAAGTGTTTTAGAAGAATATTCCAGCTGCCACGGTGATAACACCACAGCCCAGCACCCTGACAGGTTCATACAGCCTTTCAGTAGAATGGGAAGTCAAAACCTCTATCATTCCTGTATTGACTTCTTCCCATTGGATTGCCCAGATTTGTCAACTGAGTCAGCAATAAACCAAGGTTTTGTCCTTAAGGCATATAACACACTAGCTGGCACATGCAATATATCCAGTAACCATTTGCTAGCCTTACTGTTTATACATTCCCAGTACTGAGGAGCAACTCACCAAATGTGTTGAGAAAGGTGGAGGAGAAGGAATAACAATTCCTACTAATCCTACTTCCACCTCAGGTTGGAAACATATTAAGGCCTTGGGTTTGCCACTGTCCTGCTTTTTCTCTGTGCTCTCAAAAACTTTTTCAGAAGCCAGTTAATGGTGGCGCATGCCTGTAATTGCAGCACTTGGGGAGGCAGAGGCAGATAGATCTCTGTGAGTTTGAGGCAGCTTGGTCTACAAAGTGAGCCCAGAACAGCCAAGAGAAACCCTGTCTTGAAAAATAAAAAACAAAACAAAACAAAAAAGATTTATTTATGTGTATGACTGTTTTGCTTACATTTATGTCTGAGCACCACATGCATGCCAGGTAATTCAGAAGAAGGGGTTGACTCCCCTGGAATTGGAATTATGGACACCTGTGAGCACCATATGTATATTGGGAACTGAACCTGGGTCCTCTGCAAAAACAAGTGCTCATAACTGATGCGTTTTTCACTACCACTTCTTTAAAATTTTGTGTGAATTGGTACTTTGTTTCCATGTATGTCTGTGTACCATGTGCATACAGTGCTTGCAGAGACCAGAACAGGGCATCAGATTCCCTAAAACTGTAGGTATAGGTGGCTACAAGCTATAGCTCTGGTCACTCTGTAGACCAGGTTGCCCTCAAACTGGGAGATCCACCTGCCTGTGCGTCTAGTGCTGGGATTAAAGGTGTGTGCCATAACTGCTGGTCCTGGTGGGCTATTTGTTATATACCACATCTTAGAAAATAAGATGGCTCATTCTCTAAAGGCACCTTCCATCAAGCCTGAAAGCCTGAGTTTTATCCCTAAGCCTCATATTTTAAAAGGAAAGAACTCCCTAAAGTTGTCCCCTAAATTCCACGTCTGTGCAGTGGCATGCATGTGTCCACATATATACATACATATACACACAATTAGTAATTATGTAAAATGACTCCAACTTTCTCTAGGAATTCTCTTGCAGTTGAAAGCTAGTGACTCTCTGGTGCCCAATCTGCCTAGAAACATCTAAGAATGACAGCTGCCAAAATCATCATCCTTATTGTGATTACCTGCTCCCCTCACTAACACTACTCCCAGATATGTGGCTCAGTATAAAACATTGTGATTACCTATTTTTCACACTTCTGTGCTCCCCATCCTCCCAACCAATATACTTTCTACATTTTTCAGTGTCACTTAGCCCTTGTTGTCTTTGGCCATCAGAGCAAGTACTGTAGGTAAACTACCAAAGGCAGGGCAGTGCGTGAAGAAATGTTTAACAAAAAAGATGAAAAACTAGAAGCAGTAAAATAGTCTGATAGCAGAAGACAGGGGCACAAGTCCTTAGAATATTCCAGCTGCCAGGGTGGTCACACCACAGCCAGCATCCTGGCAGAGGGCTACACTGAGTGGGAAAAGTCAAAACTTTTACCATTCGATGTATTGACTTCTGGAATGGTAGAAATTGAAAGCAAAAGCTGAGGAGGGATAGGATTTGTGTCTCCATTCACTCTTCACCCCAGCAGGGGCAAAAAGCATGCTACCTCTTTCCTGTTCATTGACTATATTCAATTCATTGGTCAGAGGGTCAAGACTGGACAATGCAAATGAACTGTGGACAGACTTTAGCCAAGGAGCCTCTACAGGGTGAGTTAGAAAGGAAGGTGCTTGTTTGTATCTCTTGCCACTTTCTTTGTGTCCTCAAGCTGCAAAAAATATTCTCCAGCATGGTAGTTGCCAAAGTACAAGTTCAACCCCCCACCAGCACACACACACACACACACATGCACGCACCTCAATGTAGCTCAAGTTCAGAACACTTAGACCACCATGTAGTTCCGAAGCCTCCACCCTTTGATGTGATACTCAGGCTTATGTGTGTTTATTGCATATCTATTGTGCACTGAGCCTATTAGGCTCTGTGCTATTAGACTGGTACATTCAGTGAGCTTTACTTGTGGGGTAAGGAACTTGGAGAAGTGATGACTGAGTGTTAAAGAGCAAACAAGACTACAGGAAGCAGCCTAAAGGAGACAAGTGTAGCCAGTTTCTTTTACAGATCTTCTGGCTTCATTTAACCCAGTCCAGGAAATCATATGCTGTGAGGACACGCAGGAACATGGCCTGGCTAGGGCCCCTGGCTCATTCTTTCATCTGAGGACATGACAGCTTCTTAGCTCCACCCGAGCTCTCCATTATCAACTGAAGGCTGGATTCCTCTTTAGGGTTACTGTCTCTATTAAGGATGTCCTATGTGGGTGACACATATGTCTCCCGGAGACCTACAAAATGATCAGTAAGCCTCCAACTAAATGAACTTTCCCAGGCTCTTCTGTCAGAGAGGCTGGCTGTTGGAGCAGAAAGCTGACTTGTCCTGGCAACTCAGTCACCAATATGATCTGATCTGAGGCTGGCCTGGAAGTTGAGGCAAAGCCCCCATAATCTTTTTTCTCTCCCCATCCTCCACCATGTGTAAGAGAAACCTCAAAGGAGAGTGAGGGGTTAAGGTCCTTATATAGCAATGAACCTCCTTCCTGTGAGGAAATAAGTGTTTTAGCGTCTATATGCTTCAAGTACACACACACACACGCACGCGCACACACACGCGCGCGCGCGCGCACGCACACACACAGTGGAGGGGGTAGGGTGGGGTGCCGCTCATTGCACGGCATAAGATTCCCGAAGCTCCATCTCTTCAGCGGGGGTGGGGTTTGGGGGCGCTGGGCAGCAGGGGCGGGGCCAGGAAAGGCCACCGTGTGAGGACGAGGGATGAGTCATCAAAAAGACTTTGGGAAAGGGAGCGGAACTAGTCATGACAGCTGGAAAGAGCCGGTCAGTCATTAGATACAGGGTATGTCAATCAAACTTTCTCTACCAATGATCTGGAAGTCTCTCGAGCCTTGCAGACCGGAAAAGGGGTCTGGGAGGCGGTCTAAAGCCGCTATCCGAAAAGCTCCGGTGCTGCCTCTGGTGGAGGCTTCAGACACACGCAGGCTCTCTAGCAGGAAAATGGCGTTTGCCGTCAAGGTCACATGGCCACTTTAGGGCACTAAAATGAAAGACTAGGCAAGAACCATAGGGACGGCCATTATGGGGCTGGATTATTTCAGAAAGCTGGATTCCAAGTTGCTTTTTTGTCTTTTGTTTCCGATTCGAAAGCACATTTGTCTTAGTGATCACCTATATTCTGAAAATGTCGTACAGTTATGTGAAAGGGCGGGGTTTTCTCTGGGAGTACCCTCCTCCCCCCGCAGCAAGCCTGAAAAGGGGTGGGGAGAAACCTAGGCTAGGGAGATTGTAGAAACTGCAGTAAAGCAGCGTGTGCCAGATCGAAGGCACCTACCCGAGTCTTGACAGGGAAAACAGAAAGGAAAGCCGATTCTGCCCTGTACTCTGAATCCCCAAAGGTCCATGTCTGGCTTAGTTCCACGTAGTGAGGACTAGTGTCTGGACCCTCCAGTTTGGAAAATTGCTATGATTTGGTGCCCATTTCCTTATATTGAATAGCTTCCTTGAATAGGCTCAATGTAGTTAATTCAGGATCAGCAATCTTAAAATTTTACAATTTACCAGATTAAAAACGTCAATCTATGTAATTTTTTTTGTCCCTTTGTCACTGTTTTGTGAAATTGTTTGCTTGCAAATGTTACACTGGAAAAAAAAAAGTTTCCAAGCATGGCAGTGGGGTGGAGGTGGGGGCGCAGGGGAGGCAGAGGCAGGTCAATCTATGAGTTTGATCGAGGTCATTGTGGTCTACAGAGGGAGTTCCAGAACAACCTGGGCTATACAGAGAAACTGTCTTGAAAAAACAAAAGAAAAAAAATTGAGACAGTGTCTGTGTTGCACAGTTCTGG
Source organism: Pachyuromys duprasi (assembly GCA_028658305.1). NCBI lineage: Eukaryota > Metazoa > Chordata > Mammalia > Rodentia > Muridae > Pachyuromys > Pachyuromys duprasi. The sequence goes on along the minus strand of CM053742.1, from coordinate 84,689,016 downwards.
CTTTGTAAACCAGGCTGGTCTCTCATTCATATAGATCTGCCTGTCTCAGTCTCCTGAGTGATGAGATTTAAAGTGTGAGCCACCACGCCAGGCTCGAAAACTATCTTAACTAAAAGATAAAAAGGGAGTTATCCACTTCTTGGCCAGTGTGGTTAACGGGACTTTACTCATAGACCTCTGTATTGCGGGGACCAGGGAATAGTTGGAGCCCTATACAAATTAAAAAAGAAAAAATTAAAAAGATCAGTCATCTAGGAATTGAGACAATCTAAAGAAAAGGTTTTTTGTTTGTTTGTTTTTGCTATTTTTCAATGCCCTCTCCATCCATACTCTCATCAAAATCGGTGGTCCTCAACCTGTGGGTCATAACCCCTTTGGGGGATCAAATGACCCTCTCAAAGAGGTTGCTTAAGGCCATTGGAAAGCACACATATTTACCTTGTAATTCATCACAGTAGCAAAGTTACAGTTATGAAGTAGCAATGAAAATGATTTTATGGTCAGGGATCACCACCCTATAAGGAAATGTATTAAAAGGTCACAGCATTAGTAGTGTTGAGAAACACCTTCCTTAGTTTAGACTCTAAACAGAGCTGTTTCAGAATTCATAAGCAAACAGGAGCACTTGAAAAGCCTAAGCCTGGACTAGGTTGTGACGGAAACAAACTTCAAGGCTATCTGGGAATGGAAACTGTGGCAGAGAGAGTACTTTCTTCCCTAACTTAATCTTTTCCTGCTCAACTCTGGCCATCGCAGTTCAATCTATTACTCCTGCATGCACTCTAATACCGTACTAGGAGGCATCACCAGAACAATCTTAGGTTTTCTTTTTTTAAACTTGAGACAGGATCTTTATTATATCCAAGCTGGTCTTGAACTTGTGATCTTCCTGCCTCGGCCTCTTGGGTATCTGAGATTGCAGTTGGGCCCTAGCTTCTTCAGGTTTAGTTTCATGACTCATTATGAATCCATTCCAAAGTGGAATTTGAGAGAAAGCAGGGCAGCCATCTCTCTGCTCAATTTTCTGAGGCACCTCTCAACCTTTTCGTGGGGCTATAGGAATCCTGAGTATAAATCTAGCCCAATTAAGAGAAAAAATCACTTAAGCCCGAGTTCATGGAGAACCAGAGACTTTTGATCACTGTAAAGGCTGAGAGCAATTTCCTTGGTCTGGCTGAGAAATTTACAGCTCATCATATGAAGACTGTATAAGTGGAGAGCTTGGAGGGAAAGGGTGTGGCACAAACCCAATCCTGTAGTGTTCCAGAAAAATACACACATCCAGAGGCACTCTGGAGAAACGGAGGCCCTGATAATATAGAAAACAGCGTTCTCAAGGCACAAAGCAGCTCTTGCCCTCTCTCCTATTTTTCCATTCCTCAGACCTCCCCCCCCCCCCAACAGCCTGTGTCTTAGCAACCCATTTAGAAAAGGAAGCTAGAGTCCTGGAAAAGCAAGAAAGGGGGCTGCTTTACCCTATATTGGACACAAGGTGGCACTAAGTCACAACAGTAGTTCTGAAAACCCCATCTGGAAAATGGACCTTGAGAGCCCTTGAACTATTTTCCTATTCTTTGTTCCCCCCATGGGCCTGGAGAATAAGAAGCCTTTCAGGTGTGATGGATAACCGTCTTTCAGAGATCCACTTCCAGCTGAAGCTTCTTCGATTCCTTTACTCCAAGGGCTGTCTTCTGTTAGCCATCTCTGTCTCTTAGATACGTCGAAATGTTGGACCACTGCTCAGGCTGCCTGAAATACCGTCATAACCCCCTGCTCTCTCCAGAGCCCTGTTTCTCAGCTGCAGATAAAATGGGCTGGAGAGATGGCTCAGAGGTTAAGAGCACTGACTGCTCTTGCAGAAAACCTGGATTCAATTCCCAGCACACATATAGTCTGTAACTCTAGTTCCACTACACATGACAGTGATTGTATATACTTGGAGATACAACATCCATATGAATAAAATAATAATTTAAAATGTTTAAAAAGAAAAAAGGAGATTATCTAGGAGTGTTTCTAAATGCCTTCACCCCCTAGAAGAGTGGTTTTTCTTTGAGGAAGTCATTTGGAAAACCTCAAACATGACACTTAGGTGGTTCTGCTCAAATTTTGCCTCCCCTCTCTTGTGAAAGGTAAAATGCTTGTATCATGGGTATGTTGAGAGTAAATGGTCTAAAAATGCTGCGAGATGACTGACCCACTCCAGTTCCTCTTCCTGTCAGACATGACTGTTCCCAGTGCCTCAGTCACACTTCAGGAACTCTTGACTCCTAGACTCTGCCTGGAATGCTGTCTTCCCTCAGCCATTTGCTTCTGTTAGATCTGGTCCATTTGTTGGCGTACCTACCAGAATGCCTACAAGCCTTCTTCTTTTTGGCTGTCTCTGAGTCTGATGGTCTCCCCACTCATGTTTTTGTTGGTGGTGTTTTGGGGGGTTTTTTTGTTTTGTTTTTTGAGACATATAGCCCAGGCTGCGCTTGAACTCATGATCCTCCTGCCTTCACCTCCTGAGCTCTGGAATTACAAGTATGTGTCAGACCACCCAGGTGGACCCTCCATTTTCTTAGTGACTATAACCACATGTGCCATGTGTCCTGTTCTTGTACTTTATCTTATGATTTGTGAGTAAATCTGCTCTACAAAATTATGAAGGCCTTATTTATCTTTTTTTACCCTATTCTGATGAAACCAGTTGGGACCCAGTATCATCAGAATGATGTTATACTGTGATGAAACCAGTTGGGGCCCAGTATTATCAGAACGATGTTATATTTGCACAGTGCTTACACTTTACTAAGCACATCCACATACATTCCCATCTAAGTCTCATGACAGTCCTGTGAGGTAGGTGTTATCTTCTCTATTTTACAGATGAGCAAACGGACAAGTTAAGCAACTTGCCCAGGGTTATACAGCTGGGAGGAGGCAGAGGTGGATCTGAATGCAGATTTTCTAAGCCCTTGTCTAGTTTTTCCAACTGTCTGTGCCTGAATTCTTGTCTGGAAATTCCTTTTTAGAGTCTGAAACCATGAGGGCTCACCCCTTTTAAAGGTTTATTTTATTTTTATTTATGTGTGTGACGCTGTGCATGTGGTTGTGAGCCATCTGATGTGGGACTGAACTTGGGTTCTCTACAAGAGCAGCGCTAACTCTAAGCCATCTTTCCACTCTGCCCAGTAATTTAATTAATGGCTTGAATGAGTTACTGATGGCATGCTGTTCAAATTTTACATGATAAGTGATGTACCTCAGAAGAAGGGACCTTGCCTAGCATTTGAAAAGCTGATGGTTCAAGGTTTAGTCCCCAGTAACACAAACACATACACACACACACACATGATTCTACTTTCAGAAAGCTCCCCAAAGGCCAACATGAAATGAAATGTAAATCTTCAGAACCCAGTTCCTCAAATGCAGATACCTCAACACTTGGTAGGAGAGAAATGGCTTTTCATCTATCTTCGAGCATGCTTTCAAGTGTTGGAGGTGACTTTGTGCTAATCAGTTTTGGATATTAGCTCCACAAGTGGGGAGGAGAGAGCTCGGCTTGGATCAGGATATTACCAAGAGATATTAGCAACCTGGAACAAAGTACAGCAAAGAGAATGCAGGAGTGTGAGAGGACTGAGAAAGCACTATACACAACTGTTTATCTCGGAGGAGAGAGGGACAGAGTGACAGTGTGCTGGTTCAGGGGACAGTATTCAGAAGGATCTACCTTGTTTTGCTTTAGAAGAAAGCATCGTTAAAAGCAGAGGGTGAGTAATATGGGAAACTAACTTGGACTTACTCCAGCAAGGGACTTCAGAATAATTTGAGAAGATCCAGTCTGCAATGGCCTTGAGAGAAGGAGACTTTCCCTTCCCTGGAAGTACTTAAGCAGGGGCAAGATTAGTACTTGGTGAAGAGGTTGCCCAAACTAGTGAGGCCGTATCTGACAGCATGATTTTAAAATTCAAACAAAGAGGATAGAGTTGAAAACTAGCTGAAACCCTTAGAGCAGGTATCTCTTTGCCAGTTGTTATCTTTGCCTCCAATCTCTCTGCCTCTGGCCCACCTGCCCCTCTGCTCCAGAACTATTTTTCTGAATACTTTATCATGAGACCTTCCATATCAAGTATCACAAGAGCTCAGTGAGCCTGGAGGTTACCTGGCCAGTCCTGTAATCAGGCATCTGGCCCATGGAGTGCTTGTTCAGTCATGGCCTGGCTATCTCTGTTGATAGATAACTTCTAAAGAAGAGGACACCAGAACCCCTGCATCTGGTGTCATAGGGAAGTGTGAGTCACCCAACCCTGGGGCTGGAAACTCAGCTTCTCTGCTGCCCTTTGGGCAGTCTGGAATAATTGCATGGTGCTACCAATACATCAAAGTGCTCATGTTGCCATCTTAGGGCATTTTTTTTCTCCTTTTATGAAACTATTGGTAATAAATTTCAAAAGAGTCTAAGAGGCTGCAATCATGAGCTAAAACTTTTATTACAATTTTGCTTTATTAAAAAAGGAAAGAGCAGGGCTGCTGATGGAGCTCGTTGGGTACAGAGCTCACCTAGCATGCATAAGGCCTTCGGTTCCACTCCCAGTACTGCAGAATCTGGGAATGGTGGTACAAACCTGTAGTCCCAGTACTCGGGAGGTGGAAGCAGGGGGATATGAAGTTGGAGTCACATTTTGCAACACAGTGAATTTGAGACCAGCACTGGGCTACATGAGACCCTGCCTTAAAAAGCAAAGAAAAAACCCAAACAATTCATAAGAACAATAAACGAGTAAAAAAAAAATCTAAAGGCAAAAACAGTAGCATTTTAATACATAATCCAAATCTGTTTTCCTAGAACTTCCACCCATCAGACCTGGGAACATTTGGAGTCAGTCACATATAACAAACCTACAGCTTCAAGCCAGCACTCAAGAAACAGAGGAAAATGGATCTCTGTGAGTTCAAAGCCAGGCTGGTCAACATAGCAACTTCTAGGCTAGCTGGGGCTACAGAGTAAAAGCCTGTGTGTGTGTGTGTGTGTGTGTGTGTGTGTGTGTGTGTGTGTGTGTGTGTGTTTAAGCCAAACGACTAGACAAACCAAATATACCAAACCTACAGCTTTCCCCTCCTGGCCATCCCATAATGATTTGTCCACATTAGACACAAATCTCCAGGCACATATCTACCTTTACCCATTCTGAAATTTTCTGTCTTGTCCCAAAAATACCTTATCTAATTCCAGGCAACGATGGCATGGTCTTCTCTTCATGGACTTTTCCAGTCTTCCCGTCAAAAGGAGTGAGCTGAACAGGGTAGTAGGGAATGATTGGTTTTTCCTGACTCTGTACAAGGATAGGCAATCTCTATTTTGTAACGTGGGATCTGTAACGTGGGAGCCACCTTTTCCCATCCAAACAGTTAGTCCTGAAGCTGAAGAACATATTCATTCCATTTTCTGTGGGGTTTTAAAAACCACCACCAGGTGCTCTGCAAATCCTCTGTGTGCACTGTTAGTGAGCAAACAGTGACATAGAGTGCTTCTGAGTAGAGAGAGGGTCCTGGGAGCCATACTGCTTTCCTTTGAGCATGGCTCCTGATAGTATGTGCTGGGATGAGTGTCTTCACCCCTGATAGTTATATAAGCTAGCATAGGGACAACCCTACAGTCATGGTTACCATTCTTGCATGGGTATTTTAAACCTCTGGCCATTCATGCACACTACAAATACAGATCCTAAAACAGCTGTGCCTAGCACCCTATACTTAAATATGAATGATCTGTGGGATGTGAGCTCAGGGCTGCTGTTCAGCAATGCAGCCCATACCATGAAACCACATAGGTCTAGAATGACTGTCATTCATCTTGAAATCCTGTCTGTCTTGGCCATCTAGGCCTTTGAAAGGCACGAGGCCCAACTGAAGCTTCTCATTGATGGGTCCCTGCTTTGCTATGGCATCTTGAGTGTGTGAGAAGAAATACCATTTCTAAATCACCCCTCACCCCATGAAACAGTCTCCTAATTCAGAGTCTCTCTACTATGAGAGGCCCCATTGGGAATATCTGAAATGGAGCAACTAAAGGTTAAACATGAAAATATAGACAAAATGGACCCAAAAGGTGGCATCATCCAGGCTCTCAGAGGGTGAAAGACCCAGCACAGTCATTCCATTTGGCAGCTACTGTTAAGGGTTTTCAGCGTACCCAGAGAACCTCCTTACCACACCTACATCACTCCTTGGCTTTCTCTTAGTCTTGTTTCCACTCTGTCATCTTCAGAAGGAGTGCAGGACACAGGCCATGAAAGAACACAGCTCGGTCTTTATTCAGAAGTCACATATTGAAGATGGTCAAAGCACACTTGTTACATAGTAGGTATTTGGCAACCATTGGTTGTTCCTCATCAGCTTTTTTCTTTCTATATTTAAAAAAAAAAAGCAACCTAGGGCTGGGCATGATGGTACACACCTTTAATCCTAGCACTCAGAGGCAGATCTCTGTACGTTCAAGACCAGCCTGGTCTATGTAGCAAGTTCCAGGACAGCCAAGGACTACATAGAGAGATCCTGTCTCAAACCACACAAACAAACATAAAAAGCAACCTGGGGGCTGGAGAGATAGCTCAGTGGTTAAGAGCATTGTATTACTCTTGCAGAGGACTTGAGTTCAGTTCCTAGCATACATGACCCATGGTTGATAGCTGCCTGTAACTACTGCTCCAGGGGATCTGATGTGCACATACATATACAAATAAAGAAAATCTGGGGCTAGAGAGCTGACTTAATGGCTAAGAGCACTTGTTACTCTTGCAGAGGACCTGGGTTCTATTTTCAGTACCCACATAGTGGCTCACAACCATCCATAACTCCAGTTTCAGGGGATCCAACTCCTTTTTCTGACCTCCATGGGTATCAGGCACACACATGGCGTACACATATATATATGTGTGTATATGTATATATATACAGCCAAAACACTCATACACATAAAATAAAATAAATACATCTAAAAAATTAAAAACACAATCTTTAAAAAGAAAATATTTTGCTGGACATGGTGGTACACACCTTTAATTCCAGCACTCAGGACACTGAGGCAGGTGAATGTGTGTGAGTTCCAGGCCAGCCTGGTCTACACAGCAAGTTTCAGGCCAGCCAGGGCTACCTGGTGAGACTCTATCTCAAAAACAAAAACAAAAAGACCACCACCACCAACAACAAAAACCAACCAAACCAAAAAAAAAAAACCCACAAAAAAAACAACAACAAACAAATCAAAAACTCAAACCAACCAAACAAAGCAACCCAAAAGTAGAGCCTTTGGCCTAGAGTTTCTTTTTTTCCAGACCCTCCCTGCTTTCCCACCCACTTAAAATATGTCCACAAAAGCTAGCGCTGCTGATGCCTAACCAGTGCAGGACTAGAGCAAGTCCAAGAGGATGATGACAGGGTCAAACTCTTGGGTTGAATTCTTGGTCTCTTTTTTTGTTTCGTTTTGTTTTTTTGTTTTGTTTTGTTTTGTTTTGTTTTGTGTTTTTTTGCTTGTTTTTTTTGTTTTTTTTTTTTGTTTTTGTTGTTGTTTTGTTTTTCACTACAGGGTCTTGGGGCTAGAATGATGGCATAGGGGTTAGCACCTGCTACTCTTCTAGAGAACCTGAGTTAGGTTTCTAGCACCCAAGTCTGGCAGCTTGCAAACACCTGTAACTCCAGCTCCAGGGGACTGGATACTCCCTCTGGCTTCCAGGGCGCCTGCATACATAACACACACACACACACACACACACACACAGCCAGAGCCTCAGGTAGCTCAGGCTTACCTCAAGCTCACTATGTAGCTAAGGAAAACATTGAACTCCTGGTCCTTCCTTTCTTGTTCCTTCTTCCAGGTGTTAGTGGCTTGGACTATATGCTGCTGGGGTGGCTTGTCTTTTAACAGCCACTTTGTGATTACTTCCCAGGTCATCCCTGACGTTTTTGTTACTATATGCTAGTATCTTTGTTTCAGAAAGAATAAAGGAAAAAAAGAGAGAAAGGAGGGCCCAAAGCTACTCTGCAATCATGAAATCACTCAACATGTACTCCTTCTCCCAGCCCTTCTGTTAGCTATTCCTGTGTTGAGCCAACTATTGTCCATGTTCTTGTCCCAGGCAAGACATTAGTGTGTTAGTTCTGGGTCTTGATCTTTGTATACAATACCTTGCACTTGTCCCCTCTTTGCACATCATCTTGCCTTGTGATGGATCACCTCCCTCATTTTGTCAGGGTCACTTTGAAGAATTCTATTCCTGGCTTCTGAGATATCAGCAACCCTGCCCAGCTGTCATACTTGATGAGCAGATTTCACGTTTAGCCCTTCAAGTCACAGAGGACAATAAGAAACCCTACAATGCTAATCCTATGGGGCCCCCGCCTTGAATCCATCCCCTAGAGTTGTCAGGGAGCCACTGTGACAGTCCTACCAGAGAAATAGATCTTGAATGACTTCTGCTATTCCAATTCAGAGATAAAGAAACCTGCATCCTTGGAGGAGAGGAGAGTGGCCGTTCTCTAAGTCAAAGGAGACAGAGGAGGCCATAGGCTGATACAACCTGTACTGCATTTCCAGAGGAGAAAGAATCTCAACAAGTCAGAGGCCAAGCCTCTTCCTAGCCACCAGTCCACCACGATGAGGGCAAGATGATGACCATAATAGTGGTAGTATTGGAGGAGGTGGTGGTGGCCTGGTGGCAGAGGAGGAAGGAAATATTTTTGCTGTTTCATTAGGTGGCCTGAGGCGTTAAGAGGTTCTAGCTGCAGAAATCCAAAGTTCTGGGGGCAGGAGGATGGTACAGCAAAATGATTAGGACCAGAGAGGCTTTGTGCAGGGGGCCCTGGGCAAGTAGAGCACAGCCCAGACTTGTAGGCACTGCAAGGCAGGAGGCCGCAGGCTGCTGGAACATTGAGCTTTGAGCCGGAGCAGGCGCCTGGCTCCAGGGGCTGTTGGGGCAGGCCTGTGCAAGGGAGGCAGGTTGGGGTTGCTAACTGGATTTTTTATTTTTATATCAAGACATTGTGTTTAAAATTTTTTACAAAGGACAAACTCCATGGGTTTCTGTTAGTATTTTAAGAACTTTTCTTTAAAAAAAAAAAGAAAAAAAAAGAAAGAAAAAGAAAAAGTCAACAACCAAAACCCAAACAAAACAAAACCAAAAAGAAAAACCAAACCAAACCAATAAAAACCCAAACAAACAAACAAAACAAAACAAAAAAACAAAAAACAAAAAACCACCAGTTTTGAAAGAGAAACGACAGACACAAAGAAACTAAAGAAAATGGGGCAAATTTTTGATACCATTTCCCCATTTTCCCAAGGGCAGAGGCAGAACCCAGATTATATACCTAGGAGCCCAATAAGGTCAGGGCCTCCATGGTACTTAGTTTACCAAACCTATTCTCCTCTAATCAGGCTGCTGCTGCTGGCTTTTGCAGGAGCAGGCCACCCTGGAGGCTCTGCAGTCCTCTATCGGGACACAGAACCAGTTGGTGCTCTGTCCTTGATGGCCCTCCAGTTCCATCCATTGCTAGCCTCTTCCTCCTTTCACCCCATAGTCTTGCACCCCATAGTCTTACTGTCTGGGAGGGTCCTTTTCCTTGGTCTGATTGTACGAACGTTGGGAGTTCCAGAACCTGAGAGTCCTGATCTTGGAGCCCTCCCCTCCACAGCTGCTTAGCACTCAATGGGCTGGAAAAGCATTGGTTCCAACGTTTTAAAAAAATCAACAAAAACAAGACCCAGAGAAAAGACCAAGTCTGGGGGAGGAAGAGCTATCCTGCTCTTTAAAGCTCCCGAGTCTGCAGTTGGTAGACGGTGCAGTTCTGAGAAGGCGAGCACCAAGGGGGTGTTCGGCTGTGGCTTCCAGGGCCCCAGGAGTGTCTATGGTCGGGCTCAGGGAGCTGGTTCCAGCTGCTATTCCATGGGCCCTTGGTACCAAGGACTCATATGTGTCCCCATTTGAAGGGCCTGTTCAGGTTCACTTCTGCTTTGTGTTTTTGTACATGCGGGTGCATGTCCACATCTGTCTGTGTTTGTGCAGATGGGTCTGCTTGTAGGGTGTGGGTGCGTGCGTGTACATATATGTGTATGTGTGTGCATGTGTGTTTGTGGGTCTAGGAGGGAGGGAGCTGGGAGATGGGTTGTGCTCTGGGCTAGAGCTATACACGGGTAGTGGAGTGTGAGTGGGGCAGCCCTGTACTGTTGAACCCTGCGGCAAAGGTGTTATAGGGGTGCAAGGTCTGCAACCCAACCAGGGAGTTGGGAATCATGGTGATGGTGTTGGGAGTCATGAGTGGTATGTCATCAGGGGAACGCCGCAGGGTCAGGGTATAGTCTGGCAATGCTGTGAGGCGCAGTGTATCGTGTGGGGGCCCGGCCTCACACTCATGGTGAGTGGGACCCAACTGTAATGCTGCCAGCTCCTCCTCTGGAGCAGTTCCCAATTCTGGGGCACCAGTTCCTCTCTGGGGGCTAGGCTGCCTCAGGGGCTCCTGGCGTCGTTTGTCCTTACGATAATAGAGGGCAGCAAAGGCCAACACATTAAGAAACAGGAGGGAGGCCCCCACTGCGATGGTGACACTTAGTTCAGTAGAGTAGTCTCGAGGATTCTCAACCAGGAGTGGCCCTGAATCCTGGTCTCCATTCCAGGACCCAGGGGCATTCTCATTGCTGTAGGCAGGTGAGATGGCTGGCCGTTTGGTGCTCCAGGTCTTGCCGTTGGGCCTACGGGTGATGTGGGAGCTGTGGGTGGTGTCCGGGGGCGGCACTTTGGTGGTCGTGGATGTGTAGTGGAACATGTCATGCAGGTTGTACAGGTGGGGCACCAGGTGTTTCCAAAAGGCTACCTTTGTGGCTCGGTAATGATCACGAACCCTTGGTTTCAGCCCGATGTGAAGATAGAGCTGGTCCCGGGGATTGTATTTGGACCAGGCCACTTCCTCAAAGCGGTTGGCCTTGGTGTGAATGAACTTGGTATCCTGGGGTACCGGCTTGTTGGGATCCCTGAAATACCACATTGAAATCTGGGGTCATGATGCTACCTGGAAAAAGAAAAGGCCTAACCTCCTTCTTCTCACTCTCCCAGTCTAAAATTTCCCATGATTTTCATGCTTTTCAGGACCCTGTTGCCTCCCCCACCCTTTTCTTCTCCTAGTTCCCATGGCAGGCAGCATGAAAACATCTCATTTTTCCCTGAGCTCATCCACTGCCATCAGGCTATGCAGATGCTTTGTCTTCTCACATGCAATTGAGTATCTATCAGTCCTTTCAGTTGCCCAGTTTTATCAAGCCCTTGGAAGACTCTTTCCAAATATGCATTCTTCCCTTTCATATTGCCTTTGACCAACTAACCTTGAATCCCCCAGTAACACCTCCCTGCTCAGTCCTGAGACTGAGTTCCAAGCTTCAATACAATTATCATTTGGTACCAGGGCCTGGGATGTGCTAAGCAAGAGCCCTACTACCTGATTGAACAACAACAAGAACAAGAAAAATGGAAGGAAGGGAAAAAAGCACAGAATCATGACAAGAAGGAGACTAAAGGTATTAGCAAGCAAGATTTAGGGTATTGCATAGAAAGGGAGATAATGGAAGAGATTAGACAGAAGAGCAAGAGGGCATGCTGGGGGTCTCAAAGAAGAAGACAGTCATTTTCTCCTTACCCGGTCTTGGCAAAGTTGGTCCAATAGGTCATAACAACAGCACTGAGCATAACATCATTCTTGGAGAAGTTGCAGGGGAAAAGGTCAGTGGGACCTACCATAGGGACACCAAAAACATAGGGCACTTCATCTCCATGAGCTGCATCTGACCATGCGGGCTTCATGAGGCTCTGGCAGTGATGATAGAAGGCGTAGAAGTAGGTCGGTGAGCCATAGCGGGCGTGCAGATCAGCTGTCACCACTGAAGGCTCCACCCACTGATGGTCAGTGAAAAGTGCCACCAGTGTTTTACGGCGGGTCTCAGGGTTATCACGGTCTGCCCAGTCTGTGTACATGAACTTGATGGTCTCCCGCAGGGTGTCCTTACCCTCAGGATAGCCATACAGATTGTCCACAAAATTGGAGACAGAGTAGTCAAAGTCAGTGCCAGAGACACCATCCTCGGGGTCCACCACCCCTTCCACAAACTTGAGACCCTCACCCTGGTTGACACCTAGCATTATATCATAGTTGAGGAACTCTCCCTGTTCCATAAGGATCTCAGGGTCATCAGGAATGACATCACCATCAATCACAGGGCCAAAAGCCACATGGTAGCGGGCTGGCTGAATGTCCTGTTCTACCAGCTCCTTGGCGCTCTTTTGTCGAAGACAATCTACCATATCCACGGTGTCCAGCACATTACAGCCCACTTTGTCTGCCAGCAAGCTGGTGTACTTCACTGGCTGGTAGTTCACAGCCCAGCTAGACAGAGCAGAGCCACTTTGGATGATGGCCCTCTGGAAAAGACCTACAGAATATAGGTTGCACAGGGTCAGAGCTGTCATGTCACATATGGCCATAAAACATTTTATCTTTTGTCACTGAGGCCACCCTGCACTGTGGACTGGTTATGAAAGAGGAGCTAGGCTTTTGTCAGGAGATGACAGGATAGGACCAGAGGGAGGTTGCTGAGCCCCTTCTCTGTGTTTCCCTGTTAAGCCCCTCCAACACACACACACACACACACACACACACACACACACACTGCTTCCCAGTCCTGGTATAGGCATTGGTAACTTGGGGGTTAAGAGAAATGCTGGGGAGAATTAACCCTTTGGGTCCCAGACATGGGCCTCCTTATGCTCCCTCCTCTCTTTATCACTCCTTGTCTCTCCCTCTTACTTCCTGCCCAGCTGGGCCCAGTTCTGTGCCAGCACACCACCAGGGAGCTGGCACTTACACCACAAAGGGGTCTTTTTCATGAGAGATGAGAAATGCAGGCAGGAGAGAGCCCCACATTCTGGGAGTTTAGGGATGGGTCCCAAGAGCAAAGGCCCTGGGGTCTGAAAATCTCCTGGCACGTGCCCTGGCAGGGTGGACTCAGCCCTTGCTGAAATTATGGACATATCACATCCAGAGTTCCAGAGCTAGAGGGACCCCCATCCCCCAACTCAAAAGAAGATTCTTCCACCTCTCTAAAAGAAAGAACTATCTCTCCCTGGCCCCAATATTCCCAAGGGAATATTTGGCTCTCAGGTACACACAGCCAATGGAAAGATGCTTTGCACGAGCAGAGGGAGGGAGAAAAGTATAGATTACCATTTAAGAGAGAGCCATTTTCCCAGATTATCCTCTATGATACATTTATTAGTGCTGGGGATGAAACACAGAGCATCCTGCAGGGTATGTAAGTGCTTTGTCACTGAGCCACACCTCTACCCAGAGAGAACAAATCTTTAGAGAGTTATATCCCCCCCCCCTAAGATGCACAGCACAGTGTTGTTCCAGGAAGGCCAGTAAAGAGTCCCAGTCAGAAGAGGTGCCAGGCCTCTCTTCAGACACAGGCATCCATATAGTCAGTCATTTCACTTTCCTCTAGAGGAAAAAAAAAAGGATTTTTGTTCATTCTACTGTCACCTGGAAACAGATACTCCTTCTGGTGGTCCTGGGGATGAAACTCAGGCCTCCTTCCCTTCCTTCCTTCCTTCCTTCCTTCCTTCCTTCCTTCCTTCCTTCCTTCCTTCCTTCCTTCCTTCCTTCCTTCCTTCCTTCCCTCACTCATTCATATTCTCTCTCTGTGCATGTGGTTGCATGAGTGAATGTGTGCGTGTGTGTGTCTTCATTTTTTTGAGACAGAGTCTTGCTGGTAACCCTGGCTGGCTTCACATTTATGGCAGACTTCCTGCCTTAGCTTCCTTAAGCACTTGGATTGTAGGTGTGCACCACCATGCCCGGCTTCCCATTCCCTCTCTTTACAGATGCAAGCCACATTTTAGTCTTCCTCCAGTGAAGTTTTTAAAGGACTCAGAGACAGAGCTTCTGGGGCAAGGAAAATGGCGCCTCACTTTCAGACACAAGCCTTCTTCTAAAGATGGTAAGTCTTGTTGTGAGAGCACTCTCTCACAGGGTCAGTCTCAGCCATAAACATGTGTTCTTGTTCACATACTTTCTTACCTTAGAGAAGGGCACTTATGTCAAGGACAATTTTTCTCCATACAAAGCTCAGCTTTGCCTCTCAGAAATATAATGGCCTCTATAGTCCAGATGGAGAGAGAACATTCCGTTGCCTAGCAAAATGGGGCCTATACAAGCCCTTCAGAAACTCACTGCAGAGGGACCCATACCAGAAAGAGGGTCAAAATGAGTGTCCTTTCAGTGAGGTGTATAGTCCTGGAAAGAGTCTGTGGTCCAACAATAGTCTGCCCCGCTCAGAGCGATCTGTCTCTCAGGCCATGGAGTCATACTTTGGGCCCACCTCTCACTCTAGACCATTTTTTCTTTTGAACAGATCTTCCCCCCTCCCCAAGAAAGGTAGATGAATTTTTCTTACACCTATAAACCAATTTCCACCTTAGATTTTGACTCTGAAGTAATACACCCTTCCCATACTAAAAGATCTCCTCGCCTACAAGGAACTATTGTCCCTTCAGAGAGAGGCACTCTATTCCCACTCTCCCAAATAAGACTCCCATTTGAGCCTGATCAGGGTGTGAATGGGGAGTCTTTCACATGAAGAGAAGCACTTCTTCCTGCGCTGAACATTTCCTTTCCACCTCCCCCGCAAGGGACCTGGTGCTGGAGTGAGGGCTGATTCCCCTGGGCACTCCTGGGATATGGAGCCAGTCATTCTGGAGCCTGGGATACCAGGAGCTCAACATGTACCAGCATTAAGCTGTTCTATGTTGAGGCTCAAAAGCTACTCACCCTCAGAATGATGAGACAGTGTGAGGAGGCTGACACATGATGCACCAATGCCCGAGCCAAAGACAGTAATTCGACGGGGATCTCCTCCAAAGAAGGCAATATTCTCACTCACCCATCGGAGGGCCTGGATTTGGTCAAGGAGCCCATAGTTGCCCTTGGCAGCCTGATCCCCAGTGCTCAGGAAACCTAGTTTCAACAAAAAGCATGAGGATAATGAAGGTGGAGGGATGCAGGATTTGGGTCATGGTAGCACAAATGAATTGGGGGAGGTATCACATGGAGGATAAACATGCTGTCATGTACTGCTTCCCCATCTTAGTAATGCTAACATAAACCACTGTTTATTTTTGCAAGGCCCAGCATCACCAATCTAGGCAGAATAAACCCCTGCTTCTCACCCATGATCTAGTTTGGAAGGAGTGGCAGACCATTTGATGTGGGTGTTTCCTCTAGGCAGAAGAGTAAAACTGCAGAGCTTACAAACAGCCAGAACTCAGCATTTTCTTCCCTGATGGAATATTTGGGGATGTGATCCTAATATCAGCAAAGATACAGTGGGGAGAAAGCAAGGACCCTAGAGCCAAACAGCTCTTGGTTAAATCCAGGATGAATATATCTTAGACATGTGGCCTTCAGAAAGTTATTTTAAAATCTCTGGGCCGTAACTTCCTCTTCTGTAAAATGGGGATAAAAATACCTCAAAGGGATATAACAAGGATAAAATGAGCATAAGCCAAGCACGTGGCAGATCTACAGTTACATTTTCTCCTTCGTTCTCTCTCTGAAGTGAAGAGCCCATGGACAGCAATCCCTAAGCTTGATTTGCGCTTCCTGTGCAAATCTGTCCATCTCCACTTTTTTTCCAGGGCTTTGGTATGGCCCCTTTCTCATCACTCCTGGGGCAGGTCCTCATATCCCTTCCTCCAACACCTAAGCAATCAAAAACTCTAGGGGATGCAGCTCAGCAATCTGTGTGGTTAACAAGCTCTCCAGGTGATGCTGATGCCTGCTAAAGTTGAGAAGCCACTGGGTCAGATCATCTTTTTCATCTGATGGAGAAATGAGGAAGTCAGTGCACAGCGTTACCACAGAAACAGGTCTTCCCGCCCACCCACTGGGATTTGCTGCTGAGGAGACTACATGTCACCATGGAGACTACCTTCCCACCCACCTGCTGGGATTTGCTGCCGTGGAGACTTGTTACCATGGTGACTACCTTCCCGCCCACCTGCTGGCTATCCCACAGAGATGTCCTATACCCCCACCCCCACCCTGTGCTTCCATTTTAGACTGATCCTGATGCCTCATTTCCTCTATCTTTTCCTTGATCCCTGGGTTCCTCAGAAGGCTCCATCTATCTTCTCCTGCCCTAGGCTTCTGGAAAGGTCCTTTCCAGGTGGGTGTAATTACTGTGCTCCTACACACTGGAAACCCAAACTTGGATCAGTATGCTTAGACTCCACAGTTAAAAGCCTGTTCATAGCACCTGGAATCAGCTTGGTTCAGGGCCATGTTGGAGGAGCCCAGAGCTCACAGAGAGCTGGCTCGCAGTCCTGGCAGTCTGCAGGCAGAAGTTTAATTCAAATAGAGCCAAGCAGGCAGAAAAAACACATCACTATGTTTCTTGGGCCTTTCTGTACTGGTTTTGCTAAAGAATCCATCTTACCACCTCCAAGTGTTATTAATTTCCTTTGGTCAGATTAAGAATATAAGTAGAAAGTATTTAAGTATTCCTCTCAGAACTTTGACATAAGTCTTCCTTAACCCTAGGTTCCAGATGAAGAAAGGAGAAGGGATTAGAGTAAACCTGAGCAATGAGTGGAAGAACTCTAGTTCTTTCAGATGGGGGTGGGGCAGCGTCTGTGGGGGGTCCATTCAGAAATGCAAGTGACTCCTGTGGATCATAAAATCTAGCTGAGGGTAGTGACAAGAAGAAGAAGAAGAAGAAGAAGAAGAAGAAGAAGAAGAAGAAGAAGAAAAAACCCATGCCAACCAATACCCAACTCAGCTTACCAAGCCTTGAGATCCTCTAGCAAAATGTGCCATGTCTTCGTTCTCTCCTTTCCTTCCCTTATATTTTTTCCCCCTTTCTTTCACTTAGACAATAGCAGATTGGGCTTCAGTCTTTGTCAAGGCATCATTCAGTGAAATATGTTAAGGTTGTCTGCCCTAGTTGGACATGGTAGTGCATACCTCCACAGCTCTCAGAGGGCAGAGTCAGGATAATTTTGAGTTCAAGACCACAAAGAGTGAAGGGAGGGAGAGGGGGAGGATGAGGAGAGGGAGAGGGAGAGGGGGAGGGGAAAGAGAGAGAGAGAGAGAGAGAGAGAGAGAGAGAGAGAGAGAGAGAGAGAGAGAGAGAGAGATCTGCTTTCCTAGCCAGCAAGGGAGTGTTGTACTTGGAGGTAGAGTAGATTTCTCCAACGTGAGCAATTTCCTAGATTAGGACAAAGCCTGAAAAGTCTGAGTAGAGGGTTTGGCCATATCTCTGCTCTCTCAGACCTCATGAGGTTCCAGGTAAGGAACAGTGAGTGAAGTATGTGGCTAGGGCCATGCCATTGATCCTCACTACACAAAGAGCCCTAACTTCAAATGCTATAGTCAACAGGCTCAGGTGGTGATGGGGTAGGTAAGCATGACTGACAAGGAGTGCCCAAAGCCTTGCAGCCTAGGAGAGAAACCACTCATTGATAGCTTCAAAGGATCCTGGCCATCCACAGAAACTCCGAGAATGGAAACTCAAATACCCAACTCCACAGTTGTCAAAATAAATCTGAGTCAGCTTCCTTGAACCCAAGTTTATACTGTAGTACACGTAAGCTGCTCATCAACAGAAGATGGAGGAATCTGGCAGATTGTATCAAAACTAGGTATTTGTGTCACTCCAGGATTGTCACTCACCATGTTTTCAGCTTGCCTGGAAGATATCTGAACAATGATGTGGAATTAAATGAATTTTGGAACCTGGAATAAAACTTTGCAAGCCATTACTTTGTTAGTATATCCACTACTTCTAGGTATATCCATATCCTATATCCTGCTCGATTTGTTTTTGTTTTGTTTTGTTTTGTTTTGTTTTTTGGCCCCAAGACCAGTGGAAGGGTCTCAAATAATAGCTACATCTTCTGCTTTGGTGTGTCAGAGGTAGGAGAAGATCTTCACGAATTAGCTAGTGAAATTCTCAAGACCTCTAGAGAAGCTTACATGGACTCACTGCACTCAATGCTCAGGAGGTGCTGCTGAGAGGAAAGGCAAGCAAATGTATACAACTAGAGTCCAAAACTGGCCACCTGTTATGTTGTTTTATTTTTGATATACTTTGGAAAACAAAACAGAGCTACAAAGTCACCAAGCATCAGGAACAAACTCATGTTCTACATCTAGTGCCAAGAGACAAAAACATCTTTTATGTACCCAGAATGCAATCAGTGGCTTGATTATATTTGTGTTCCAGAATAGGAACTGAAGAGTACATAGGAAGTGGTTGGGAACTTCTAACCAAATCTCAGTTTATAACTCTTCCTGATTTTAGAGTAATGTTCTTTGGATCATTAATTGCTTAATCTCAAAGATGCACTTTTCTGATTCCCCAAATGAGAGGAGGTTGTAAAGTCATTGCTCTTAGCCTGAGCTTGCTTCACAGTTGAGCTTCAGGGAAGCTGTGAAGTTCCATGGAGACTATGAAGTCAAGAGGAGACTGCCATTCTGTATATATAGTCCTGCCCAGAAGCAAAATTCAGCACCAGGGCCACTGGGACTGGAACTGGCAAAGCAATGTAGCCAGGAGCAAATTCAAACATGATCCTGCCCAGCAAACAGACTAACTGCTGGTTCAACATCTGTGTGCAGAAATCTCCACAGGAATCCTGAGAACACAGTCCCCCAGGGAAGAAGTTGGCCTCTTCATGCCAACTAGAATGTGGAACCTCGATGGGCATCTAAAAGGGAGCAAGGTCCTATATGCCCTGCCACTTTCTCTGGAGTATTTGTTTATCTCAAGACCTTGGCCACAGATAAGTTACCGACAGTCATTGGAAAAGGTATAAGATAGAGAACCAGCCTAAATCACCCAAGCAGGTATATATACATGGTGGAATATGTTGTGGGTAGGCTACATGGTAGTGCATGGGGAAGGCTTTGGGAAATACATGTGTATAAGTAGGTACACATAATGAATGAGTAAAGGGATTTATGCAGGAAGGAGAAGAAATGTGTACATGTGTATACATGAGGGAGCATGAATGTAGCTAGGGTAAATAGAGGGGTGTGTGTGTGTGTGTGTGTGTGTACAGCTTGAAGTACAAGAATATGTGTGTATTTGAGAGGTAAGGGGTAAGCACATGTGTATGTGTTGGGTATATATTATCAGAGTATATGTGGAAAAACTGTGTACATGTGAATGCATCTAAATATGTAGATGGGGTCTATTCAGTATGCATATGTGAGGGGATATATGTACAGTTAATGAAATGGTTACCAGTGTGGAAGCAGATATGTGTGTTAGTGTGTGTGTGTGTGTGTGTGTAGTTATCTATAAACTTGTAGGGTGGGTGGACATGTAGAAGGTTATATGCATGAAAGGAAAAAAGAATTCTAGTTTGTATTATGTAGAATAAGAGAGGGATAAATGTTTGCATATGTGAAGTGTGTCATGTGTGATGTGAATGCACAAGTGGGACACATAGGAGGATGTGTGTGTGTGTGTGTGTGTGTGTGTTTGGATGTGTAAGGATGGTGGAAGGCTAGGAGTATAATGTCCACATAAGGTAGATGGAGTTTGGGTGTGGATATACAGAGTTTAGGTATTTGTGTAAGGTGTCAAAATAGGGGTAGCAGAAATTGTGGCTCTGGGAGCGTATGATATATATATATATATAGTATAGCTGTGTATAAAAGATGTGGAACAGAGTATATGAAAAGGTGTGCACATCTGCTGCAGGACGGGTAGTTTACAATGGATCTTTGTACCAAGAGCACTGGAGGAGCCTCTACTTTCAACATCACTGTCACCATGACTGCCTAGATGCTAATCCTGCTGATGGGCAAGGAAGGTTTCCATGGTGGTTTGATCAACAAAAAATGTTATGAAATGGCTTCTCACCTGTGGCGTTCCCAGTACTGACCTCATTTGTCCCCTCCCTCACCACTCCCTTCAGCTTTTGCACCCCTTCTTTCCATACACACACATACCATTATTTTTGGGCCATTACCCCATTTCCCTTGTTGCTGCCAAAACCACATGGGCAGGGGAACGGGGCTGGATGGACAGATACCTCCTCCCTACCCATACCTCCTCCTGTGTGTGTTTGGAAAAATTTTTGGTTTTGGGTTTTTTTGTTTTTCTGAATTAAAAAAATATATTCTAACAAAAATGTGTATACACACACACACACATATATATGAGAGAAATCTGTGTTTGGTGTGGATGTGGAGCATATAGTATATGGGTATGTGGATATGTGTGTAAGCAAGACTGTATGTGTCTCGCTCTGTAAGGGTATGTGTAGGAGTGGACTGGAGCCGTGTGCACATGTATCTTGAGGAGTAAGAAGTATTTGTATGCATGGGAGTAGGAGGATGGATTTGATGTGTGAATGTAAAAGGGTGTGTGGACACGGGGTAGATAAGAAAGAATACCTGTATGTCTGTACATACTTAGGACTATAGGGCTGAGTGGGCAGCAATGAAGACAAGAAAATTAACAGGACCTACAAAACTCAGTCAAGCAAAAGTCTGGTGACCTGAGTCTTGCTTGAGACTTTAAGTGGTGTTAAGTTTGAGCTCTCCATGCTGATCCATGCCTATAATCTCAGCACTTAGGAGGTGGATGCAGGAAGACCAGAAGGTCAAGTCTAGCCTAGGCTATCCTGTCTAACCCCTCCTTTTAAAAAAGAGCATAATATTTGAACTGAATTTCCCCTGGCATCTAAGTATTCTGAAAAAGGGCTGGGAATGAGAGAAAGCCCATGGTATTTGGGTCAGGGTGAAAAAATAACTTCATGGCTATGGTCATTAACACCAGCTAGAGAACCAGGACTGCCTGAATTGACTTCCCTGGGATTCTTTCTTCCCCTTTTCAAAGCCAGCTTTCCTCCTAAGCACCTGGCGGAGAATCATACCTAGCACCCCGACCCGATAGTTGAGGGTGATGACGATGACGTTGCCATAACTTGCAAGAACGCTGCCATCAATCATGTTGCCTGTCCCTTCCATGTAAGAGCCTCCGTGGATGTAGACCATGACAGGCTTAGCACCACTGTCCCGGATATCTGTAAGGAGAAGGGGTGAGGCACGGGCTAGGTAGGATGCCCTTCCTCCCTTACCCCCCGCCAGCCCTGGGGGGGGTGCGGGCAGCAAAGCTATTCCAGGTGCCAGGACACCACCACCATCCCTGAGGGCAGGACTCATGGGGCTGCTAGGCCCAGAGTTCAAGTGTTGGCCAGAGAAAGCCGGACTTGTAGAATGTTTTTGAAAGATTTGGATTTCAAGTGCCTCCCAACTGAAGATGGCCATGTGCGCATAATTCATCTGGGCCTGAGTGGCCACGGCTGGCTTCTTGGGGTGAGAGAAGAAGAAATAGCAAGGGCTTAGTGGTCCTTTAGCAGCATCCTTTAGCAGGTGAGTTCCTGCCCTGCATATCCAGGAGTCCTGGGACCTGACATGGCTTTAGAAAGCAGGAGCTAGGGAGCCCTGAAACCCCCAGGACTAGACTAGTTACATGGAAAAACGGCCATCGGCAGCAGCTGGATTCCATCCCACCCCCCAGTGCAGACAGAAACAAGAAGGATGGGGAGAAGGGGTGGCACAGGGAGAGAACAGGAACGTGGGGAAATGGGGAGGGCAGTAGATGGTAGAGATTGCGGTGGGGAACCTTATAGACATGGTTTCTTAACCACATGCCCATATCCCCCATTCTTCCTGGACCAACTTTGCTAAAAACATTGGGATTGAGCAGAACTTGGCATGAGAAGGCCTGCCCATCCAGAGTTAAAGTGTAGACGTCTCCACCCAGGCCAGTGCCCGAGGGTTCATCAAGGGGCTGATCCCAGGCCCCATCAGAATGGTGTGGGGTTGGAACAGTCAAGAGAAGGCTCCAGGCCTGACCTTGACTTGCCTGTCACTTGTCAGTCTGTGAACTGGCCCACTCTCTGCCATACTGGCACAGCCCTGCTGGTCACCAGTGGATCCCCTGAACTGCTTGGGCCCATCCCCACAGGACCTCCAAAGGGGTAGGCCCAGAGCATGGGTGAGAAAGAAATGCTCTCTGCTGCAGCACAAACAATCTTGTTACCCCAAAGAGGAAGGCTGGTCCCATTACCATCCGAGAATCTTAGTCTATCTACTACTATCTAGTACCTGGGCCTCAGCTTGGCTTTTAGGACACAGTTTTTCTGATTCTGTTCCTAACCTAGTGCAACCTCTGGTCCTGTGGCCATCTTGCTTTGGGAGAAGAAAGCTAGGGAAGTGTTATCTTTGAATGTCACTGCTTTGTCTCTTGGTGTGCCCTAGGAGGGCCGCTCTGCAGGGAACCAGGATCCAGATGGTTCCCAGAAGAAACCCAGGCATCCCCTTACCATCCAGTTTTTTTTGTGCCTGTCCCCACTCTCCCTGGCCCTGTTTTACTCATCACCATTTCTGCTGCCACATATGGGCAGGTGCCCGTGAATCATAAAAGATGTGAGAAGGTCAGGGGTCAGGGCCAGGAAGACACCCTCCCTATGGCTCTACTTATGATTGATCCCCTGCTCCTGCTGGATGTGTCCATTAGCCCAGAAGTCCCAGTGGCCAATGAGGCCAAAGACGGAGGAACAGCCCAACGGCCTTGTACAGGAACAGAAACACACCAACGAACGGACAGACAGACAGATGGGGCTTCTCCCCATTGAGAAGGGGAGGGGCTCTGTGCCATGCACCAGCCGCCGCGCCCTGCAGCCCCCAAATACCTTCATCTTCATCCCCGTCATTATCCGCTAAGTCCTCGCCCTGTTTCTTAGCGCCGGATCCTGGGGACCAGACACGGGGAGACACAACAGCACAGAACAGAGAACAAAACAGAGAGAGAATTCAAAAACAGCATGACTGCAGTGTGGCCCAGCAAGCCAGCTCTGGGCCTGGGCCCAGGACAGGCAGGAGGGATGGCAAGAACTGAGGGAATGGGTGGGCTGAGGCCCAGACCTTTATCAGGATGATGGTGTTGCAGGCCTCTGCTGTGCTGACCTCCCTATACCTCCCTGTCCCACCTTCCTGTCCACAACCAAGTTCCTTCTCAGTTAGGAGGTAGCAGCGGGTGGGCTGGGGTACAAAGCCAAAGGGCCACTTGTGGAAACTTCATTCTTGATGGAAGGACTGCATGTGCAGACACATGCAGGTTGAGCTGGAAATCAGGGACAGGTACTGAAGGTGAGGAGTGATATTGCCAGCATCCGTGGATAGCTATGTGATAATACTCAGGGCATAGGTATTTACTAGAAACCTTAGGTCTGAGCTCCAAGGACCCAGTGGGAAGATTCGAGCCGGGCCTCAGCTGACCCTGATTCCCGCAGGAGAAGATGGGAGATGAAAATTTCCGTCTGGCTTTGTTCACTGGGGCCCCCTGCTCTTGTTAATGGCAAATGGGGCTCCTGCACACAGGAACCAGTCTTAAGAGCAGCAAGTGTTGCTCTAGGAGAGAGCCAGAGGGGGAGGGAGGGAGGGAAGAAGAAAGGAATAGAGGAAGAGAGAGAGAGAGAGAGAGAGAGAGAGAGAGAGAGAAATAGTTCCTACCATATACTGAGAACTGAACATCTACCACATTCCAGACATTCTACTTCTGCTGTTCTGTTTGATCCTTAAATCTCAATGAGGTAGGCACTATCCTTATTCCTCTTTCACTGATGGGGAAACTGAGGTTCACAGAAGTAAAGTGACTTGCTCAAGATCACACAGCTAGGAGGAGCTAGAGGTGTGAATCAAACCCAGGTCTGCTTGACTCCAAAGCCCTTATGCTCTTTCCACTGCATCATACCACCTTTCAGGGGTGAGGGGAGGGGAAGGAAGAAATAGATGAGAGAAGAGGTGGAACATGAAAGGAGAGGAGAGAAAAGAGACTAGAGTAGGAAGAAAGGCATTTAGGACTTGGGGGCGAGGGTTAGGCTGGCACTATTTCTCCTTCATGTTCTGAGGAGACTAGAAGGACATCTTGGAATGGCTGTAAAAAGACATGATCTACGCCTGGTTGCTGGTCAGTGTGTCAAAATGGAAGTAATTCTGCTGGGACCCCACACCTTACCCTCTTGCTTCCATGATCACAGATACCTTCAACCTAGAGCAAGAAAATAGCCCTCTTTCTCTGTTGGTCTGTACTCTGGTGACTAAATAACCTTGTAGTTATTAACCAAAACAGGAACTACTCTCCTACTACAAGTTGGCTTTTCAACTGGGCCAAAAACTCAGCTCTAGTAGAAACAGCCTCTGGCTTTCTGAACTTCCAGTGGCACCTAGTGTCTTAACACATTAGCTCAACGCTTGCCAGTCTTGCCTTCAGAATGTCAACAAGACATGGCCACACAGTGTATCAGCCAGCAAACAGAATCACTCATTCCTAGACATCAGTTCCTTTCAACTCCATGGAGGCAGGGGCTGAAGCAGATCCTCCCTAGGGGCACCCTTCACTTCTGGTTGGCTCCTTCTATGACCGTCTGAGGATACTTGGGTTGTTACATCATCCCAGCCTTGTCCCAGCCTCCCTTGTACAGAATATCCTCCTTCAGCATGTCCTTGACTAACAATTCCTTGCTGCCGTGGGCTTTACTGGGCATCACCCATACACATGCTGCCATGGAGGATCCCACATAGGCCACCACACACATGCACACATGTGCACACACACACACACACACACACACATACACGCACGCCATGCATCGAAAGAGGTAAGACTCATACATTTTTCAAATGGCTAACAGGCTCAGGATAGGGAGCTAATAATCAAATGCCCTCCCCTATCCTGTATGAATCCCACTATCCAAACTGCCCTATGGACTTAAGGAATCCAGCAGAGTTTTAATGCCAAGCTAGGAGCTTCTTCAAAGCAATGATTAGTCTCCCTTCATGTCCCAACAGCACCTTGCCCATCATCCACAATTACAATTGACAAAATATTCATACTGCATAGTGGCTTCCAGTCAGCAATCTGCCCATAATCTCAGCATGAGCTTGTCCTGTCCTAGGCTCTTATTGTACCCCTAAAAAGTTCTTCTCTCCTAAGCCGTGGCTACTAGTAATACCATCTCTTCCTTACCCCCACTGCACTCCACTAAGTAACTCATGAAAGCAGCCTTGAAACCCTTTCCCTGAATACATGTATAGGTTAATGGAAGGTTATAGCCAGGATGGTTTTCTGCCTTCCCATGTGGAAATGGAGGCTCTTAAAAGAAAAAGAAAAAAGACTGACCTCTGAACGTGGGCTACATAAAGAGTTCATGCCCAGCCTAAGCAGTGTAGCAAGACCCTGGCTCAAAAACAAAACAAAACACAGCAAAGCAAAGAAAAAATGAACACAGTCAGAAGAATGGCTTATGAGTTGGCAGCAGAGGCTGGAGTCAGTTGGGGACTGTGCTTCCTAGACAAGTGTTCCTCCTTCAGCAGTACTACAGAGGTCCTTCATTTGCATGAGAGCCTGTGCATGCTTCCTACAGTGCATGAGAGCCTGGGCTGGATGGGAAGAGGGGTGAAACACTGTTCTTAACGGCAGAGTCTGACTCCAAACAGGAGCTTTTGAAATATGTCAATTCTTAGCTGTCCTTAGAGATTCTCATTCAGTAAGGGTCGTTCTTTCTCAGGAATCCTGACGACACTGGAGAAACCCTGCCCTAGAGCATCAAAGGAAAACAAAGGCCAAGCTTGCCAAAAGCTTCTGAGGTGAGTGGTGATTGTCTTTGTTCCCTAGGCTGTTACTAGAGCCAATTGGCCCAACCCAGCCAAGGTCTGATCTTATGCCTCAGAGAGATGGGATTGGTCAGGTGGAAACTGCCTCTGTGGGCTACAGTGGAAAGAACATCCCCTGAGGGTCAAGAGCCCCAGGTTTTGGTCCCAGCTCTGCCTCAGACCAGCAATAGGGTC
>CM053742.1:84613060-84658060 GCA_028658305.1 Pachyuromys duprasi | reverse complement strand
TTCCAGGACTGCAAATCCAAACTTCATCTGCAAAGCTTGAGACCTTGACACACAGGAAGAAACTGAGGCACTGCATGCAGAAGACACCAGTTTCTTGCCACAGAGACCTCACTTGGCAACCATCACCTCTCCTTAACATCACTCAAGGAGCAATCACCAGTAGGGCCACTTTGCCCTCATCCAGAGGCCATTACCCTCCCAGAGGCCAATGTCATTCACGTCTGCTGCTTCTGTTAAGGTGGATTGGATTTGGATAGATATCAGTTATCTGACCATTCTGGCTTCTACCCTCACCCCAATATTTAATGCCTTTACCTAGTTTCTGTGTGTAATGCACCTGTCCACTTGACCTAGCACACACATACCCCCAAATCCCTACTGACTATCCCTTATCCCAGCCAAACTTCTAACCCTGGGTCTCTTGCCAGGATAGAGCCAAGAAAAAAAATGCTTCAGTTGTGTTGGCTTTAGCATACCTGGAAGCCCCATTCCTTATTCATGACTTGGGCAAATCCCATGTGTAGGTGAACTGTGTGGGCTCAAAGGGACTTTTAAAAATAACTTGGATATTGACTGATTGACACTCCTGCTTTTACCAGCATACTTGACACTTCTCAGTGATAGGGTGCAGCCTAGAGCTTGGAGGGTACCTTCCAGTTGTCACTGAAACACCAGGCTAATGTAGGCCTCTTCCAGCCCCAGCTGGCCAGAACAGAAATTATTACAAAGCAGTTGAGGTCTCCAGCCCAGCACTGGATTGAGGGCCCAGGGCAGATAGATCACAAGGAAGGTGAGAATGGCCCAGCCTTTGTTCAAAAGTGACTCTGAAGGAAGTTTTGAGTTGAGAGTGAGCAACCATCACTCTGGGAAACTGCCACAGTGGGTTCTGTGAAAACACGAACCTTCAGAAGCAGGCCAGAATGAAACTGGTCTTTTTTCCTACTAGAGCCACTCTGGACTTCTGTCACCTATTTTTTTTTTTTTTTTTTTTTTTTACATTCTATGCCCATGGCAAGCAACTTTTCAGAAATGTCAACTTCAGAGTTCTCTAATCATCTTGGTGTATGATGGGGACCAAATGAGATGACAAAATTATAGGTATTGTCTGGCATCTTTGCCCCTACACTCAGCTTTTCTGAGACCCACTATCTGGGGTGTTGTGGAAGGGTGATGGTGTTCCACTGATTTCTCTCCAGCCTAATGAATCCCTTCTTCTAGTGGCATGTCCTCAGTGGAAGCAAGCTGTAAAGAAGTTGAGGAGGTGAGCTGCCTTTAAGGACTTGGGAGCTCATTGCAGGTTGCCTTTGAGTAGGGAAGAAAGAGTACTAGTGCAGCCAGAATTCAGAAATGGAGGGCAGAGGGTGAGGGAGGGAGATGATATGGAAGGCATGAAGGCACTGAGTTGTTCATCCTTTCCCTGGTACCCTCACAGGAGACCTTCCACATGCAGATTCACACACTTCTTTTGCAAAGAAGCTCTATGTATTGGGTGTAGCAGCTCTGGGGTCTCTATATAAATAATGTACAAAACCCAACAGTTCAATGATTCATATTAACAAAAATACTAAAAATTCATTAAAAACGGAGCCTGAGGGAAGGACCTCAACCACTACTGGAGCTCGCCCAGGAAGGGGACTGGGAATTAAGCAGAAAGGCTGGGCTATATCCAGTGTACAAGCAGTTCCTCCAGGTGGGTCAGTAGCGTCCAAATATGTTGGTACTGGGCTGTGGCTGGGTATCTGTGAAAAATGAGAGACTGTCAGGGCTGGAAGACCAACGAGGGCTTGTATTCATGAGGAAAGCTAGTGAGCTGGGAAGGGAAAGGGGCCTCCACAATCTGGGCCTGAAGCCTGCACCTTAGCCACCTGTGGCAACACCGTCCCCTCTTAGACAGGGTTTCTCTGTGTAGTCTCGGCTATCCTGGACTCACTTTGTAGACCAGGCTGGCCTTGAACTCACAGCAATCTGCCTGCCTCTAACTCCCCAGGTGCTGGGATTACAGGTATGAGCCACTGTACCCAGCTCCCATCCCCTCTTCTTCCTCAGATTCTTCTTGGGAAGGAGGCAGGCTTACTGGAGAGCTGTTGTTGAAGTTGCCGCACCAAAGCTGCTGTCTGTTGCTGCTGCTGGGTCTGCTGAAGCCCCTGGCGCTGGAACTGGGTGGAAATGGAAATAGAAGATGGAACTCCAACCTTCCACCTCATTCTTCACCCACACCTCTTAGCCTATTAGTGCTGTACCTGACCTCCCAACACTACCCCATTATACACTGTTTTTAGTGTGGGTTAGCTATGTGCCCATCCTCGAGAGCTATCCCTGAGCCTGTGGCTGTAGTTAAGCAGCTACCTGGGGCTGAGACTGGGGTTGGGGTTGGGGAGGAGCTGCCTGTTGCTGTTGCTGGTGTGGCTGCTGTTGCTGTTGCTGCTGCTGTTGTTGTTGCTGCTGCTGTTGTTGTTGTTGCTGCTGCTGCTGCTGTTGCTGCTGTTGCTATAAGTACATAAGAAATAACTTTAATAAGAGCAAGGAATCTGTGACTTTGTATTGAAAAGGTGGGAGCAGGAAGGAGAAAGGGAGTTGGGGTCAAGAAACAGTGAGGGAACTCCAGGTCCATATCTGAAAGAAACCAAACAGTAACCTGGAAGACAGTGTTTAATTTTCCCCTCACTATGATCCTCAGGAAATAAAAAGGAGCAGAGAGGAAGCATCAACAGGAGGATTGCCATGAATTTAAGACTGGCCTGGGTTATAGTATGAGACCCTGTCTGAAGAAACCAAAGACAACAAAAAGTACTAACATACCTCAGGCATTCTGCTGGGTGCTTAGCACATTACCTCACATTTCATCTTGGGGACAGTGTGGGAAGAATAAGTGCTTTCCTTCTTGGACTCCCAAGTCTTAGACACAATCCCGGGGCCTTACCCGTAAGATCTGCTGCTGCTGTTGTTGCTGCCGAATGTGGTACTGCTGCTGTTGCTGCTGCTGTTGCTGCTGCTGCTGCTGCTGCTGCTGCTGTTGTTGCTGCTGCTGCTGCTGCTGCTGTTGCTGCTGCTGCTGCTGTTGCTGCTGCTGCTGCTGCTGCTGCTCAGGCAGGATGGAAGTTGAACGGACGCCTGCCTGGACACCCTGAGCACTCAACGGAGTCATAGTACCCATCATGGGTGTCTGCTGCAGTGTCTGGTGTGAAAACCTCCAAAGACAAGAGTTCCAGAGGTCAAAGCACAGGGCAGAGAAGGGGGGTGGTACAAACCCTGGCTCCCTGACCTGAAAGAAACTAACAAGTCATTGCATTCATTCCTCTTGGCTCTAACTAGAGGAGCCCTTCTGGAGTCTGACAGATTTCTAGGTCAGGGAATAAAACACAAAGACAATACTCCATTTTACTGTCTCATAACCTTAATGCTTAGGAATTTTTCAATTCTGTTTTAGCTATTTTTCTCTTATGAAAAAAACAGTCTGCACACAATAAGCATTCTATGAACACCTATCAAGTGTTTCCTGGCTGCTATTGCTCTCCAGAAACACCCCCAGCTGTTCTGCTACTTCATATGCCCTTTCTACCCGAATCTATACATCCGTGACAATCTGCAGCTGGGCTCCCTCATCATCTCACACCTTCCCCTGTGCTCCACCCGCTCATTCCACACTAATCTCTCAACACACCAAGCTCCTCCTTTCACTGTCCTGAGCAAGCAGTCCTTTCTGAGGTTATGTCCCAATGCGTTAGCTCAGTATAAATGTCATATGTCAACTTGTCCCCTCTAAGCCAGGCCCGGACTCCTTCCCTAGCACAAGTTCCATACTATACTTAAGACCTGCTCCTTTCTGTCTCCAGACACTCAATCCAGTCCCATGTTTTTGCTCATGCTGTATCCTTTACCTAGAATGCCCTTACTTTTCCCCTTCTCTACAAATCCTAATCATAGCTATCTTTCAAAGGCCAGCTTTAAACCATGAATCTTTCTCCAGTGACTCTGATCTATACCTTTTCTCAAGTCCCATTTTATTTCTTGGCGTCCAATTGAATATCCAATTATGTCTTTGTTCGTACCATTCTCTAAATATTCTTCTACATGGTTTCTTTCTCTTTTTCTGTGTAAGACCTTTACTTCTCAACTAGGGTAAAATAAATCTTTGTGGTGAAGAACTATGTACTTTTTTTCTACTGTCTTTCCTCTCTTGAGTCCTAGCACAATGTTGGCTACACATCAAGCAATTACTCAGCCCACTCTGTTATTGTAAATCCTAAGTTGCAGAGCCTCATGATAGTTACCCAGGTCTTATCTAAGATTTGACTAAATTTAACCATGAAATTCATTTGTTACTCCATCCTAGAACTCAACTGCTTTTTATTCCCTTGAGACAGGGTCTCATGTAGCTTAGGCTTGCCTCAGTATGTAGCCAAGGATGATCTTGAACTTCTGATCCTCCTGCTTCCATGTTGTAGATGCTGGTATTACAGGTATGTACAACACACCAGGTTTTATGTAGGGCTGGGGGTCAAACTTAGGACTTCACACATGCTATATAAGCATGCTATCAACTAAACCATATCCTCGGCCTAGAGTTAACTGTTTAATGCTGTATTTAAGACTCCTTATCATGTATCATATCTATAAACCCCAGATCCTTTCTTATGAAAGTTAGCTATGTTTGTTTCTTCTCTCTGGTCCTCAAGGAAGTGCCAGAGTTGTAAATGTGAGACTATTAGGTCTCTTCGGTTCCTTCCAACTTAGGTCATTTTTGGTAATGGTTATGTGACCAGATTAGTGTCCCTGATGTCTCCCACAGTTCAGGCTCATTTATCACCTGTTAGCATGGGATTTTCCAAATCAGATGCTTGCTTATACCTCAGTGCCCCTTGTCAGTTCATCACTACTTTGGGTACCTTTGAGTGGAAGTCAGTCCGTGCCCATAGGTTGGGGCCTGCTGATGCACATAGCCACTGGGCCGCTGTTGCAGGTGGCGTGTAGGATCTACAAGAGTAGGATTGGTAGAAGGGTGGGTGCTCTGATAAGGCTGGCTGGAGTAGCTGGGGGGCACCATGGTACCTGCAGGGCCTGTGTGTTGCTGCAATCCCACATGAGAAACATAAGAAGTATAGCCCTGGAGGGAAGGATGAGAGAGAGAATTGGGGCATGAGGGTAGACAGCAGCTTGCTTTCCTCTCCCTGATATTCATAGTCCCAAGCACTTACCTGGGAAGTCTGCAAACCATAGGAAGAACTAGGGGTCATCTGATGGACAGATGACTGTCCCAACATCCCCTGATTCTGCTAAAGGGAAAAAAAAGAACTCAAATTCAGGAAATACTTTCTGCCATGTTTCTTGCAGGCCTCCTACCCTGCACGTTCTTGTGACGGTCCAAAGTGTCTCCTCAGTCCTGTGACCCACCAAAACCCCTCTCCCTGACAGTCCTCCCTACTGCCCCTCTCACTATCTTTGCCTGGAGCTGTTGGCGAAGGCGCTGTCCTTGGGGCACTGTGGGTTGCTGCTGCCGGTACACAGAAGTCTTATAAGATGAGGGTTCTAGGCCCATGACAGTAGTCATAGTTGTAGGCAGCACGCCAGGGTAAGTTGGTCGAGTTGGCAGCTTCTGCGGTGGTAGTCGCACTGGACGGTATGGGTCCACACGAGGGCCACCTGGAAAAGACAGCAAATTGGCCTCAACTCTTCCACCCCCCCCCCACCTTTTTATAGTTTCAGCCATCAATATCTCCCCTGGTGAGGGAGGAATGTTCAATTCCACCATTCCTAGTGACTAGTACTTACCAGCAGGTAGTGGCTGGTTCTGGGTGTACAAGCCCATTGAGCCCTGCCTATAGCTAAGGTGGGATATGGAACCAGGATTTGCATGGTGCAGAAGGTCTGGAGGCACTGTGACACCATAGGGGCCACTCCGACCTGGGCCCATGCCATAGTCCTATATGGGTGCAGAGGACAAAGGTCAATGAGTTACATCAGTTCTGGGTGGGGAGGTAGGGTAGTGAGGGAAAAGAATGTGAGGAGGGGTGACACTGATACAGTTCACTGTTATGATTTTAATGGTACCCCTTCCCCCGTACCCCACACCTCCCATAAACCAGGAACCTTAACTATCTACTACACATAAAGTCAGAAGTGGGCTTAGGTAGGGACGGGGACTGGCCTCAGTCTTGGCGGCTGGCTGGCTGCGTTTCTTGCCCTTAGTAGACTTCTTCTTGCGCTCTTCGGTACTAGGAGGGGCGGCCCCTGGTTTGTCAGTCTTGGGAGGTTCAGGAGCCTTTTTCTCAGGCTCTAGTAGGGTAGGGGCTGGTGGCTCCTCATCTTCTGGGGGCAGAGGTAGTGGCTCCAGGTAATAGGTTCTGGGCCGAGGCCTCAGGTGTGTGTGGTAGAGCAACAGCCGTTGTTGCTCCTCCCCTCGTGCCACTCGGCGGTCCACTCGGACTGTGCCGAACCAGGCCCAGGAGAGGGGTGCTGTGGATGGCTTCAAGCCCTCAAAAAGATCCCAGGGAGAGATCTTTTGTTTGGTGGAAACTTGTAGACCCTGCTCCCCCCACCCCAAAAAAAAAAGAGAGAGAGAGAAACAATGAGCTGTTGAGAACTGGAGAACAGGAGGCAGGACTTGAGAACTTATAGAAAGGCTAAAATATCTGTTGACAAGTTTTCAAACAAGGAAAGAGTTTTAAGTAGATCAGGGAAAGACAGGCACTGATACATGGATGTATGTAGGGGAGAATGTTTTTACTGGGACAGAGTTGAATTATAGGAGAAAGGTGTGGAGGGAAAAGGTAAGGTCAGGAGGGAAAGAGGTACTGAAGAAACAGACAGGGAAACATGGTGAGGAGGAGAAAGGCTGAGAGAAGATGAGATGGATAGAAAGAAGCCAAAGAGGAGGAGGAAGGAAAACAAGGAAAGGTAAGGGAGGGCAGGAGAAGGAAAGAGAAATGAAGGGAGAGGAGAAAAGAAGGCAGGAAAAGGAGAGAAGAAGAGAGGAGAGATAAGGAAAAGCTCAAGATGACAAAGGCAGTCACACAGAAATAGGACTTAAAAGACAGAGGGTTAGGAGCAGAGAGAACAGGAAGAGGAGAGAAATAGACAGATGAAGAAAGCAATCAGGAGAATGTGTAAACTATTGGGTTTCACTATGCATTTTAAACTCAGCATTCCTTTTCTCTTTCTTCTATGCAGAGTAATATGGTTAACCTAGAAAAATATTGCAACTAAGCACTGGACAGCTGGCCCCGTGGTTAAGAGTCCTTGCAGCTTTTGCATAGGGCCCAGGTTTGTTTCCCAGAATCCACATCAGGTGGCTTGCAATCACTTGTAACTCCAGTTCCAGGGGATCCAACTTCTGGCTTCCATGGGTACCTACATATGTAAGTGGCATATATACAGCTATGCATATAATTTTTTAAAATCCATATACTGAAAGTGACCCGAGAAATAAAAGAGGTGAGTTGGGCAAGTAGAGACATAGAGAAAAGAGATAGAGTGTCAGCAGAATGGTGACAGAACAAGAAAACAGTGAGACAGAGAGGAGGGTGGGGCACGAAGTAAAATGGGAGAGGGTAGTGAGACACTGGTAGAAGTAAATGTGAGACTCCAAAAGGAGAGGTAAAGTATAAGGAAAGATAAGTTATTTGCTTAAAACCCTCAAATGATTTGCAGGTTTTCTTGGGGAGAGCCTAATGTGCTCCTGATTTTCATATATTAGCTAGAATTGTGAGATCAGAGATTAACTTGGGGTGCTGGGGGTGGGGAGGGAGATAAAGGGCATGGGAAGACAACAGGACATGCCTCCTTCTTGAAGATGGAATCAAAGCCAGCAATCTTGTTGCCCTTGGTGTCGATAAGGGAGCCCTGTGGCTCACAAGTTATGACATCTCGGTTCTGCTTGGGTAGTGGCAAGAGTTGGTGAACCTTTTCCAGACTGTCTGATTGGCGTTCCCCCAAGTCCTTCTGCAGACACAGGAAGGTGGATCATGAGTTCAAAAATACAGTAAAAGAGGGACAGGAAGTCTCAAGAAGTAGCACAGAACATAGCGAGTATAAAGAAGACACTCAGAGCTGACCATGGTGGTGTAGATAGATAGTACTAGTACTTGGAAGGCTAAGGCAAGAGTATTTTAAGTTTGAGGGCCAGCCTTGGATATATAAAGAACCCCACACCCTGTTTCAAAAAAACGAAAATAATCTCAGCACTTACGCAACTGAGGCAGAAAGACTGCTATGGGCTCAAGTACAAATACAGGCTACTTAGTGAGCTACAGGACAACCTGGGCTACCATATAAGATCCTGTCTCAAACCAACCAAACAAAAAATGTAAATTACCAAAACAAAAGGCAATGGTACTCAGTAAATCCCCATTGCACAGATAAAAAAGAACAGACAGGCAAGGGGATAGAAGAGGGCTCAGATCAAAACAAGTCATCTCATTCCCCATTCCCAGGATGCACAATAAACACATAGTCAGGGCAGAAGGAGCTGAGCCTCCAGCATCCCCAAACCTTGCTCTTGACTTCTGTGCTCACCTGAAGCTTCTTCACCAGGTTCATATATGCACGTTTGTTTTCCTCCATGCTGCCTTGTGAAATGCTGGACATGTCTGCAGCCAATGTTCCATTGATAAGCACACTCAGCATATCCAACACAGTAGTGAAGAGCTCACTGTGGTAGGCAGGAAGCCAGAGAAAAACCAGGGGAGCAAAAGGTTAGGGTAAATTGGGCCAAGAGGTCACAGGCAGAAAGGGATACACAAGATGTCATCCCAAGGGGCCTGAGATCATTGTGGTGGGGGTGAACCCAGGGCCAAGGAGTGAGTGGTTCCTGCAGGTGGCATGGGGTAGGGACTCCTTCAGGGCATGACCTGCATGCAGGGCTGGGGATGCTCACTTATTAGACTGCATGTCCACGGTGCCACTGATGATGATCTCCAGGAGGAGCTGGGCCCACTCTGTAGTCTGCTGGGTACTACGCTGCACCGTGTCAAACATGCCCCCCACCTGCCAGGACCACAAGTCAGCCAGACAGTTCAAGCCGATGGTCAGTTCTTGACAAAAGCTTAAGTTAGAACGTGGTTGGGTGGGAGCTGAGACCCCCCACCAGGCCCTGTCCTGTTATTTGTACCTATGATTTCCTATTCAGTCTTAGGTCAGTGGCTGAATTTGATATGTCGGGATTTGTTTCCTTACTTATAAAGACATGGGACTTATACTAAATTTAACGTTCCATAATGGGTTTCTAGTATTTCTAGGGCCCAGCCAGAATGTCGAATACTGGGGCAGGGTTCCTGTAAGCATACAAGGTATTCACTTTATTGGATCCTGGCCACAGGAATTCAGTTCCTTTAACCATTTTAAGGTCCCCCCTCCTTTAGGAAAGTGGTGTTAAGATTGGAAGACCTCAAAGAACCTGGGGCCTCCATTCTCAATCCTGCCCCAAAACCTGGGGCTTCTTAATTGTATCTCCAGCCCCACCCTTTCTTCCTTCACCCCAGATTTCCCCCTCACCAGGTTGAGCCGTAGTTTGAGTGCCTCATGCATTAACTGCTTTGGTTTGCAATCATCTAAGTACTGGTTTTCTCGCCAATTAATCACAATCTAGGATAGAAACAAGTTTAACATGCAGCTCAGGAATCTTTCCTTCTTTCCATTCCAAATCACCAAACATTTTTATCAGAAAAGAATGAAAGTTCTATGTATATAGTGGCCACTTAAGAGGACCCTATATGTCACCTCTATGGCCCACATACACGTACCTGGTGCACCTGGCTGTGGAGGGAGGCAAGGAGTCCCTCACGTTGCTCATCCTGTCCTTTCAGACACGTCAGCACCAGTGATAAGAAAGGCTGCTGGCTTAACAGGGACATGCTACAGTCACAAGGAGGTGAAGGGCAGAGAGAGAAGGAGACTGTTGGTCAAACACCTTCCAACTTCCTAGTCCCAGATTCTACTCTTCACACATTTTTTTTATATTTCTGTTTTTCTATGTATTTTGTTTTATGTGCATGCATGTGCATATGCCATGGTGCACATGTGGAGGTCAGAGGAAATATTGTGGAAGTTGCTTCTCTTCATCTGCCATGTGGAATCGAGGGATCAAACTCAAGGTTGGCAGCAAGCAATTTTACCCATGGAGCTATCTTGCTGAGACCTAGATTCTACCTCTAAGATGTGACCTCCTGTTTAGCCATGCCACTCAGAACTTGACTTGCCACTTACTTTTTTCTTCCCTCCCTTCATTTTTCTTTTCTGTTGTTGTTTTTAAATTATTTCTGTTTTTTTTTTTTTTTAGACAGGGTTTCTCTATATAGCCCTGACTGTCCTGGGACTTGCTATCTAGACTAGGCTGGCCTCAAACTCAGAGATCCCCCTGCCCTTTGCCTCCTAAGTACTAGAGACAAAGGTATTCACCACCCCACCCCACCGAAATGCCACTTTCTCATGCATCCTGTTCTCTACTCTGAGTCCCAAAGTTTATTCTTCCAGGGCCTGCCACCTCTCTTCTTTTCACTCTCGACTCCTTACCCACCAGAGCTCCTTTACCTCTTCTGTTTTTGTCGATCTCGTTCCTTTCGGGAAGAGGAACCCAGATGCTGACCCTTCTCCAATTCCTCTCCGGCAGCTTTTAATACATGGCCCTGGACTGAGGTGGGTAGTTTGGCAATTAGAGGAGCCACCAGCCATACACCAGAACGCTCTAGAGAGCTAGAAGACAGAGGACATAGGGTCTAAGGGGATCTAGGGGAGCAAGACTGAACAATTTATCATTTCTTTTCCCTGGGCATGTCCAATATCACCATTTCCAGAACATCATTCATGCTATCAGTGGAAAATCTCATGAGGCACAAATCCTAACATATTTCTACCCAACCTGAGGACAGGTTTGGTCTTGCTGCTGCTGGGCATGTTGCTTGCTGTACTTCCAGAAGATGACCCTGTCTCTGCTGACTGTTGGAAAACCTCGATTGTGGCCTTGGCAATGTTCTCCAAGAGAGAGTTCATCTCCTGGGGAGGATAAAAGGAACAGAAGTGCTAAATAGACAGCTAGTAGTGAGGGGAATCATGGCAGGAGAAATGGGAGATGAGACGAAAGGAGAGCACAGTGAAGGTTGACAGTCGGAACAAAACTGTGTTAGAAGCTGTGTCCTCTTGTGCCTCCATAGCTCTATAGTTCCCTACCATCTTCTCCTTTGCAAACCTCCTTACGTCTGCAGCCACAGAGGCAGAATCTATCACCACCATACCCATACTTCTCCACAGCTAAAGGCTCCAACCTCTCAGCCCATTTCCCTAATCGATAGCTCCGTATGTCTACCATTCTCACAGCCCCTCTTATCTCTTTCAGTCAGGAGCTGAGGGTAGGACCTCAGCTCTTCTATGGTGGCTGATATCTCTGACTCAGGAACTGAAGGTGAGACTGGGAAAGGGAGGGTCTGGGATCGTTACTTACATTGCTGGGAGTCTGCTTGATCATCAGCTGTAGTTCCAAGGAGGATTGGCGCATAGTCCACTGGTCTAAGTTCTGGTGGTAAAAACCCCATTCCCAAACTAGTCACCATTGTGTCAACCTTAGCTACCTACTATTTTATGGCTAATTCTTACTCCCCCACAACAGACTCCTAGAAGTTGGAAAAGGGCCTCTATGTCCCTCTCTTTAGAAAAGACTACATTTAAATAACACCAAATCACCAAAAACTAATGTTTTACCACGGTTAAAAGTGTGGTTTCATGGTATTTCTGTCCCAGAGCCTCACAAAGTTCTACTTAATAGCTAACCTTTAAATACCCAATGTTAAGGTTGAAACCTAACTCTGTTGTTTTATATCAGCTGCCCAAAGTCCCCCACAGAGCCTTTAAAGGACACTCTCTCAAAGTCTTGCAGAGATTGGAAAGTTACTGTTAGGTAATCTCCCTTTAGCACTATCTCCGCCAGGCTAGAGAGACTTCATTCCTTTAGTTCTTCCTTCATGACCTTATTTTTCCACTCTAGTCAGTCAAATGTCTGAAGCAAACAACATGATAAAGTGAAAGGGCACAGGCACACCTGAGTCCACATACTGGCTCTAAACTAACTGGCTCCTCCTGTGACTTTGGAGGAGTTAATTAACCTTTTGAGCCTCAGTTTCCTAACTGGTCAAACAAGGATATTCATATTCACAAGGTCATAAATATCAAATAAAAACATGAATGCATGGTGATGTGCACATAATGGTGCCTGTGCATGAAGTACATTTTTGACTACAGTAGCTATTACGACTCACTCACTGAGTCACAACCAAGTGCCATATATGCAAAGCAGAATCCTGGCCTCTCCGAGGCAATTTTTTTTCACAGATGAGATATACTCAGTCCAGATAGTTGTGTACTCACCTAACAGCCTAATTCTTTTTTATCATTTATTTTTATTTTTATTTTTAGTTACATTTTCTTAACTCTGTATCCCAGCTGTATCCCACTCCCTCATTCCCTCTCAATCCCTCCCTCCCTCATCTACTCCCTACCCCTTTCCAAGTCCACTGATAAGAGAGGTCCTCCTCCTCTTTCATCTGACCCTGGTTTATCAGATATCTTCAGGACTGGCTGCAAAGTCCTCCTCGGTGGCCTAGCAGGGCTGCTCCTCCCTTGCTAGGTGGGGAGGTCAAAGAGCCCGCCATTGAGTTCATGGCAGAAATAGTCCCTGTTCCCCTTACTAGGATACCCACTTGGATACTGAGCTACCATGGGTTACAGGCAAGCAGAGGTTCTAGGTTATATCCATACATGGTCCTTGGTTGGAGAAACAGTCTCATGTAAGACCCCTTTGCCCAGATATATTTGGTCCTTATGGAGCTCCTATCCTCTCCAGGTCATATTAACTCCCCCTTCTTTCATATGATTACCTGCACTCTGCTGAAGGTTTGGTTATGAGTCTCAGTATCTGATTTGATTCATTGCTAGGAAGAGTTTTTCAGAGGCCCTCTGTGGTAGGCTCCTGTCCTGTTACTTGTTTTCGCTTACATCCAAACAGCCTAACTCTTGAAACGAGCCCTAACTCTAGACCAGAACACTAGATCTGATCCTAGGCCCTTGTTGGAGATGTTTTTCTTGCTCCCATTATCCTCTGTGCTTGCTCATCTAATAACTGAACAGTTCCCACTGTTTCCAGTTAAGAGTCCTGTGCTTCCCCCAGCAACCCAGCACCTTGGCCTACCTTGAGAATCCGTTTAATGCGCTGCCGCTGGGGATTTTCTCCATCTTCATTGTCCAGCAGTCGATGTGGGTAGCAGATGAGCTGCATGAGGCGCTGGGCCTGGGCACTACTCAACACTGGGTCTTGTAGATCATTGCTATCCTCACACAGTGACTTAAGGCAACGTTCTCCTACCCATTCCTAAGGAAGCTGATAATTAGAAGACAGCAAGCAACCCCAGGAAGTTGTGCCAGGGACAGGTAAAGAAGCCAATGTATAGCAAGGAGGTAATGTGGTCATAGGCTAGAAATAGGACTATATTACATTGCAGCATTTAGGTGGTGTGGGGGGAAGGTAAGACTGACCTGTTGGCAGATGCTTCGAAGCACGTACTTGGCATAGACATCCAGACTTGCTGTCTCCACAGAGATGTTGCGGCCACCCTGTCTGCGACTGCTACTACCACCTCCTCCCTCCTCTTCTGGAAGTTCTTCTGTCCCTCCCGTCACAGTGAAGCCTGAACCTTTTAGCTCTGCATCCCCTGCGGTTCATGGGTGGGAGATAGGGAGGGCAGTGTGAGATCAGAACAGTGTGTAGAGAGCTTTTCTGGCTCACAGAGGCAGAAATTCCCCAAATGAGGCCCCACGAAACAGAAATATACTCTTCTCCCTCCCCTCTTCTCCAAAGGTCAAGATAGACCACCTTTGGGAGGGAGAAAGACTGTCCCTGTAGTTTAGTTGGCGCTCCACCCTATATACACTTCTGGCATGTCTCTCTTCCTACCACCCTGCATACCTAGTACAAACACAGCCTTGAGAACAGCAAACACAGCTCCGTCCACGATGCGGTTCTGGGAGGCAGCCAGCAGGTGGCGGTCACAGGAGGACCGGATTCCAACGGTAGGTTTGTCTGCAAAGGAGCAGAAGTAAGGGGAAGCAAGAGTATAAGTACTGGGCTGGGAGAGCCAGTTTCTATAACTGCCTGCCTTCAGCCAAAGTCACTTACTTCCATCAGACTGGCAAGGATTGAGTTGTGGTGTCTTGAAAAGGTGGAGGAGGATGCGGCAAGTAAGCCTGGCCCCTGGCTCTGAATCCTGCTCACTACAAGCTAAAATGAAGACAGAGCATATCTGAAAAGAATGAAACCAAACTCTTTGCATGTGTATGTGTATGTTGGGAGGAGGAAAAGGTGAAATACAAGTGAGATGGAAGAAGAAACAATATAA
This sequence comes from Pachyuromys duprasi, assembly GCA_028658305.1. Taxonomy (NCBI): domain Eukaryota; kingdom Metazoa; phylum Chordata; class Mammalia; order Rodentia; family Muridae; genus Pachyuromys; species Pachyuromys duprasi. The sequence continues at coordinate 84,643,685 of CM053742.1, read as the reverse complement.
TTCTGAAAGTGAAATGGAGCATAGAAATGTTACACAGCTGAAGGATCAAAAACCTAGAAGGCCCATAGGCTGGGCTGAAGCTCATGCTCAAGCATGAGGAAGGTATTGGGTCCATCTCCAGACAGTGTGTATGGGGGATGGGGGAGAGTGACATGAGGGCTGCAGATTCAACATAGGCTCTGCAAGCCTTCCAGTCTGGAGTGCAACAAAGGACTGGCCTGGGAACTGCAGCAAGGTGTTCCACGATAAGAGGGTGACTGTGGACTCTGTATCCACAGATGATGGAATCCTGATATTCTAGGGGTTACAGATGGGTTCTCTACCGGCATTGAGGAGTGAAGGGATGGCAGCACAACGAATCAGGTCTTCCAGGAGCAAACACTGTCGGGCAATGAGGATGGCAACAAAAGTAGCCAGGGAATCATGAAAAGACAAGTCACTGACCTGAAAAAGGCAGACAGACACTGAGTCAGTGTACAGGGAAGGACCTAGCCAGTATGCCACGCCTCTACTCTACTCAACTCTGACCCTCTTTGGTCTTGATTGTAGCCACATGTCTACCAAAGAGGTAACTGTCTTTCTCCAGCAAGACCCCACCCAAAGGCTTACGTCTACATTGCACAGGAGATCGTTGAAACCACAAGTGCCATTGTTAGAGGAGCAGCACAAGGCTTTAAGAACTCCTAGCCACTCTGCACTCAGTGACTTGCAATAGCCAGTCAGCTCCGCACACAGGATTGCGATGTCATTTACCCTAGGGGAGAGTACAAAAGCCCTCAGGAAAAGTTTTGCCCCACAAAACCTCAGACTCATAACTTCTTGTCTCTGCCCGAGTGACAATGAAAGGTAAAGTATCTTATGGGTAAGCCACTCCTCCCAATACCAGGTGGAGGGATGATGGCCATTTCTCAACTCAATATGACCCACACCTATCAGGATCATGGTGTCCCACGCAGACGTGCATGAGAGCATTGCAGACAAAGCTGTAGCGGTTAGCAGGATTCTCACTAAGACTCTTGCCGAGCCCCGTGTAGGTGAAAGTATGAGCAGAAGGGTTCTCCAGAGTGTCAATCATGAACTCCGGTGCCCAGCGCATATTGGATTCTGATGGCTCCACATTGCAGTAGATGGTGTTCTTCACTTTTGAGCAAAAGTCACTGCAGGGACAGGGAAAAAAATAGCAACACTGAAGATCTAGTGAGGTATAGGGATAGGCAGGAAAGGGGAGAAAAGAAAAGAAAGGAGTGAAGGATGGAGGACCTTGGGAGAAGAAAAAGGGAGCTGGGCCACAGCAGACATGGTTGGAAGGGACCCACATGTGAGTAAGAAAGAGTGGCCTGTGAAGGCAAGGAGGAAGAAGGATCACTTTCAGTAATAAGTAACAGAAGGACATGGTCCTTAATAGTCTTGCACAGACAGGAGGGTGCTGAGGTGTGCAGTGATGGGAAGGACGTTGGACTAGCCCCATTCTCTTACCCTTTCTACCTGTCTTACCTGAAGAGCTCCCCAAATTTGCTCTTTAAATGGCTACAGGAGGTATACAGATCATAGAGATAAGCAAGGATACAGCGCTCTGCAGAGGAGCCATCTGAACGGTTCATTCCATGTTTCACTACACCACAGAGCCTGTCACAGAGGCAGGGTAGGGAGGATTAACAGGTTATATACAGGGCCCAGGGCACAAAAGCCCTGTAAATCAACAAATTCAAGTGTCTTGGTAAAGCTATTCCTACCCCTACCTTAGCAGCAGACTCTACCTTACTATGTGGACCCACATGTCCTTCTCCTAGGCCATCTCTAACTGGCATTCACCAGAACCCTGCACATTTCAGTTACTCTAAAACCCTGCTTACCCCTCAAATACTTGTGCCATCTGGTCTTGGTTGAGGATGAGGCAGGCGTGATAGTGTCGAAGGACAGCCACAATACATAAGCATAGGCTGGTAGTGTAGCTGCCCACCAGATCAGAGGATTTGAGAAGGAGCTCAGCCTCAACCACACTCAGCTCATTCAGCAGCTATCAGAGAAATGGAGGTGAAACATGAGAAGCCCCCTTTATTGAACATAACCTCACTTTCTGTAAGGAACTTGGCATGGCTAAGCCTGAGCCCCTTCTTGCTGTAGCCACTTCGGGAGAGAAGGATCAGGTTACCATGCCCCAGTGTCCTGCACTCTACCAGCAGTGTCTCTAACTGGTCTCCAGGACAGCATGCTATGAATGCCACAATGGGAGGATGGTTTGTACCCAAAGCTCTAATCTGTCTCTTGGGACTCCCCAGGGAGCACTTAAGTCTCTATTCCAGCAATCTTAGATCATGTTCCACTCCCCCTTTACTAGTCTTCCAGCCATCCAAATAGCCTGGGAAGCTAGCTGGAACCTCTACTTTTATCTTCGTGACCCTATGGAGCATGAATTCCTTCTTCTGCCCTTATCACCTCCAACTTCCCCACCTGAATAGCAAAGTCGATGAGGCCACTGATGCTCAGTGAATATTCCATGAGGTCGAAGATGAACTGCACATGCTGCACCAGAGGCAAGTGGTATGACATGCCAAGGGCAAAGCTCGTGATCTGCTCCAGAACATTCCGGGAGACCTGATAAGGGCAGTGCGAGTGAGACAGGAATGGCAGGAAAGAAGACCAAGGGAAGCAGTAAAGGATGATGGTGGAAAGGGGATGAGAGCAGCAGGCTTAGCCTGCTTAGTGGGGGGAAGATAGATGAAAAGGAAAACAGGACAGGAAGTAAGAATGTGGGAGAAGGGGGCTGGCAGAGGCCCACACCTGAGCCGTGACCTGGTGTTGGTCATAATGAGAAAGATGCTGAAACTTAGCAAAAATATCTTCAGCAGTGGGGAAGGCTTCAGGACGGCTGCGACGTCGCTTCTGCCCATCTTCCCCACCTGAGGGGACATTTGAAAGTAATGAGTCAGGACAAAAAAGAAAACTAGTTGGTCGGGTAGGGGTGTGGAGAAGGGACTATGGTAGGGAGGGAGGAGGGGAAAAGAGAAGGAGGGAAGGGAGGGAAAAAACGGAGAGGGAGGTCAAGGAAGGGCTGGGGTAAGGACAAACAGGACAATGAAGCACACGTTTAAAGGACCACAGACTATGTGAACCCCAGAGGAATGTGCACAGGGAGGTGCTAAGTTAAGGGGGGGGAAGGGGAGAAGGGCAGTAAGGGGCTTACTGTGAGGTACCTAAGAATGTCAGGTCTCCAGGATTCAGAGGCACAATAGGAGCAAGCTGGTCTGTAGAGGGGGGGAATGAGGGGGAAGTTTCAAAAGGACTAGAGCTCTCAGGAGACTCCAAGAGACAGGACATTGGGACATGACTGGGGAGTGCCCTACACTGGGCATGGGAAGACTGACTAGGGCATTCTTCGGGGAGTCTTCTATTTAAGGAGCCTCAAACCCACCAGTTTCTGCTGTCCCTTTGCGGTTCAGAACCTTCAGGATATCCTTGGTAATCTTCTTGATGGCATGGCGGGCATCATCTCGTTGCTTCCCCACCCCAAACAGTACGACCAACCGCTGGTTGCACTCATGGCTGCATGACTCCTCCTGCATCCCAGCAGCACCATCAGACTCCATCACAAGTCCTTCCCTCCTCTGAAGAGCATGCTTTGTATCTCTCAACACTCCCTCATGTTCAAGCCCCTTCTCAAACACACCCACACCCTTGGGATCAGGTCCAGCCCCTCAGCAAACTCCTTAGATGAACATCTGGGCTTAAAACAGACCATCACAAATGTTGGAGAACAGTACCTGTGGGATTGGAAAGTGTGTGGCATACTGCACATGTCGTGGCTGGTCATAAAGAACCCCAAGTGTCCCCTCGATCTTCTCTTTGGGTGGGGGTTTCACTTCCTTTTCGACATCTGGTTTCTCAGGGGATGGGCTTCCCTTCCCCTCACAAGGCATAGTAGGAGAGAATAACTAAGAAGGTGAAAGGGCAGAACATTCAGGGGAAGCAGGAGACATGAAGAAATTCCCAAAGGAGGCATAAAGGGAGAACCAAGGCACTGGATTCTTCCATGCTCGGGGTCTTACTGAGAAATCAGGCTTTTCCATGTCCTCAAAGAGCACACTGGAATTAGGGTCGATGTCCATGGATTCAGAGAGCCCTGGATCCTGAAGGCATACAACAAAACAAGAGCTTCCTTAGTCCCAGGAGCTGGCTCCTCAGTGTCCAGGAAAGTTCACAGAGAACTGGATCAAGGAAGCATGAGGAAAGCTCAAGTTCTGGATTCAAATCTTGTCCAGTTACTTATATCTGTGGTTATGAGCATAGCCCTTAATGGCTGAGCCATCTCCCCAGCCCTGTCCAGTTACTTAACCAGTAAGTAAGTAAAGCCTCCATTTCCATCAGCTTCAAATGGAAGGCATACTATCTCATAGACATTTTCTGAAGACCAAGTGAAAGACTTATATGAGACTACTTATAAGCCACAAAGTGCTGAGAAAATGCTTATTATTCTCGCGTAAGACTCTCAGAGGCTTCTAGAAGCTGTGAAAATGGGAGTACCAACAGTAATAATTAAGAGCAAGGAAAAGGCGACACACCTCTACCTTACTACTGCTGCTGCCTTCGGCCTCCTTGCGCTCTGAATCATCTGCAGGATCATCAAAGGGAGAAGGAGGCCGAGGACCAGGGGCTCCAAATGCAAGGTCCCCCCGGGAGATAAGAGTGCAGGTGTACATGTTGTGGGAGAAAACATCATGTCGGATCAGCTCACAGAACAGCAGTACTAAGTTAAAGAATTCCACTCGTTCACTCTCACTGCGGGGATCAGCTACAAGGAGGGAATGAGGAAAGATGAGTTAGCAGGACAAAAAAACTGGACAAAAAGAGGGAGGAACATGTCAGTAATGGCGCTTTTAGACTACTGCAGAGAGACATCCCTGAGGCGAGAACAAGAACAACAACAATTCAGAAACTGCCTAGAGTTATGAAGTATGGTTAGTGGAGCTGGAAAAAAATGGCTCAGCAGCTAAGAGCATTCACTGGTTGTTCTTCCAGAGGACCTGGGGTTTGATTCCCAGCACCAACATGGTGCCTCACAATTGTCTATAAACTCCAGTTCCAGGGGATCTGAAGCCTTCGACTGGCCTCTGCAGGTACCAGACATGCACATGGTGCACAGGCATACATGCAGGAAAAATACCCATATACAATTTTAAAAGAAAAGTATGGTTGGCTTTACCACTTAATGCTGACAACCACTACCTCACAATAATCAGAGCATCTTTGCTTCTGTGCCTAAAGTAAAAATGCTTTGCTCGCATGTGCTTGTGCTTATTCTTTGCAGTTCTCTCTGTTCTATTAAAATTGTGAGACCATCAAGGAGTAGAATTATGCCTAAAAGTAATTCTGTACAGAGCCCAAGACAGAAAGAAAGACCAGCAGGTCCTTCTTTATGTTTTCTCATGACACAGCTTGTAACTGAATCTAGGCAGTTACAATACTATAATTTAGAAAGTTTTAGGTGTCCATACTTAGCATGGGAGCCTGTGTATCCAGAAACTGCAGGAGGACATCCTGGAAAATGGGTGCACTAGGAGCAGAAAGGGAACCAGAGGCGACAGAACCTTTCTCATCAGCCGTTTCAGATTCTCCACAACGCTGTAAGATGAGAGAACAAACTGAGGAATAGTTTTTTGTTTGTTTGTTTCTTCACTCTTTATCTATATAACCTTGAAGTATCACCGGTCTTGACTCCATCGCACACTTTTCATTTCCTTTGCCACCTCGAAACAACAGCTTTGATCTCTTTGCTAACCAGTTTATCCATCAGTTCCTTTCCATTAGTGCCATATGTCCTTAACATTCCCTGTAAATTTACCACTTTTGTTTATTTGGTTTTGTGATGCAAGATCTCACTATTTACCTCCGGCTGGCCTGGAAGTCACTATGTAGATCAGGCTAGTCACAAACTCATTAAGATCACACTGCCTTTGCCTCCCAAGTGAGTGCTGGGATTAAAGTCAGGCACCACCATGCCCAGTATTTTCTATAAACTTTTTTTTGAGACAGAATCTCTATATCTAGCCCTAGCTGTTCTAGGACTTGATAGGTAGACCAGGCTGGCCTCAAACTCACAGAGATCTGCTTTTCTCAAGCTCCTGAGAGTCAGGATTAAAGGTATGCCCCACCTGCTTTATTAATTTTAAGATTGTCTTTATATCTAGTCCTGGTTGACTTTTTAACCATGATCCTCTTGTATCTGACTTTCAAGTGCTGGAATTACATGTATGTGCCAAGAAAAGAGCTTTCTATCTGTTGTTTCTTTCCAATCCCTCTTGTCCAGTCCCAATCTCACTACTACCTCAATCACTCCAAGATGTCCAAACCCAGTTAGATTCTTTCCATTGGGCAATTCATTCCCTTTTTCTTTGCCTCTAACCTCAGCCTCAATTTCAGCTTGTCTCTTCTCCAGGAGCTTGGCTACTACCATAGCACGATGTCGACCAGAGCGCTTGCAGCTAACAGCCCATTCACATAATAATGATACCACAGCATCATCATCAGAGGAAATCTGTAACCAAAGGATTTGACAAGGATAAGTAAGGGAAGGCTGGAGACAAAAGAAATGAATTCCTCTTTCTTCAAGACAAAGTCCCAGCTAAAAACATCCTGGGCCCAGGAACCAGGTAGACATCTCTTCAGGAACCTCCTGGTTTCAATAGCATACTATACCTTTGCCTTATACATACTGCTTCTCTTGCAATATTTTTGCTCTTTCTGTTTCTCTTCTTACTCACCTCATGACCATCCTTACTAGGCCCCAGTCCAAAGATTCGATTACAAAGGGAGTCAAGAGAGTTACTAAAGTCAGAGCGCTCAAAACTATGGCTGTCCAGCACTTCTAAAGTATGGAGCACCCGTCCAATGGTGAAACCTAAGGGCAAACAGTAAAGGGGACTTAACTAGAGGCTCAAAGCATTCAGATTCTTAGATATATATGAACCATCACTCATCCTTTCTTAGCTTCTGTCCTCTGATACCCACCTGCAGTAGCTTCCTGACACTTATCAAAAGACCAGCGAACCTCAACTGCTTGTCCTCGCTCCTTGATCTGTTGTTCAATCTCTCGCAATTTTGCACGGACCTGCAATTAAAAAAAAAACAAAAACAAAAACTCCAAGGAAACACTCAGATACATAAAAAGCTAAAAAAAAAAAAAGGAGCCAAAAGCTAGGCATGATATGTCTGTGATCTACCACTTGGAAGGCAGAGTCAGGATAGCCATTAAGTTTGAGGCCTGCCTGGTCTACACAGCAACTTTCAGGCCAACAAAGGCTATTCAGCAAGATTCTGTCAAAACAAAAACAAAAACATAAAGCACATCCCAACTTTGAAGATCTAGGGTAGCGTTTAAACTTACCTGCTGAGTGAAAGCACTGTTACCCTCTGGCATGGGCAAGTTGGAAGGAGCAATAGGCAGGTGGTCAAGTGGTGAGCCTGTCTTAATTCGGCTATCAGTCAAGGAGTAGTGCCAAACTAGGGCACTAGGACAACATAGGAGGATGGTCTGCCAGATAAACAGATACATCAAACCCAGTTATCACGGCTACCTCTCTAGAATCCCCACTTAAGACCTACTTCCCTTGGGTTTCACATCTGAATTAGGTTTTTTACTATGACTGAGTCTTTGGGCCAAGTATTATTCCTGATCCCTCTCCTCTTTACTTTCCCCTTTTTTTAAAAGTGTATTTTGAGCCAAGGTTTCATTTGGCTATGTAAGCTGACTTTGAACTCCCAATCCTCCTGCCTCTTCTTGCCAAGTTCTGGGACTACAGGAATACACTATTATACCCAGATTCTCATGCACTTTCCTACATAGCTTTGGGCTGACAACTTAGCCCTGGAAGAGAACGTCCAAAACCTCTAAAAGGAAATATCCTATCACAGAGAAACAATAATCTTTGACCAGTTACTTGGTGCCTGCCCCCACCTCTGCGATGGACTCACTCCCCATTCTCCAGGATGAGCAGTCAGTTCTTTATACTTTCTTGGGCCCTTTAGTACCTACCTGAAGGATACAGCTGAGGCCAAAAACCAGGGGCCGGTGCTGAGGGCACATAAGCAGGTCACTAAAGGGAGTTGAGGGTGTACTGCTAGTTGGGGCTTGAGGTGCAGGGGTAGTGGGCAGAGAGCTTGTTGACTGAGCAGATATAACATGAGATGAGTGGCTGCTCACACCATCCAGCTGTAGAGCCAATCTCCGGGTACAGAAGTAGGCAAGGCGGCGGGACAGATAGGCAGACTGAACAAATTCCCCTGAGTACTGTGAAAATATGACCAACACAGCCCCTAGTTTCCTCCAAAAGACACTGCTATGATGTCTAATTCTTACACAAATCCCTCTAAACATTCCCTTCGTAGGTATAGGTCTTACTCGAAGCAGAAGGGGAAGCAGCAATTTAAGCAATTCATCCTCTCCAGGGCGTATTTTCTCAAAACACTCAAGCACCCAAGTCAGGAACTCATGTCTGTCCAGCATTCCATCCTATGGATAGCAGGGAACTATTAGAGGTAAGGCAGATAAAGTAAATGGAAGAATGAAGAGAGCCCAAATAGGTAATGTAAAAGGCAAATTCCATTCTATATGGACAGCACAGGATAAGGTGCAACTCAATGCCATGGACAACATGCCCTTGCTCCTACCTGAAACATGAACATGGCAAGCTTCTCATTGTAGTCCCACTGCCTGATTGCCACCTCTACGTCATGGGGCAAGGGTCCTACAGTAGAACCACAGGCTCCACTTCCTGCAGGCCCTGGCCGATAGTATTCAGCCATTTTCTGTAGCTGTTCCCATAAGTACTTTGTGATGATTTGAGTCCATTCTAAAGAAAATACGGAAAGGGAGCTATGTGATACTATTCTTAGGCTTAGAATACTCTGTATCCCCTACCTCCACCCACAATCACCACAGCTCCGAGCTGTATTCATCCTCTTAGCCTGTAGACAAATGCCACCTCCTTAAAGCAAGTAATCGTTATGTCCACTGAAGTCTCAAGGAACCTTCTGTCTACTCTTTTGGCATTTACCACATTCTATATTTAATTATGCTACATATGCCTTAGCATCTTCACTAAGATCCAAAGAGCAGAGATTATATACTGGTCATCTTTACAGTCCAGTACCCGGACAAAGCAGATAACATGCGTCCCAATTGAGTGAATGCAAGATTTATGCACAAACAAGGAATACTGGCTAGGAAGAATTATTCTAAGGCTCTATCTACTCCCTGAAGCCATCAGTGGTACACCAGGTGTACAGAGTCACTTACCAGTGAAGGGGTCAGCAGTATTTTTCTTTTTAACCTTAGTCTCAGACATTGCTGCATAGTAGGCACAGGTCATCTTAATGAGCCAGGCAGCCCGCATCACAGGCACTGTGTATTTGGCTAAGTACCCAAACACTTCTTCCTTCTTACTGAAAATGGGGACCTGGATGGACATCACAAACAGAAAGATCTCTATTACCCCAGGAGCTGACACCATGTAGCTTAATCTCAGAATATAGGTAGGTACCTGACACATTCCCCCACTTTGACATTAAGAACAGGAAACAGTACCTCACCTTTTTGGCTAGGTGTGTGAGTGGTTTGGTGCCAGCCAGGTCAGTGAACCAGGTATTAATAGCACTCTGAGATCTTGCAGTTACCAGCCAGAAGTTGTCCTTCTGGTTCATTAGAGACTTCCTGCGACCAGTGTCAGAGAGAGTATTACAGCGTAACTTCTCTGCAATAATGCTGCTGAAGTTGGAACTGATCTAAAAGAAGAGAAGTATACCTCAGGGTGCTAAGAAAGACAGGTGGTCCTGCTTTTCATGTGGAAATGCCAATGTGGTCACACTGGGTTATGAACTCTGCCATTTAGGTTATCCCTTTTGAGTTTTCCCAACCTAGAGCCTCTGCTCCTCAGATTCTTCCAGCCTTTTCCTTCAGCCTGGCAGGGTTGTCTCACCTTGGCAGGATTGAAGTTGACGTTCTTGGCACTGCCATGTTCATCCCCAGAGACAGCAGGCTGATTATTGAAACCTTGTTTTACATTCAAAGCCGTCAGTTCATCCTGAGGCAGAAAAACAGCATTATAGCGCACCCCCATTCATCTTATAGAAGAGGTTGTAAGAGAGGGCAGAGGGGAAGGTAACAAGGGAGAAAGGGAGGAGGAGGATTCTGAGTAGAAGAGATTATTTAAAGCCCAGCCCTTATATTCATTTGGACCCCACCCTCAGCCCTACAGTCAATGAGAGTCCCACATCTCCCAGAGCGACCTCAACATCACTCTTCCCTTGAAGGGAACCTCACCAAGCTGGCCCTAACTTTCTGAGGTTTGTGTGTGAGCGTCCACATGAGTGTGGAGGGGGGCACCTCTGGCATGGCTCATGAACCATTGCCTGCTCAGCAACCGGAACTGCCGGCAGACCCTACTCTCGGGCACCAGTTCCACTCTACTCTTCCCCCTTTTGGGACTTTTGCTCTCACCTAATCGCCCCGCCCCCCCTCCTTCCCAGAACTGTCAGTGTCTCTTTCTATACTAATCACCTGCCCGGACCCCGTGGGAACTGGGATTTGTGAACGCACCTCCTTCTGTTTGGGATCTTGAGGGTACACATCGGGAGGTCCCAGCCGCAGCCGCTTCAGGGGTCGGTGTTCATAGCTCAAGATCCCGAAAGCCGCCATCTTGCCCAGCCCGTGCCGCCGGAGGCGCCTACAGGGCCAGGCGAGGTGGGGAGGAAAGGGGCGGAGGGCGGAGGACTGGAGGGAGCGCGGGGACAGCAAGCCAGCCGGGCGGCGGTTGAGAGGACCGAAGCTGAGAGAAGGGGGGTGGCGGAGGCGGGGCACGTTAGTAACTCTCGATTACTGCCGGAAACTGCTGAGGGACGCTGGGTACCGTCGGACAATACTGACTGCAGAGTGGGTGGGGCCTCGCCAGCGCGGGGCGGAGCCCCACAGCCCAGAAGCTTTGGGCGCTAAGAGGGAAAGTCAATTTTACCTACTGAAAATCTACCAGCTTGGCCCGTGCTGGAGTGCAGACCTGAAATGGGGGAGGCAGCCGTGGTGCTGAGCTTTAGCAGGAACTAGGTTCCCGTCGCCTCGCTGAGTTCTTGGCCTAAAATAAGTGCTCAGGAATGTTTAGTCTGGTTAATAATTGCATCTTTTACTAATCACTCAGTTTCTTAGTTCCTGAATCCGGATAATGGGTATGCGAATACTTCCTTCAAAGCACAGTTGTAAAGATTAAAGATTAGTAACTACTATTGTTTAAGAAAGGGCGTATGGCCGGCGGGAGGTAGTGGCTCCTGCTAGTGTATGTGTGTGTATGTGTGTGTGTGGCAGGATTTCTTTGTGTAGCCTAGGCTGTCCTGGACTCCAGGCTGGCCTTAAACACACAGCAGTCCGCCTGCCCGATGGTGGTGCACGCTTTTAATCCCAGCATTTGGAAGGGAGATGCAGAGGTAGGGAAATTTCTGAATTTGAGGCCAGCCTGGTCTGCAGAACAAGTTCCAGAACAGCCCGGGCCACACAGTGAGACCATGTCTCAATAAATAAATAATTTTAAAAAGAGGAGCTGCAGAGATGGCTCAGGGATTAGGAGCACTGCCTCTTCTTCCAGAGGACCAAGGGTCAATTTCCAGGACCCATATGATGGTGTTAGCTAGAGTTAGTCTGTAACTATAGCTCCTGAGGTTCTGGTGCCTTCTTCTGGATCCCTCTGGCACAAAGTATGACATGTGATGTGTTGATTTACATGCAGGCAAAACATTCATATAAACGCAATAATAATTAGCTGGACAGTGGTGCATGCCTTTAATCCCAGCACTTGGAAAGCAAAAGCAGGCAGACCTCTGAGTTTGAGGACAGCCTGGTCTATATAGCGAGTTCCAGGACAGCCAAGGATACACAGAGAAAACCTGTCTTGAAAAACCATATAAATAAACAAACAAAGAAAAAGAGCAAAACGTTAATAAATCCAGGACTACAGAGATGGCTCAGTGCTTAAGAGCATTTGTTGCTCTTGCAGAAGACCTGGGTTGAACTCCCCACACCCACATGGTAGCACACAATCATCCATAACTTCAGTTCCAGAGGACCTAACACCCTGTTCTCACCTCCACAGGTACCAGGCATGCATGTGGTTTACATACATGTGTGCAAGCAAACACTCCTACACATAAAAATAAAATAAATAAATCTTAAATTTTAATTAGTTTTTTTGGGAGGGTTCAAGACAGAATTTCTCTGTATAGCCTTGGCTGTACTGGACTCACTTTGTAGACAAGGCTGGCCTCAAAGTCACAGAGACCTGCCTGCCTCTGCCTCCCTAAGTGCTGGGATTATAGATATGCACCACCACGTCCAGCACAATTTTTTTAATAAAAATAAATTTTAAAAGAAGCTTTGCTGTAGAAAGGGGCACCCACTATGTTACAAACTTTAGACCTTCTTTAATCCACAGTCTCCCTGATCTAGGGACTGTTATTGTCTCCATTTTCTGGATGATTGAAATCTGATTTTGTTTGTTTGAGAAAGGGTCTCTCTTTGTAGTCCTGTCTGTCCTAGAGCACCTAAGCTTGCTATGTATACCACATAGAATCAAACAGATCCTGCTGCCTCTGCTTCTCAAGTGTTGGGATTAAAAACCTGTATCACCACACCCAGTTTAACGAAAGCCGATTTTCTCTTCTTTTTCGAGACAGTTTCTCTGTGTAGCCTTGGCTGACCTAGAACTTGCTGTGTAGACCAGGTTGCCCTTGAACTCACAGAGTTCAAGCCTGCCTCTGCCTCCCAAGTGCTGGGATTAAAAGCCTATGCCACCATCACCAGGCAAAGATGCTAATTTTCTTTCTTTTCCTCTTTCTCCTCTTCTTTACCACCCCTCTTCCTCTTTCCTCTTCCTTTTTTTTTTCTTCTCTTTGCTGAGACAGGGTTTATCTATGTAGCCTTGGCTGGTCTGGACTTTGTAGACCAGGCTGGCCTTGAACTCACAGAGATCTGCCTGCCTCTGCTTCCCTGAATGCTGAGATTATAGGTGTGTGTCACTGTTCCTGGCTGAGAAACTGATTTTCAAAGAGTGATAATTTGCTTGCCCAATATTACACAACCGATATTCTGTTATGATATTATACTTTTAGAGAAAAGAGAGCTAAAGTACAATAATAAAAGTACCAAAATTAGGGCCAGCAAAATGGCTCAGCAAGAAAAGTTGCTTGCCACCAAGCCTGACAGCCTGAATTTAATCCTCAGGACCCATATGGTGGAAGGAACTTACTTGTCCCCACTCATATACACACATACATACAAAATACATATCTAGTCATGGTGGTGTGATGAATGCCTCCTAGCTCTCTGGAGGCAGAGGCAGACTAATTGTTGACTTTGAGGCCCATAGAGAGTTTGGGGGACAACCAGTGCTATATAGAGAGACTCTGTCTTTTAAAACAAATACCAAAACAAACAAATCAATAAAATAAATAAGTAATAATGAAAACAGAACTCCAAACCCACTGAGGAGATCAAGCCTGTAATGCTTGGGAGACCAAGGAAGGCAGTTTAAGCTATGTATTGAAACTGTTTCACGGAAAGTAACAAAGACAAGTGGACAAAAATGAAGTAGCAAGTGAAAATCTTGATAATAGTTCACAAATCTGAACCCAAAATAAAGTAGCAAGTGAAAATCCTGATAAGAGTCCACAAGTCTGAACCTTTAGCAGTAGGCCATTGGAGGAAGAGAACTGCAAAAGCCAGTCTCAAATATATAATCTGATTGGGTAGAGGAAAATATACTGAATGTGGTGACTTTTGATTTAACTCTGAAGGCCTTCAAAACTAGAAATAGCAGCTGAGTATAGTGGCATATGCTTGTAATCCCAACACTTGAGATTGGATGTGATAGATCAGGATTCTAAATCATCTTCAGCTACACAGTATATTTGAGATTTTGTTTGAAAATAAATGGAGCAATTTTTGGTTCACAGCAAAATAGAGGTAGTTCCTTCTGCTTAATAGTTCCTTCTAGGGCTGGAGAAATGGCTCAGCAGTTAAGAGCACTGGCTGTTCTTCCAGAGGTCCTGAGTTCAATTCCCAGCAACCACATGGTGACTTTAAACCATCTGTAATAAAATCTGATTTCCTCTTCTGCTGTGCATGAAAACAATGTTCACATATATAAAATAAATAAATCTAAAAAAAATTTCCTTCTGCTATGAACCTGAAGCTGCTCTTATTCACTCCCTCTGCCTTGCCTCATCTCACCCTACCTAGAGTGGTACATTTTGTTACAATTGATGAATTTATATTCTACATTGATATATTATTATCACCCCAAAATACAGAAGGCTTAAAAAATGCAGCCAGGCATGGTGGTGCATGTCTTTAGTCCCAGCACTCAGGGGAGGCAGAGACAGGTAGATCTCTGAGTTGGCGGTTATCCTGGTCTATAGAGTGAGTTCCAGGACAGCCAGGCCTACACAGAGAAACTGGGTCTCAAAATAAATAAATAAATAAAATAAACCAAAACAAAACTCTGGAGGGAAAATGAACCTAGAGACTTCCATTCATCCATTCATACCTGCACAAAATTAGAGTTCTTATTGCTTTCTAAGAGGTGATAGTTTAATCTTCTCTAAATTAGGCAGTCAAAGACTAAGCAAACTAGCCAGGCACAGTGGCGCAATCCTATAATCTCAGCACTTGTGGAAGTAGAGGCAGGAAGATCCCCTGAGTTTGAAGCCAGCCTGGTCCACCAGGCCAACCAAGGTTACACAGAGAAACCCTGTCTCAAAAACAACAAAAAACCACACACACACACAACACAAACAAACAAACAAAAACAGCAGCAACAACAAAAAGACTAAGTAAAGTTGCATCCAACGTGGCTAATATAGATGAATGGAGCTTGATCTCAATCCTAAAAGCTACGAATAGCTTTTGATGACTTTTAAAATAGCCCCCTCTGCAGTAGGCCAAATGGTGGTCTCCAAAATGCACTCAGAATTTGTGATTTTCTTTGGCAAAGGCGTTTTAGAAGGTATGATTAAGTTAAGGATGGCAAGGCAAGCATGCTGGCACTTCCTGCAATCCCAGAACTTTAGGAGATGGAGACAGAAGGCCTAGGAGTTCAAGGACAGCCTCATTGCATACCAAGTTTGGGCCCAAGAGGAGTTACATGAGACCCCCTTTCACCACCAACTCTCCCCCCAAAGAGAAAGCAACTAAATTGATCAAGATGGAAAAAGGATAGTTCAAGGGCACTTTACTGAACAGATGCTTTTAAAGCAGATTCTGAAAAACGAGTGTAATTTTGCCAGAGATTAAATGGAGTAGCAAATCAGGCAGAGGAAAAGAGCAGCTGGCTGGTTTCTACCTTTGTATTAACTGTGTCTTAGAGAATCTCCACAGCTATGATGTAGAACTCATTACAGTACATTGTATTATTTATATGTTCCTCACTTATCTATGAGCTTCTAAAATGATGATGTCTTATTTGTCTTATGTTCTCAGAACCTAAACACTGTACCTAGCACATATTAAAGACTCAATAAATGTTGGCTGGATAAACAATTTCAGTAAATGGCTTCTCCAATCAACCCTGTGCTCTGAGGGAAGGTAAATTTAGCCACAGATTGAGGAATGGACTGTAGAGCAGAGGCCCTTTAGAAAGGGGACCAGTTTGTGGGTTACGGGAATAATCATGACTAGAGGTAATGAAAGGCTGATTTAGCACAGAGGCTGAGGTAACAGAAAGGAGGAAGCTGCTGGGAGAAATACTGCAGAAACAGGGCTGATTGGATTCTCAGTGTGAGACAGAAGAGGGACATGAAGAGGACCCTGAGGTTTCAATTCTGGCTGGTTCTGATGCCGTTAAGCAGGACAAGGAAGACAGAAAGAGAAGCAGATTTGCAGGGAGATAAGGGAGCCTGAAGTTAGTACTGTTGTTCTTCCATTTTAGAAGCCAGCTCTCACCAGTGACAGGGACCAAGCTCAGGCAGCAGCTAGGGGTGGCTATTCTAGTTCAGATTAGGTCAGAGGAAAGACATCTATGTATGTGCCCACATGAATCAAGTCAGTATTTTCCACCCTCTCAAGACTGTAGAACTTTGACAGAGGTTTAAGATGGCCTAGAGGGAAAAGGTGGTTGGGAATGATGGTTTGTGGTGGGGGGTGGATATTCAGCAGAGCTTTCCTGGACCTAGGTGGCCTGAAGATTCTTGACTCTTTGACACTGTTGTTGATGAAGGATTCATCATGACATAACATCACCTTAGAGCAGAACCCAATATCCCAGGGGACTTAGCCTATGTTACTGAACCCATTTGCTACCCCCCTCCCTCTACAGCGTGGTTTCTAAGGTTCTTTCCACCGGAAGCTATGACAAAAGGAAATGTATGGGTGGGGAGGGGTTGTGGGAGAGTTGTTCAGGGTTCCGACACAGACTACACCCAGAGAAAGAAGAGCAAGTGCCATGTTGAAGCCATTATCGCCATCTAGAGCCTTCTTACTCCTTCAGCTGCTTCTGCTGGGGGTAGGGTGGAGCTCCAGTGGGAATGAAGACACCAGCGCTGGTAGGAAATCTAGGACCAGTCGGGCTTGTTGAAAGGAAGGCTATGGGGGAAACGGCTGTACAGAAAAAAATCTGGAGCCTGTTAGTGGCCATTATGACTCTAAAAAGACGCGTGGGGTGGGGGAAGGGCTCTCTGTCTTGCTACTGCTTCTTCTGACCAAGATATTTTTTTCTTTCACTCCACTACTACATTTTCTTCCCATACTTAGATTGTTTTTCCTGACTTCTACAGGTTCTATTCCGCCCCTCCCACACGTTCAATGCTTTGTGTTCAATGTTGAGTATATAAGTTGTACTTGGAATAGCAGTTCTATGTCCCAGCCAACCAACCTGACTCTGCACTATAGGTAAGAGAGGCAGGAGGGGTTAGCACAGGAAGATTGAGAAGTTGGGCTAGCTGAGAAACTGTGTGGGGACCAAAAATGAGGGTAGCCAGTTTCTTAGGCATCCTACTGGTTTCTCATGGGATTAAGTTGTCAGCTCAGACCAGACAAAGCTAGGCTATGGGCATATGCAGTACCCACATTTGCCCCATCATTCTTCTTCCTTGTAACCCTTCTCTAGGTACCAGAAATTTAATGATAATAAATTCCGGGAGTGCAGCCACTATCTGTTCTCAGAAGAGATTACTTCTGGCTGTCAGATACAAGAAAAGGACATCGATCTCTACAACACATTTGTTGTCCAGCTCCAGGACCCCCAGAAACGCCAGAGGCAGGAACAGAGGCTAAACCTGCAGAATCTTGGTAATCTAGAAAGAAGTGGCTAAGAGGCCAGGGAGCTTAAGGGCACTGGAGTTTATATATTGTTCTTTCCTCATTGTTGGCCTTGGGCAGAAAGGAGAAGATAGGGGTTTGGGATGGTGAAGGGGGGAATAAGGGGAATTACCTCCAAGATCCTGACTTGTCTAGGCCAGGGCAATGACCACAAGCACACATATCTCCAGTGATCCCACGGGCTCCGGAGAATCTAACACTTTACAACCTGAGTGAATCCCAGCTAGAGCTGAGCTGGAAAAGTAGCATCAAAGAACGCTGTTTACAATACTTGGTGCAGTACCGGAGCGACCGAGATCGAAGCTGGATGGTGAGTGACTTGGCATTGTGGATTCAGTAGCTAAGGCCAAGAAAGAGGAGAAAGGATTCAACTAGCCAAAGAGAAGAACCTAATACTGAGTCCTCTGCCTCCCAGCTCTCTGTCTATACTTTCATTTTCTTTTCTATCATCACCAGTGAGCTTTCACTCTGGCTTTTCTCAGATGTGATCAGGAAGATCATCCTCTTCCTGATGCCAGACGTAAAGGAAGCCAGAGAGTGGATCTGGAAGGGAGAGCTACTTCTGAGTCAAGTTAGACAAGGGAGCAGTGTGTTGTCAGGAGAGGAGCAAAATAGAACTGGAAGAGGGACCAGAACCAGTTTCTTGGTGTTTGTTTGTTTGTTTTTCCGGAACTGTGAAGAACAAGAATTTAGAAGACTCAGAAGATGACGTTGAGGTATAGGCAAGGATGTTCCAATTCTCTCTTCCTTTGTAAATAACTTTCCCTCACCCTTCTTCTCCACAGGAACAAAGAGTGGATCATGAACCCAGATTCTCCCTGCCTAGTGTGGATGGGCAGAAATTGTACACATTCCGAGTTCGGAGCCGCTTTAACCCCATCTGTGGAAGTGCTCAACACTGGAGTAAATGGAGCCAACCAGTCTACTGGGGGAGCCACACTACAAAGGGTAAAGTCGCCCAGATACATGACCTCTAAATCATTAACGTAGTACCCCAGCCTTTGTAACACACTACTACTATTGTTTGCTTTATCTGTAACTCTAAGCTTCTACTTCCCCTCACTTTTTAAACTCAATCACTATGAAGCAAGGTTTTCTATGTAGGGATGAGAAGGGGGTGCAGCCAAAATAGGAGCGTGGAGGCCAAAGAGTACTCCAGGAGAAAATGGAATGTGTAGGAGGTCTCTACAGGATTTCATAGAGTCTGCATAGTGGAGACGACCTTGGATCTAGGCTGGCCTCTTTAATTTGGTTTATTCATCTGTAAAATGTAGATAAACATTGTTCCGCCCTCTTAGGAGCTATGTGGAAGGAGAGTAAGCAAAAGGATTGTGTTTGGCATGGTGCCTGGCATCCATGTCTTATGAGTGCCACAAATGCAGGACCCATTTTCCTTTTTTTTTTTTTTTTTTTTTCTGCAGAGAATCCTTCCGTGTTTGTGCTGGAAGCTGTGCTCATACCTGTTGGCTCCATGGGATTGATTATTACCCTGATCTTTGTGTATTGTTGGCTGGAACGGTGAGATGTCAGGATGCCCTTAAAATAAGGTGGGGTGGCGGGTTACTTCAGGATCTCCAGGGTAGATTATCCAAGAGCTCTGATGGGGTGTTAAGAGGAAACTATAGGTTCTAAGCTGGCCAGTTACATGAAGGGTAGTAAAGAAGCTTTCATTTAATGCTTCTGCTCCCTCTTTTTCTCCACTCAGGGCAATGCCTCGAATTCCCACCATCAAGAATCTAGAGGATCTGGTTACTGAGTACCATGGAAACTTTTCGGTGAGAACACTGCCATATGCATATTGCAGTTTATCAATTGCCAACTGCCCGCCAGCAAGACAGAATGTGAGGGGGGCAAGGTGGAGGGAGGAGGGGCCTATACTGTCAGGATGTGGCTGACCAAATGGAGGGTGGGCTAGGCAGAGAGAAGGAGCAAAAGACAAATGGAAATTGTGGTCTTCTGAGCCCTGGAGCCTGGATGATTCCATTCTGGAATCACAATGGTTGCAAAGCTGTGAAAGCTCCCTTGGCCCAGAGCCTGGGTCTTTTGCTTCCTGCCCCTAATTGACCTCTGACCTGGAGATATCTGTCTTTAGGCCTGGAGTGGTGTGTCGAAAGGGCTGACTGAGAGTCTGCAGCCAGACTACAGTGAACGGTTCTGCCACGTCAGTGAGATTCTCCCCAAAGGAGGGGCCCTAGGAGAGGGGCCTGGAGGTTCCCCTTGCAGCCTGCATAGCCCCTACTGGCCTCCTCCATGTTATTCTCTGAAGCCTGAAGCCTGAAGCCTGAGCCTCAATCCTTTGATGGAACATCAGAGTCCTATAGCTCTAAGTGATGCTAACTTCCCCCTACTCATCTTGCCCATCTGGATTCAGTGCCCATTGGCTCCCCCTGTGGCTAATTTTCAATTTCATGTCCCATGTAACTGCTCCTCCGTTCGATATGCTTTAGTTGAGAATTCCCCCTTCCCTTCTTCCCTGCACAAGCCCTCCCCTGCTCAGTCTAGCACCTCCCACTTTATTTTGGAGACAGTCTTACCCTGTAGGCCAGAGTGGCTGGGAACTCACTGTGTAGACCAGGTTGGCCTATAATTCACTTCAGCCTCCCAAGTGTTGGGGTTATTGGCATGTACTACCATGCCTAGCATGGCCCTTCTCTTTTACAGGATCCTCCCTCTCTTTTTCTACGTACCATTCAATTGTTCCCGAATCAATGAGAAATAAAGTTTCTACCAATGATCATCAAAAATGTCTGTTGTGGGGTTGGGGAGCAGGGGAAAGTTAAAGAGTGCAGTGAGGTTGGGAGGAATGGTGTGAGGGAAGAAAAGGGAATAATATAGTCATAATGTAGAAGC
The DNA here is from genome assembly GCA_028658305.1 of Pachyuromys duprasi. NCBI lineage: Eukaryota > Metazoa > Chordata > Mammalia > Rodentia > Muridae > Pachyuromys > Pachyuromys duprasi. The sequence continues at coordinate 84,623,488 of CM053742.1, read as the reverse complement.
AAAAGTACCACAAATTAGATAAAAAAGTACTGTTCTACTTACTTTTCTATGGTAAGTCTCTGTGCTCGCTCCAGGGGCCAGTTTAGAGTTATATTTGCCATGTTGTCCCAATTCCTAGAAGCTCTTTCAGAGTTCCGACTCAGTGTCTCCTCTCATTGGCTTTACTCTACCTTCTATTGTATGTATCACTTCTGACCTCACAATCCTTCAACTGCAGCTCCTGGCCCCTCCCCCACAGATGTTGACCATCTCCAACTGACAAAGGCTCTCTCCTGTCTGCTCTGTCTGGACCTCCTTCAACTTATTAGCTACATCTGTCCCTTCAGCCCTCCAACCCCATGGGCTCCCTCAGGCCCCTGGGGCCACTAGAACACTTTTTTTCTGCATGATTCACCAGGGAATGAAGAGTGCGATGATCTTGATAGCATGTTTATCTTCGTCCAACATGGAGGTGATGGGCAGCACAGAGCAACACTGTGGGGATGGACATGGGCAGGGTTGAGGACAGCTGAGCTCACTGATGGGATGGAACTAGAGAAGGACCTGCATACCTCTATCCCATCTCTTCTCAGATAATGAACAGTTTCTGCTCAATACCAATTGCTCTATCCTTCTCTTGCTCCATTACACCAAAAAGAAAATGGGATTACGTAAAACAGGTAAGTGGCTTGGGGTGGAGTAGTGATTGAATGTCGGAAGCAACAAGCAGCTTCTAGCCTCTAAGCTTTCCTCCCAGCAAGAAGGGTTATCCTCATATCCCTGAACATTCTTCAAACCCATTCTGTAGAGGACCACTGGCCCTTTTTACTCATATTCTCTGTTCTCACCTATCTCAATTACCCTGTGGCCTTCCTCTAGACATCATTGATTTTTGTGATGAAACGGGGACCATGAAGTTACTCTTCCTGTCGAAGACACCTGGAGACTATGCCAGCAAATTCCTTACACCTAGAAATACCTACTACATTTGTAAAGTGGAGCGTGGGGCACCAGGTAGAGGTTTGGAAGTGTTCTCTATAGATCAAGTCCCTCAAGATGGATTACGAAACTTGTCCTTAAAGCAAGGCAGCTTTTTTATCACTCAAGGAACTAAGGCAGGAGGACTGTGAGTTCAAGGGCAGCCCTAGTTTCATAGCAAGACCTCTTCCCAAACACAAATACCACAAACACCACAACAAACAATATAAAGCAGGGCTGGGATATAGCTCAGTTGGCAGAGAGCTTGCCTATGCATGAAGTTCTGGGTTTCATCCCCAATATGACATAAAGTTGGATATGGTGGAGAATGCCTATCATCCTAGTGGAGGCAGGAGGATCAGAAGTTCGAGGTCATATTTAACTGCACAGAAACTTTGAGGACAGCCTGGGTTGCATAAGATCCTGTCTCAAAGTAAATAAATACAATCTTTAGAAATGGAGGTAAGGAGGCTTGAAAGTTGGAGGCCATCCTGGGCTACATAGTAAGACACTATCTCAAAAGAAAACACCTACAATGTGGAGCCAGGAGTGTTAGGAGTTCAAATGGAACTTAAGGTATATGGGAATCCTACCTCAAGACTCCAAAAACAAAATAGTAAATATGGCATCCTCAGCCAGATCCAAATTGACCATATTTAATCAGCTCAAAGAAAGGGCACTACAGCCTGGCTGTGGTGACATACACCTTAAATCCCAGCACGCAGGAGGCAGAGGAAGGCAGATCTCCATGAGTTTGAGGCCAGCTTGGTGTACAAAGTAAGTCCAGGACAGCCAGGGCTCTGTTACACAGAAAAACACTATCTTGAAAAACCAAAAGGAAAAAAAAAGGAAAGGAAAAGGGCACTGTTTTGATGACAGTAGTTAGGTACATATATACTATGCCCCACTATTTCATCCTAGGGTATATGTAGGTCTATGCCAAGGAGAGGGAAAAAGTGTACCAGCTGAAAGTGTTTAGTGTTAAAATCCTGAAATCTTGGCCTTCAAAAGGGCAGGGACTTTGTATGTATCAGGGGCTGGAGATAGCATAATGCTATGTTTACAGGTAACAGGATTGAGAATCCCTACAAAGCTATTGTGCCCCTCCTGAAGAATCCAGAACCTCAAATAGTTGGTAAGGCATCTGATGGGGGAGGTAGGGCATAGGAAGTGGTGTACATAGCTATGTGTTGGGATTTTGAATTAAAGATAGCCAGGGCTGAATGTGGAAGACTGACAGAGAAGGGGGCAGTATGAATGTTGGGGTGGGGCTAGCATAGTGTGGTAGGTGGGATCATAGGAGCTTATTAAAAGGGGGACAAGGATCTAGGTAAACTTTAGAGAGGATGTCTAGTTTAAACCATGTGAGCCATACATGCCACTCTCTCACTTCCTTGCCATCTTCTCCATCACGCTGGCATGGCATCCTCTCATGATTTCTATTTTAGGCCAAATTAATCTGACTGGCCCATTGAATGACAGAGGGTCATAATGGGTTCCATCTCTGTTCCTCTGAGGGACTGGTGCTTTCTCTTGTTTTCTAGACGCCCTTCGAACACAATGTGAGTTCCTAGAAAGAAGTCGAATAAAGATGCTTAAAGCTCTAGAAGCTAAGAGATTGGCAGCCATGGAATCCGCTGTAAATATCCCAACAAAATCCCCCAAGAGTGGTGTACAGCAGACACCCAGCCCAAGCAGCCAAATGAAGGTTCGTGCATTGCTCGAATTTAGAATTGCCTTTCTTAATCTGATGTCTATGTTCACCACCTGACTCCAATCTCTTTTCTTTCCTTTGGCCCTAGACAGTAGAAACCTTTCCCTGCAGAGACTAGACAGTAATAGTTTTTTTCTTTTCTAGTCTAAATCTGCGCGGTCAGATGAAGATGGGCCACCTTCCAGCCGCAAACCGGTCTATAAGACTAGAGCAGACTTTGTCAAGAGACACCGTTAACTCAATAAAGTGACCAAGTGAGAGCAGCAACTACCCGGGGGAAAACCTGAAATTACTGGATTTTAACAGGAGGTTTCTTTTTCTAGAAAGACTCCTCCTAGTATCTGCACAAAGGCTTCCGTAGGCTGCAGACACCAGGAAGGCTGAGGGTGGATGGGAGGAACAACAGAGAGGGCTGGAGCGAGCACTTGGGTGGGTGGGGGTGGAGGGTTGAGGAAAGACTGTGAAGTCTGGCTACTAGACTTTCAGTACAATGAGCCTTTGAGGTCCAGAGAAGGGGGTGGGGTCTTCTCAAACCAGAGTAACCTACCTCCCCTCTGAGGAGGCCTATCTTGCGGCCGCCTACTCCTGCTGGGCTTAGGTGTCCCTCCCCCACCACTCCATTACCTCCCAGGCTGAAATTTCCCCACCTCCCAGCCTGCGGGCAGTCCCGCCCACCCGCCCTTCAACTAACTGCCCTTCACCTTTCTGCCTGCCTCCATCCCCCATATTGGAGGTGGGCAGCAAGGCAGCAGAAACCAGAAACCATATCTGATTATAGACATTTATTGAACTCATTTATTGATTTGACACACTTCCCCACTCCAATCTAGCACATGATACAATCTGGGCAGGCCAGGCGCTGACACAGGAAATGATGGGAACCCACAGCAGGGGTGGGGGAGGGGACAACGCAAAGGACCCTGGGGGAGGGGCTGCTTAGGGGCTTGGGTGGAGGAGCCCCAGATGGCCTCTCTGGCAGGTGCTAGTAAACCTGATCCACATTCCCCCATCCCTGCTCATTTCCCAGACCCTCAGCCAAACTCCCCATGCTCCCCCTTCCCTGTTCCTCTCCACAGCCCTGCCAGCCACTACACAGTCTTCCACATAACCCTGGCAGTCTAGGACTGGGAAGAAGGGCAGGGACAGCTGTCCCAAGTCTTGAACAGGGAGGTCTCTGTACCTAACTTTACTACCCTAAATCCTTTCTTCTTTCACACCCCTCCCAGGCCCCAAGCCAATTCCAGGCCTTGGATGCTCTCTCTGGTAGCACTAACCCGAGATGATCGAACAAAGAGTGTGCTTGCCCCCACCCCCAACAGCAACCTCTTCTAGGCACAAGTGAACAGAATGCGGGAACCTGGCTTAGGCTTCTTTCTTTAAATTCTAACCTAAGTATGCATAGAGCTTTTTCTAGATCTGGTCCAAAAGGGGAGCACTTTCGTCCAGTCACTCTTGCTACCCAGCTTCCTGTGTCTCTCCCATAAAGTCTGTAGTGTTTGTATCATGTCACTATGACAAAGCCTCCAGAAAGAAAAAAAAAAAAGCATACTCCCCATCACTAGCACCTCACCGTTAAAAATCTCTATATTTGTGTTTCTATTTCTTTAAAAGTTTATAAAAAGCCTGTCTGTTATCTGCATCCTTCCAAAAGTGATTTGGCCTGGTGAGCCACTCCAGTGCTCAAAACTTGGCCCTTCTAGGTCCCCTACCCAACTCCCACCCCACTGCATAAAAATCCAGGCTCAATTTAGCCTGGCCCAGCTCTAGTAAGACTCTACAAAAGAAAAAAAAAAAAAAAAAAGAGTAATCCTGCTCCCAAAGGCAGGGCAGTAAGGCCACTGGTGACTTCACATTTCCAACAGCATTGCTGGCCCCTGCTACAAGGCCTAGGAGGTGGGAATGGGGAAATCAATGATGGCTCTCAAGAAAGGGCCATAATTATCCCCTAATTGGCACAGTGAGAATAAGCCTTCCTCCTATCACTCTCCTCCACAATCCTAATATACCAAAGTATTATCTTTATAATTTCTCAACACTCTATTATGTGACCACCTAACCCTAGCTCTAAAGCAGGGTCCCAAACTCCTGGAGAGGGCTCAAGGGGGAAAATAGGATGAGGACAGGCCTGGCTCCACCTCTACTGCTGAAGCAGGGGACAAAGTTTCCGGCTGTGACTCAGGGATCTGTGGGAAAAAGAAATAAAGGACAAAATAAAAGATTCATTTGGGGCACCATTCAGATTCATACCAGAGGCACTCCCTCACCTCCACACAGCCCTCCCTTCTGTGATGAGGAGCCTGGAGGTCCAACCTAGAAGTTATACTATTCTAATATGACATCCTTTGTCCAACTCCCCAGGAACTTCTATTATCTGCTGCAAGGTTCTTTCTGGCTCATATCTTAGAATTAGCAGAGCATTCAAGAGCAAAGATGCTGTATTGATTAGGAGGTGTTATACCTGACTCAAAGTTGAAGTCCAGTCCCTCACCACCATCCATGAGGTCACTGATGATATGATCCATGTCGCACTCCAGGTCCTCTAGATACATATCAAGATCTAGATCCTGAGGCATTCTGTCATGGGTGGTAGCTTCAGTAGGAGACATGAGCATAGGGTTTCCTAGGACTTTAGGGATAGGAGCACCTGCCATGATTGGTGGTGGTGCCATCACAGAAAGGCCGGGAACCAGGTTGCTGTGACCTGGACTTTCTAGTGGCTTAGGACATAGGCTAACTCCTGTAGCCAGCTTGCTAGAGGAAGGCATTCCTCCCAATAACAGAAGTGTAGGAGCCTGAGACAGAATTGGATCTACTTGGGTCATGAGAACATCAGCAGGAGGTGGTGGTGTATCAGAGGTGAGCAGGGCCTCTAGAGACTGGGAGCTTGAGAAGCACCCTTCTCCTGCTGACAGAGACCCATCTATTGGGCCAAAGAGGGAGGCACCATAGCCATGTAAGGGGCCAGCAAGCCCAGGATGCTGCAAAGAGAAGCCGGAGAGACCGCTTCTAGACAGCAGGGAATGAGGGGATGCAAGATTGAGCCCATCTAGAAGCTCTAGATCTTCACTGAGCGTGGGAGGGACCCCCGATGCATAGCTGCTGGCTGAGGCTGGCATTTCCTCTTCTGATAGCACCTCAGACTCTGGCCCCATGGACAACAGCCGAGTGCTGATAGTGCTAGCATTGGAACTGCTTCCTGGACGGAAGGTGGTCCACACATCAGCTTCTTCCCGATTTCGAGGACAAGTGCTGCTCGACCACTTGGCAAAGTGGCCCAGGGGGCTCCTTGGAGTGGCACCTTCAGGTGGAGCTGGCAGGACAGATGGCTTCTTCTTGGGGCCTCTGCTGCGGCCCCGGAGCACCTTGCTGCTGCTATCCATCGAGGCAGCCCTGCGGCGGGGTGCCTTGCCACCTTTGCCGCCCTCTGGGTTCAGCATCCACCAAGAGCTCTTGCCAGTGGCCTCATTGTGAACCTTGATGAACTTGCTGTGCAAGGACAGGTTGTGACGGATGGAGTTCTGGATGGGACAGAGGTAGTAGAAAAGGGGTATGAGAAATGTATAGGGGAGGCTGGTAGCCAGCTGTAGGGAAGGCTGGAACACAGCAGAAGCCTCAAAAGTCAAATCCAGGGAGGAAACCTAGAGTGCGGTAGGAGAGAAGAGACTATACGAAGTTACCAGTGAGTCCTCCAGATTTCTCAGTACAGGAAGACAAAGTAACAACCTACTTTCCAAAGAGAGCCAATATCTACCCTAGAAAAGTTCCTTTCAAACCTCTGGGTGCAGTGTTGGATTGGTGGGCATGGGGGAGCACTGTTGACATAGAAAAAACTAGGCTCAAATAGGAAAATGCATTCCATAGTACCATTCCTTTCCTGATGTACAAGCTGGGGTAGAGAATACAGGATGGTGGCCATACCAGTCCAGGGATGAGCAGTCATGGACCAGTTCTCTGAATCTGCTAGAGGGCTAGAAGCTCAGTATAGCTGGTGCTCCATTCCTCACTGTGCCTTTAGGTCAACCAGATAACTCTCTTGGATTAGATCCCAAGATGGGCCTTTAATTGTAGCACTCAGAGAGGCAGAGGCGGGTGGATTTCTGTTGAGTTTGAAGACAGCCTGGTCTACAACGTGGATTCCAGGAAAGCAAGAGCTATATAGACAGACCCTGACTCAAAACCTCAAAAGGTGCAGCAGTCTTATTTTTGGCAGTTGGGACACACGCCACACTTTCATGAGGTATAATTTCTCTGTCCCTTTTTCCTAGGGGGGTTTCCTTCTATAAATTCTACTGGATGCCAAGCTTAAATCCTATGCCTTTTAATAAAACATTTGCTTATCTTCTATAGCTAAATTTCTTCTGTAGTGTTTTTATCTGTTTCCCACAATTTTAATCAATAGGGCACGGTTTATGGTTTCATGTAATTAGCCTTGTCAGTTGTTAACTACCAAAGGTACATTCACTGGTGACATTCAGATAAATATATCCCTTTCCCCCTAGTAGCCTCGGGGGCAAGATGGAGGGTGCAGCTTCTTGAGCCTCTACAGCAGCTTATTTTTACTGGTTGGTATATGCTGTCTGCAGAACCTTCATCACTTTCCTCCCTCTTTCCTTGTTTTAGCCCCCTGGAAGTCTTCTAAGAATTTGAGCATATTCTCTGTACCCTAAAGGTCATTTGACCTCCCACAGGGAGCCATTTAGTTTAAAAATACATCCAAGAGGAAGCTGAAGCATGCTAGCAGCCACTAAGAAACTGAGGCTCTAGACAGTGAGAAATCATTTCCAGCTGACTGGTAAACAAACAAAACAAACAGACAAAAACAAAACAAACCTTTTTCGCCTTAGTCCTAGTACTCATGGAGGTAGAGGCAGCCAGATCTTTGTAAGTTTGAAGCCAGCCTGGTCTACAAGGCCACTCCTGGACAGCCAAGGCTACACAGAAAAACTCTATCTTGAAAAAAAAAAAGACAACAAGAAAAAGAAAAAAAAATGACCCTTTTCTTGAAGAGCTTGGCTTGAGCAGCCTCTTGTGTCAGGGTCCTTTAGAGAAAGGCTTCCTTGCCTCACTGGGCCCATCTATCCACCTTCCAGCTCTCAGTAACTGAGTACTATTGTGTCTTTTGGGTCTGTGATTTCCTCCTTTCTTTTCTCCAATTCTGGGTCTACTGAAGCACGTGTGCATGTGCTCCCACTTATGTCTCTGTGGTGTGGGTCAAACCCAGAGACTCACTTATATTGTACAAGGGACTAACTACAGAGCTAGACTTCAATCTACCTTTCCTCTCCGTTAGGCCTTGGAACAAGTGTGTGTGGGAGGTGGCTGATAAACCGCTCACTAAGCTACCTAACTTAAGCATTCTTGTTCAAGCCAGGGCCGCCCCCTGGTGGGGTGGGAGTGACCTTGGCACACCACCAGGGAAGTATGAAGCTTCCTGCTGGGGGCGGGGGGTGGGGAAGCTTTGGAAGCTCTAGACCCCATCTCACTAGGTTGGGCACCGAAAGTAAGCCATGCTTTCCTTAAACAAGATCTTTGGCAAAACTTGCATTCAAGTCTTCATCCTGATGGTAGGCTAATCACGTAACTCCCCTGCGCCTTAATTTCCTCACATGCGAAATGTGGACTCCCAGAACTGCCTCCAAGACTAACAAAATGAAAAAAAAAATCCTTTCACGGATTTTGGATTTAGCTTAGGGGAAACCACACTACCCTGAGTTCAGTTCTCAGAACCAAAACAAAAAATATTTCATCAACTATAAAGGCTGTGATACGTGTCAATCATACTCCCACAATATAACAAGCATGCGTGGTCACTGTACCCTGGAAAATCAACTTAAGAGAGAAGAAAAACAGCTGTGCAGGCTGGGTTCAAGAAGGGAAGCTCTTTGTGAGCTCAAATTGTGGCATGGCAGTCTACCCAGAAATAGTGCCAAGGGTCTCAGTCAGCTGTCCCATCTTCTGTTCCTTCTGGCCCCTACGCATGCAGATATGCTCCTTCTAACATCTATGGGAAGATACTCTGCTCATTCTGTCCACTGTACTTGGTACACCAACCGTAACCACCTACAGAAGTACAAGGCATTCACAGGGGTCGAACTCTCTGATTCCTTATTTTTGTGATTAGACCCCATATTTCTCTGGCAAAGTTTTCGGACTTATTGATAGCTGATGCCTCCTTTCTCCATGAATAATATTCCTCAACAACAAAGACTTTCCCCAAGAGTTTGAATAGGTCCTTACAAGGAAGATTTTTTTGACAGGAGAGGGTAAACTGAGGAACATAGCAGCTCACATCGTTTTTCCTTAATGCACAAGGTCGGCTACCTCTCTCCATGTATACCAACCACTTTTCCCCCCCTTCACCGCCCACTCCCTCTTGGGCACGGCAATCCTGTAACAGTTCCTGTTCACTGAGGTATTGGGAGGCAAGCAGGGAATCCGAGTAATCCCGCAGGAATGGACCAAAAGGTGTTGGGTGGGAGGTGAGGGAGGAGGGAAGGCTAGGTGCGGGTGGAGAATCCACACAGTTCCTGCTGTACATAGGATAAAGACTTCTCTGTGGGAATAAATGTGTGGAGCAGCTCAAGCCAAAGTGCTGAGTAGCGAGTAGAGAATTCTATTTTCCTCAGAGCAGGGACAGTGTCTTATTCATCGCTGATCCTCTTGCTCCAAGCTCAGAGTGTGGCATATACTATGTACTAAGTAAATGTTTGTCTAACTGAAGATTGAAGGTGGATCTTTGGGCTTTCCAAAGTAGTGGAGAGTAGGGAACGGGGCCTCCCGGAGTGAGAGTAACTAGAGGGTCCAATGGTGGATGGTGTGAAGTTAAGAGTCATAGTTACCTTCCATCCTGCTGAGCTGTTGCTGTCACCCTTGTCCTTGAAGTAGGGCACCGTGCGGACCATCCATTCGTAGATCTGAGCGAGTGTCAGCCGCTTCTCCGGGGCGCTTTCAATGGCCTGGCTGATGAGTTCTGCATATGACTGATTTCCCCAGGCATTCCGGCGGGAGCCTCCCTTCCGAGGACCTGTTACGGCCCCCAGGATTCCCGGCTGGGGGATCCCTGCCGGCTCTGGGAGCCGAGAGGGCAACAGGGTTGGTTCGGAGTGTCCCTCCGAGTGTACCTTCTGTCCCAGACTGGGCTCCACCTCGGTCGGCTCCTGTGGCTTCGTCGCGAATTCTGGTCGAGGAAGGGGCCAGGTGCAGGATCGCGGACGGCTCTGGGGTTCGAAGTCGGGATCGAGGTCTATGATCGCAGCAGCCTCTGTGGCTGACTTCTTATTCTCTGGATCCATACGTGGAGTTGAACCTCTGCCGCTCAGAGTTCAGTGCAGCCTGCCACAGTCCCTCACTATGCCTCCCCTCAGTGGGGAAGCAACGAGGTCCAGGAGGCACATTCCTGCCAGTTCTCAGAAAGTCACGAACTCAGGACTCTAGCCCCCAAATTGTCCCTTCCACTCAGTTCTCCGATCGCCTTCCCGAGTACAGGGCACAGCTTGAGAGTAGCGCTCTGAAGCACCACCTGTAACCTCCGCCTAGCGAAGGCACTTTCTGCACCGTCTCACTCAGCTTCCTGCTCTTTTAAACCTGAGGCACCATATCCCCCTCATACATTGCGCTCCCATCACCGAACGCCTCCTTAGCGAAGTTCCTCCCCCTTTCAAGTTGCTGCCCCCCGGACACTCCTCCCAAATTTCCTCCACCGGGATCGCTGCCCTCCCCCACGCCCCGCTCCCGGGCTTCTCTTATCCCTCCCCTGG